>OZ002734.1:4871225-5326225 GCA_963924305.1 Polygonum maritimum
AAGTCCAGTCAAAGGCGCTAGCACACGTGCGGCTGGAGGAAGATAGATCTCTCCGAAGGAGGTCGGCCGAACGAAAAAAACCTAGGAGCTCCGATAGGAAAGGCGGCAATGATCGCAAGAGGGAATATCCAGAGCGAAGGCGATCGCCCTTCGATCAGAGAAGGGGTAGGCGTGATCGATCCTACGATAGACACCCAGCCAAACGGGTTAACGTAGCACGCAACAAGCCGCCAATAGAGAAGGAACGCGATCCATTGCCACCACCTCTGGAGGACTACAACCTCAAAATCTCGCCATCGCAACTGGTGAAAAATCTCTCCAAGATGGGAGATCTAGTTAGGTGGCCCAGAAAAGATAAATGGTGTGAGTTCCACGATAACCACGGCCACTGGACCAAGGCAGGGGCCGACAAGAACAAATGGTGTGAGTTCCACGATAACCACGGCCACTGGACCAAGGATTGCATCATGCTAAGGAGGCAGGTGGCACACTTAATCTCTAAAGGCAAGATCCGGGAAGCGGCTCCAGACGCCAGAGTTCCTCGTGATCTTCTAGATAATCCCTACCGGAGCAAGGCGAGCGAGAAAACACCTCCTACTCCAGAAAGGGTGGTGAACGTGATAACCGGAGGCTCAAGCGTGTGTGGCCTTACTTACTCAGCAGCCAAGAGGCACGCTCGAGAGGGGTACTTGGGAAAACCAACCCATCTAGAGAGGCGACCTAGACAACCCAGCGGGTTGGCCATAGTCTTTGACGACTCCGACATTGAAAACCAGGTTGGGCCTCATCATGACGGTCTAGTGATCTCCTTACACATAGGAAACGTCCTTATGAGGAGAATACTGGTTGACACCGGTAGCTCTACCAACCTCATCACACTCATCGCTCTCAAAGAGATGGGTTTATCTGAAAACGACATCCACAAGCAACCGGTCCCCCTCGTAGGATTCAGTGGAGAAGTAAAACATACCACGGGAAACATAACCCTGCAAACCTTCACAAACGGAGTGAACTTGCAAGTGGAATTCATGGTGATAGACTGCCCATCCAGCTACAACGTGATCTTGGGTCGTCCTTGGTTACACGACATGAAGGCGGTAGCTTCCACCTATCACCAGACGGTGAAGTTCCCTACGCCCAGGGGAGTAGAAGAAATTCAGGGAGATCAGAGGCTAGCTAGAGAGTGCTACAAGACCGCTCTAAAGCCTACGGCCGCTGGGCCGCAGGCATAGCAATTACAGAGCGCTACCCCTCCTATCCAGACCCGAGAAGAAGAAGAAGAAGTGGAGGAGGTAGCAATAAGGGAAGGACGGATCCTTCGCCTGGGCATCGGACTAGACACGTCCATCAAGGCGAAACTTGTGTCCTTTCTGGAGGAACACCAGAAGTGCTTTGCATGGAGCCACGAGGATATGACTGGAATTGACCCAAGGGTGATCACGCACAAGCTTAATACTAATCCGAGCTTCTCCCCCGTAAAACAAAAAAGAAGGAGGTTTGCCCCGGAACGAATCCAGGCAATTGACGAGGAAGTAAGGAAGCTACTAGACACGGGCAAGATCCGAGAGGTGAAATATCCAGAGTGGCTAGCTAACGTGGTGGTCGTCCCAAAGAAGAATGGGAAGTGGAGGGTTTGCGTGGACTTTACCGACCTGAACAAGGCTTGTCCTAAGGACTCTTTCCCACTCCCACACATAGACACGATGGTCGACGCCACCGCTGGTCATGAACTCTTGACATTCATGGACGCCTTTAGCGGCTACCACCAGATCCAGATGCACCCCGAAGATCAAGAGAAGACGTCCTTCATAACAGGACAGGGGACGTATTGTTACCGAGTTATGCCTTTCGGCTTAAGAAACGCTGGTGCAACTTACCAGCGTCTCGTTAACCACATGTTTCAGAATCAAATCGGGAAGACCATGGAGGTGTATATCGACGATATGGTGGTCAAGAGCACGATGGCGGTTGAACACCAACAACACCTCAAAGAAGCTTTTAACATTCTCGAAAAATTTAATATGAAGCTCAACCCTCAAAAGTGCACGTTCGGAGCTCAGTCTGGAAAATTTCTAGGGTACATCGTGACTAAAAGGGGGATTGAGGCCAGTCCCGACCAAGTGAAAGCAATAGCCTCCCTGAGATCGCCCAAGAACATCAAGGAAGTACAAAAGCTCGCAGGGAAAATCGCCGCCCTTAATAGGTTCATATCCAAGTCAACCGACAAGTGTCGCTTGTTCTACGATATTCTTAAGAAAAACAAAAGCTTCCAGTGGGACGAACGACACGAGAAGGATTTCCAGGAACTCAAGGGCTATTTTTCCAATCCGTTGTTGCTGGCCAAGCCGGTGTCAGGAGAAATCTTGCAGCTATATCTAGCCGTATCAGTAAGCACACTGAGCGGGGTTCTAGTCAGGGAAGCCGACGGACAACAAATGCCTGTTTACTTTGTAAGAAAGACAATGACTTCAGCAGAGACTAGATACACCCCCCTCGAAAAACTGGTCCTCGCCGTCGTCATGAGTTCGAATAAGCTTCGCCCTTACTTCGAATCGCATACGATCGCGGTGCAAACCAGCTGCCCTCTGCGATAGGTGATGCAAAAGCTGGAGTTCTCTGGACGAATGACCAAGTGGGCAGTGCAACTCAGCGGCTATGACATCAAATACGAACCTCGTAAGGGCATAAAGTCGCAGGTCCTAGCTGACTTCGTGGCTGATTTCACACCCGATCTAGAGGAGGCAGCAAACACAAGCACACCCGCTCCTGTCCCAAACAAGACACACGACACGTGGATGCTCAACACAGATGGGGCCTCCAACGCCAGAGGGACAGGGCTAGGGGTGGTCCTGGAATCAAGCAAGGGAGATAGACTAGCTCAGGCCGTGAGATGCGATTTTGACGCCACAAACAATGAGGCAGAGTATGAAGCTTTGATTTTCGGATTAGGGCTAGCACAAGACCTAGCAATCCAAAATCTACGAGTCAGATGCGACTCTCTTTTGGTGATTAATCAGATACTAGGCTTGTTCGAGGCAAAAGACGAGAGGATGGCTCTTTACCTGGAAAAGGCGAGAGCATTAGCGGGAGAATTTCAGCAGGTTACCTTTGAACAGGTACCTAGAGAGAACAACACATCGGCCGACGCCCTAGCAGCTTTAGGCTCAGTACTCAACCCACTAGAATACTCTCAAATCCCGTTGGTACACCTTCTTTATTCGGCGATCGAGCATCCCAAAGAGACATCCATGTTACACACGCTCCCAGTAGCCAGCCTTGATACACACTCTGGAATAAAGCCTAGCGGCTGGATCAAACCATATCTGGACTGGCTAGTACACGAGAAGGCACCTGAGGATAAGACGGAGGCAAGAGCTTTAAGAGCAAAAGCAACACGATTCATCTTCCACCAAGGCGTACTCTACCACAAGTCTTCGTTTGGGGTCTTGCAAAGATGCGCGGAAAGAGAAGAGATAGAGAATATTATGAAAGAGATCCATGAGGTATATTGCGGGAACCATGCTGGTGGTAGGAGCTTGGCAAACAAGATACTTAGACATGGGTGGTACTGGCCAACGCTGCGACGCGACGCCACCAAGTACGCCCAGGAATGCAAGGCTTGCCAACGACACGCACCAACGTCTCACCAACCCTCCGAGAGCCTGCATCCAACCCTTACTCCTTGGCCCTTCATGAGGTGGGGGATGGATATTGTGGGAAAATTACCTCCTTCTACGGGGCAAAAGGTATTCTTCTTGGCTATGACCGATTACTTTCCAAATGGATCGAGGCTGAAGCATATAGGGAGGTCAAGGACAAACATGTGATCTCCTTCATCGAGCGCAATATCCTTTGCCGTTTTGGAATCCCAGCAACGATCGTTTGTGATAACGGTTCTCAGTTCATTAGCCAGAGAATGAGAGAATTCTGCCAGGGGTGGAACATCGACCTGGTTACATCAACTCCCAGATATCCCCAGGCGAATGGGCAAGCAGAGTCCTCAAACAAGGTGATCATAAGCAACCTGAAGAAAAGACTAACCAAATCCAAAGGCAAATGGGCAGAGGAGCTACCCTACGTGTTTTGGGCCGATCGCACCACTCCCAAGAAAGCAACGGGGCAAACCCCCTTTTCCCTGGTATACGGGTGCGAGGCAGTCATCCCAGCTGAAATCCAGGTCCCAACCGCGCGGTATGGTCTAGCTACGCTTGACCAGAACAAGGAGCAACTCGAGGCAGACCTAGACACGGTCCAAGAGTTACGGGAATCAGCCCACCTTAGAGTAGCTTGATACCAGCAGCAAGTATCCAGGAGCTATAACAAGAACGTAAGAGTTAAAGTCTTTCGAGTTGGAGACTGGGTACTTCGCAAGGTGTTCCAGAACACAGCGGAGCGAAACGCGGGAAAACTGGCACCTGGATGGGAAGGTCCTTACAGGATTACGAAGGTCGTAGGGCAAGGAGCTTACCAGTTGGAGTCCGAGGAAGGAGAACCAGTGCCTAGGAGTTGGAACGCAACTCACCTCAAGAAGTATTATTTCTAGAAACCCTATCTCTAGTTACTTAGTTGGTTTTGCATATTAGAAGGTCTTGGATTTTCTTCTTTTTCGGGGGGATGTAAGGGGGTTCCTGAACCATCACCCCACATTTATTTCTAGATCATAGTTCTAGTGATTAGCACCAGTTAGTACACTGTTTTGCGTTCTTTTGAGTTGTGAATGAAATTTATTACATGTTACTTCGCTTGTACACACGGAAAACAAGAATGTGCTTCTCGAGAGCACGCCTTTGCAAATTTCGTACGATACAAAAACCCACACCAGGGTACACGCCTAGTAGCCCCGATCAAGCTACGAAAGGGCAAATATTCCCACAAAACTCGTGGACGTAACGATTAGGCCCATAAGTGACCTAGGCATTTACCGCCAGAAATCCCACAAAACTCGTGGACGTAATGATTAGGCCCATAAGAGACCTAGGCAAATATCGCCAGTATTGCAAAACTCGCACGATAATTTGGATCCACAAATAAGGCACAAATCGCCTGACACATATGCTAGCATCCAACGAATTAACCCATCCATATTAACTGGTTGTACAACCCAGATATACTTTCAACATTTGACATCACACGAGGCTAACGTTAGCACTTCATACAAACAAGTTTGTTTCTTACAAATAATAACTGCTAAGACGCACTAGGTACCTATACAACTTTTGTCGAAGACAAATACGTTTTTCTAGATATAGTCTCTAGTCAAAGGCAGTTCTCCCCCAAATGATACAAGGGGTATTGAATTCGCCAAACAACTACATCACCACACTACGACGACTTTACTAATCACGTGATTATCAAAATTACATCCACCAATATCACTTCTAGACTCTTGCTCTAGAGATATACATTTACAATCTCTCACACTTGTTTAAAACACAAGCATACTTTTCTGGATACGCTTTCCAGAGTATGGGTCAAGAGCGTCCCCCGCAAGACAAGGGGTGTTGAGCTTTACCAGCAAAGCCTATTTAGGGCATCATCTCTGAAGATGTGTTTCATTCTAGACATCACAAATAAAACATTCTCTAGATATGACATCTAGATTTATAACCTCGTTGAAAAGTATGGGAACAACCATACTCCCAAATAAGCATCTAAGCAATGATAGTAGGGGTTAAGCCCCAACATCGCGTGATCCTATTTGCTGTCAAGCTTTGAACGCTAACAAGGAACGTAGTCCGAGTTACTCTTTAAGATTTAGTCTCGTATACGAGTAGCTATCAAGATAGGCGAGCATTGCCGAAATCAAGAATGCAACATAATCGAACGGCCATACAGAGGGCCTATAAAGGTTAATAAGAGTTAAAAGTTCATACACTAGGGGTACAACGTTTTCCCCCAGAAAGAGTTAAAGTCTTGGCACCCGGGCCACCCCAGAATCATTATCAAGTTTTTTGGCAAATAACATTGCCAGAAAGAGTACTTAAAACCAAAACACAATCAAAAAGACAGACACTTAGAGGGATCACTTAGCCGGAGAAGGGGTTTGCGACGAGAGTTGCTCATCCTTGTCTTTTTGCTGGACAACGTCGCTAGAACCCACGGCCGGAATATCCCCCATCGGAGCTGGAGAGTTGGCGTCATCATCTAGATCTTCGTCGGGCAAGAAATCTTCTCCTGGGACCTTTGAGCCTGGGGGAAACAGGGCCTCGAAAGTGGACTTCAGCTCTTCCAAGTTCCACCGGTCACTCTCTCCATTGGCGACACTCTCCAGAACTTCAATCTTGGCCTTGGTGGAATAATAAGTACCGATCCTTACCACCTGCTGTGTGAATTCGTCTGCGGCCCCCTGAAGCTCGGCAACCTTCCTCGCATGATTAGATACCTCTTCCTGCAGCTTGGCAACTTGGGTCCGATGGTTGCCCAGAGCTTCCTCGAGGACGCGATTCTGACGCCCGGCCTCTAGCGCTGCCTCCGAGGCATGCTTCTCCTTAGACCTCAGCTGGCTGATTTCCCTCATGTGCACATCCATGGCTAGGGCGAATTCTTGGGTTGCCTGCGATAGACGCCAAAGTAAAGAGTTATGATGATAGGAGTTTGCTTTGACAAAAAGGGAAAAAAAAAAAAGAGAGAAGAGATGGGGGTCGCGTGAACGTACTTTCTTCATAGCCGCTCTAGATCGCGTCAACGCCTGCTCCACTCCGCTCTTGACAGAGGCGGCCTTGGTCTCACTGGAAGTAGACTCTAGCACACCACCCCAGAAATCCGCAGGGTCTTCTTTGGAGAGGTCTACGGTGGGAGGGTTCTCTAGTTTACGTTCTGGAAAGGGCGTTCTTGCTGGACTTCCTTCTTTCGCACCAGAGGAGGGTTCGAACTACGGGATATCAGCATCCGTTGTAGCATAGCATCGGTGGAGACATTCCTTTCGCGATCTAACCATACCACGGACGAGGGATTTGAACCCATTCTTTACTGGAGAACCTATCTGGAATGCGGAAAGGAAAAATTACAGAACACTTACCAGAGTTGGTGGGCTTGGAGGTGCTCGACATTTTGACGACGGAGGGTGAGATTTCCGGATCCGTAGTCTCGTGACTAGAGTCCTGGGGCTGGTCCTCTTCTTGGGGCTTCTCCGGTTCGTTAAAAACCTTGCTAGGTGCGCGGTTCTTGGCTTCCGTGGTCAATAGCACTTTGATCAGCTTTCCGCTGGACGATCTGGAGTTGAAGTTCTTTGGCACTGCACAAGATATCACCAGGAGAGTGTCAGCAAGATACGCTTATCAGGGTAACAGATCTAGTTGTAAACACTAGTAAAGACAAACAAGACAATATAAAAACAAAAGAAGAAAAGACAACAACAGAGCAGGCGAGGCTCTTACGGGTGGTGTTCCAAGCGTCTAGGAAAACATCTTTATAGATTTCTCCTATCTCACCCAAAGAGCGTCTCTCGACAAAGAAATAGCGTGATTGCCACCCCGTGTTAGGATTCTTGACACCAGGGATCAAGGGGCCGTGGGTGTTTCTAGAGTGGACGGAGATTCTACCCGGCCTAGAAGGCACTACCTTGTAGGCGACTAAGAAATCGCTCACTGTCATGGCTATCCCTTTCCTAGAGGCCAACTCGTCGACACACCTTAGTATACGCCAAGTCGTGGGCATAATCTGAGAAGGTGAAACCCCTAATTCCCTAAGAAAATCCCTAATAAAGGGGGAAAACGGGAATTTTAGCCCTAATGAGAACGGGAACTCGGTGAAACAGATCCACCCTGGTCGGATCCAGTCGATTAGCTCGTCCTAGGGGCAGTATGTCACAGTGCCGGCCGGAAACCCTCCCTCGGAAACGATTCTGGCTACATCGTCCGTCGTAAGATTGCATTAAAACTGGTCTTGCGCCATTAATGAATTGGAAGGTGCGAAAAGGGGAGACTCGGCCATGGATGGAAGGGAATGAGGTTTGAGTGGAAGACGGAAAAAGAGAAGATAGAGAAAGCAAGGGAAAGCGGAAGTGAAAGAGAGCAAGACAAAATGAGACTCGTACTTGGAAGTTGGTGAAGTGACGCCTATGAGCACATAGAGGGAGAGCTAAGGGTTTTAATAAGAGTAATGATGGCACGCATAGGCGGTTTCCAAGGCAAACGAATCGGAAAGAGAAGATTTTGTTTAATTCAAATTTGAAATTCGAATTTGGAATTCCAAATTTAAATCAAAAGGGGTATTGTTGGGCCCTAACAACTACAAGGCCCAAGGCACGCGCTGGAATGGCCCGCAAGATATTTACAAAGCCAGTCCGCGCGTTTCCAGAAGGGCGATCGAGTAAAGTTTGACCAAGTATACTGATTTGACCATCCGAGTATAAGGATAGATTGAGTCATATCTATTTGTGATTCTTTTTATCTTATATAGGCGAGATCACACCGATTCTAGGGACGATATATCTTTTACGATTTATCTATCTATCTAGTTATCTTTATATCTTGTGGAACACTCTATCTTTTAGGCCCTTATAAATACATAGAGGGGGGCACGCATATGTAGGTCACATATACATACATCAATACAATTGGACACATACGAATTCTAATACAATTTTCGCATTCTTTTACTTAATTCCCAAGTTCGTATAGCTTAATTCACGCCCGATCTAGGCTAAGGGGTCACCAATCTCTCTTGGTTGATTTCTAGCTCTAACAATCGCGACGGATGATCTTAAAGAATTAAAATAGTGAGGGTTGTTGACTCTACAAACACCTCGACTAAGTTACAGGCAAATCAGAAAATGAAAATGAAGAGGAGAGCAATGGAATGGGTGCATTCAGACTTTGTACATTGACATGTCTTTTTGCTAGGAAATCAGAAACAACATTTGATTCCTTGAAACAATGATAAAATACAACACAAGGGTTAATAGAAATTATATTTCTTATGTTAGCTAAGATTGAGTGTAATTCACATGGGACTTTCCAGAGTCATTTTACAAAATTAGTAACAATTAAAAAATCTCCTTCAATGATAAGATTATGAATTTGAGAACAGTCAATACTTCGAAGTGCATGCTTGTAGTAACGAAGAAGCTTCAGCTTGTACTATTGACATAGATGGTAGCTGTTGACGTCCAATTGAACGAATAAATCCGGAATGGTCACGTATAAACCATGCATGGGTTGTTCCAGTTTTAAGTCTAGATGCGTCGAAATTAAGATTGGACCATTAGGGAGGAGGTTTTTTCCAAACTGTGTGATTTTTCCTTTTCGGTTTGTTGGTTCTTTGCTTTGTTGTAGTAGTATTACAACAGTCCCATTCTAAAGCACCCGAGAAAGCTAAGTCAGATCGAAGTTTCTTAGGATTAATTCTTCTTGGATCAAAAATATTTGCATTTCTATGTGCCCAAAAAAACCACCATAGGAAGCAAAGGGGTGTAGTATACTGGTTGTTTGTAGATGTATCGTGAATGTTTTGGTGAAATATATACGAGGTAGTTATGGTGAAAGAGCAATTTAACAATTTCTCCTGTCTCGCAATCATGTTCCTTCTGAACGGACATTCAAAGAATATGTGGTTAAGGTTTTCATCCCGCAAATCACAGAGAGAACAGGAATTTGGAACAGAGTTATAAAAGCGATTGATTCAATCCGTTGTTGGAAGACAGTCAACACAACATTTCCAAAGGAAGTTTTTAATTTTAGGAGGTAATTTAGTTTTCCAAATCCAATCGCAAACATTATTACTCGCATTAACGGGGGCAGATAAAAGCGAGGGAGCAAAATGAACAGAGAATGCGCCATCCACTACATGCTGCCTGATGAGCCTATCCTCTGTATTCATAATTGGAATTCTAATAGCACCAATGATATCGACTATATGAGGCGGTAGTAGGTGTTGAAGTAATGTAATGTCCCAAGACTGATCTAGAAGGATAAAGTTGGAGACCTGAAGGTTAGGTTTGTAGTTATCTATAAATGGTAACAAATCAATATATGGAACCCAAGGGTTAGTCTATAATTTGATAGTACTATCATTGCCTAACAACCATATAAGGCCTTTAGAAAAGGTATTTCTTATGTTAATTAAACAGCCAAACTGCCAAGAGCAATTGTTTTTGTGATAGTCAAAGATGGAGTTAGAGTGTAGATACTTTTCGGTGATAAGCTTTACCCACAAATTTTGAGGTTGTGTAACAATCTTTCAAAGAAGTTTCATTTGTAGTGATAAATTGATACTTTCTGCTGAACGAAGGTCAAGCCCTTCACACTCTTTAGGAGAGCAAATTCGTTCCCAGCTAATAAGTGGATGATGATTTGGGCTAAATTTATTGCAAAAGAAAGATTTACTAACATTGTAAATCTGTTTTAGAACACTTTGAGGTAGAATAACACTTTGCATTAGGTAGTTGACTTTACTTAAAAGACAAGATTGGATAGGCACTACCCTCCCTGCTTGTGAAATGGAGTTAGTTTTCCATTGGGAAGTTGTTTTTTAAGATTAGATATTGCATCTAAAAACATTAAATTTTGCACTCTTCCTTTTAATATTGAGATGCCAAGGTATTTTTCCATAAAAGATGTGATCTGAATGTTAAGGATACTTGCTAATGGGACTAAGGTAGGTTGAGAGATATTGATAGAAATTTGAAGCGATCTTTTGTGTTAGTAAACAGATAAACCTGAGATCAACGTGAATTTGTGAAGCAAATTTTGAATGAATTCCATATTCGGAATGGTGACATTTGCAAAGATAATTGTATCATCAGCAAAGCTTAAGAAGGACTTTTTGGTTAATTGGATACCAACATGATTAGGGTTAGAAGTTGATTCCTGTTGGAGTGTTCTAGCAAAGTATTCCATACATAAAACAAAATTGAAAGGTGAAATCGGGTCACCCAGATAGATACCACAGCGAGGTAAAAATTCAAAGTCAGGTTCATTATTAACTAAAACTGAAGAAGACGAAGAGGTGATCCAAGTCATGACAAGATCAGTCCACTTACGATGAAAGCCAAACTTCGTCAAAATTAATCAAATAAAATTCCAATTTATCTTATCATATGCCTTTTCTAAGTCAAGTTTAATCTCCATCCAACGAAGGCGTCCTTTTTTCCTTTTATGAAATGAATTGAATATCTCATGAGCAATGAGAACGTTATCCTGAATTAGGCATCCTGTTACAAACACACTCTGAAGAGGATGTCGAATTAACGGGAGTATATGTTGTATTCTATTTCAGAGTAACTTGGTAATAGCTTTATAAATGGTATTGTATAAATTAATCGGTCGATAATGATTTATAGAAATTGGTGTATCAATCTTTGGGATTAACGTGATAAAAGTTTTATTTGCAGCGGTAAGTATAGATCCAGAATGGAAGAATGCAACCACCGCACGAACAACTGAAACTCCAACAGTTGGCCAAAGAATTCTATTGTAAACCCATCGGGACCAGGCGTCTTATTTAGGGCTAGCTCAAAGATAGTAGCTTTAATTTCAGATGGACGGTTGTTTGGAAATTGCTATGTTATCCATATCAGTGACAAGGGAAGGGATAATGTCTAGGTCATGCGTGTGGATAAGTGTTGTTAGATTGAAACCTTGAGGCGAGATCAGAAGTAATATTAGCTGAAATGGATTCATGGGCACAAATCACAAGTGCCATCATGAGTCTGAAACGAAGTGATGTTCCGTTTAAATCTACAAATTTTCGAAAGGGTTTGGAAGTATTTTGTATTTTTATCAACATTCTGTAAATGATTAGTTTTGGCATGCTGCAGCCAAAACCTGTGGTGGAAATTCATTAAAGCATTATACTTGTTAAGATGTTGTTGTAACTTGGTGAGGATAGTATTATTGTTATTATAAGGATCACGAAGTAGGTCATTCTGAAGTTGAAGCAACTATCATTCTGAGATTTTTAATTGCTCAAAGTTGTTATTACTATATCGTTTAGCCCAATCTTTAGAGTATTTTTTAAGTAACTACATTTTCATTGAAATTTTGAACATGAATGATCTTGTAAGTTTATATTGCCAAACTTTTCTAAGAAAATTAGCATAAGAAGGTTTAGCAATTCATGCGTTTTCAAATCTAAACGGGTATTTTTGAAATTTCTTTTTATCCCTAGGTCAAACGAAATTAAACAATGATCCAATGTTGTAAACGGGTGGTAGTGACGTTTTAAAGTGGGAAAAGTTGTTACAAGGTCATGGTGAATAAGGACTCTATCGAGTCTTTCAAATGTGTTACCTACTGAAGTCAAGCTTTTTCTCCAAGTAAAAGGAAAGCCCGAGAACTTAGTATTAAGGGTGTTCATTTTATTTTGGAAACTAAGTAGTCGATTGAACTTGCTAGGTACCGCGGCAACACCCCCAAACTTGTCCATATTACAATCAATTTCATTTAGGTCTCCAATTAAGAGGAATGGTAGATGATAATAATTGATAGTGTTTTCTAGCTCACTCCAAAAAAAATTGGTTTATTTTCTTCTCTAGAAGGAGCATATACGAGTATCAAAAGAAAGGGATGAAAAGGATTGTTGACCTTCATAGTAATTATATTTGGTGTTTGCAATATAAGTTGACAAGACCTAGTAAACTCGGTTTGATAAATGAATAGTGCAATTCCTCCTTTGGAACCAACATAACGGGAAGAGATACATTGATGGAATCAGATTTTTGAATAATAGCATCAAATGGATGAACATTAGATTTTGTTTCCGTTAAACAATGAAATTGTAATTTATGTAATTTTCGTAGGAAGGCAATTTCATCCCAGAAATTAACCCTCCTAATACCCCTAACATTCCAATAAGCACAAGTCATGATAAAAAAAATTTGTGTGATCGGTCATATGAAGTGTAAAATCATATGTAATTGTCCAAATATGGACAAAACATTGTAGATTAATAAGAGAGAGCAGCAATTCAGTTTGAGTGAATAGTCAATTAGCAAGGCAAAACGACCAAAGGAAACACAAAATGGTACCCACAAGTTTTAAGAAACCAAAACTAAAAGACATCTCTCTGTCAAATATAAACTTATAACTTAGACAAACTTCATTAACTAAAATACAGTTATAAGCATACACATATTTATCAGTGGTACAATCACAAGTTACAATCGGTATTTTGAGTAGAAATGTTAATTTGGAAGAGCACACTGTTATACATGACAAGAAATACAACAAATGCCTTTGGTTCAGAACATAAAGCTAATAATGAAATGTCCAAAAAAAGAGAGTTTCAAATGAGGGAGTAAGCATGCGCCAGTCAAATTCAAACCAAGTCTCAAGCTTTTTAATGAGAATGCTTCAGGAGGTTCGATTATAAGGGACGAATATGGAAAACCAGTGAACGGAACAACTAGAATATATGGAAAAGTATCGGTGTTATTAGCGGAAGCAATGACACTATGGAATGGAGTAAGGAAGGCCAAGCAATTGGTCATTAGAAAACTAGAGGTAGAGGGGGAACATGACAGTTATCAAAGCTATAACATGACAGAATTGTTGTCCATGGGAAATTGAAAGAATTATTACAAACATCCTCGTCTTCCTCAGGGGTTTCGAGTCAATCCGCATATTTCATGGGGGTAGACACAGTAATTCTGCGACCGATAAAATTGCTTTCTTGGGCCACAACCATCACGAGTTTCTTCCTCTCATCCGAAAGAATGTGCTAGGAATCCTGTCTTAAGGGGCGGACCCAGGGAGAAGTTCACAATACCTAAGGTAGTCTAGCGGAAAATTCTTAGTTGTGAGATCTATTGGTCTCGTGTTCGAATCTCAGTAGGGGGAAATGTGTCTCAATTTTATTTTTGCCCACGTTCCACGCGGACCACGCCCATTAATCTTAGGTTTTATTATAAATTTTGTCCACGTTTTTCCTTATTTGTAAAATTTGACCTATATTTTATTTATTTTAAATTTTTACCCTATAATTTAGCCTACCCAAAATTTTCGGGCTAGATCCGTCCCTGTCGGTCTTAGAGTGAGATCCTAATTTTCACCGGTTAAAAAAAAACAAGTCTCCAAAACCAACTTGACAAACTTGTGGTAAAAGAGAGTAGGACTGCACTTGGAAACATAAGACACGTACAAGATGAGTATAGTAGTTATTTGAATTACTGGAAATAGAACAAGCAGAAGGGCAAGAGATAAGCAAGTAAAAGCAAAACGTTGGGAATATTGTACATAAGTCTGCCAAATAACCATCAGCAAAAGGTCCCAAGTCCTGAACTAAAACAAAAGTCATGGTCATCTCAGCATATTTACAAACAAAAACTGGTTCATGTAAGAACCTATAGCAAAAATACAGATCATACGTATTAATTACACCTGACAATTCGGGTTGTTCGGATCAGTTTGGATCGGATCGTTTGGATCGGGTTTGTTCGGGTCAAACATTTATTTCGGGTCTTGTTCGGTTCGGTTCAGTCCGGGTTCGGATGTTGTTCGGATTCGGGTTGCTTTGGATCGTAATGATTCAGATTAGTTTGGATCGGATTAATTCGGAGCGGATGTTGTTCGGTTTTTGGGTCTAGTTCCGTTCGGGTCTTTTTATGTTTATTTCTTTGACTGCACAACTTTCTTTTCTATTTATGTTTTTATTTGTTATTAGCCTTCAATAAATAAAATGTACGTATTACACTATGTATCTCTATTATGGTTAGTAATACTATTCGATCAAAAAAAAAGTTAGTAATACTAAAAGAAATAAAAAATTTAGTTAATAGTTTAAATGTACTGAGTACATTGCAAAGTAGAGATGGAAATTTTGTAATTGTAAACAATTTTTTATTTAATAGTCAATCAATAGTATGATCATCTCTTAATTTATATTTTTTTCTAGAAGAATTAATTTTTCTATTACAAATTTCATGCGTATTTTACTTACTATATGCAAATATATTATTACTCACTATCCTATTATATATATTAACATTATTTTAAATATTTATGATCTAAATAGCATAATAATATATTGTCTTAATAGGCTATAGTTAATCTTTATAACCGAGTCCGCCCCTCTTTCAATTCTATCTGGCTCCGCCACTGCCCATATTTTACTTATAAAACTATACAATTTGCTATTTTTATTCTATTTAGGGTTTAAGGTTTAGGGTTTATCGCCCATATACTATTTATAAGAATATTGTACATGCGTTTATCACCCATATTCTATTTATAAAAGTATACAATATGCTATTTCAATTCTATTTATAAATATATTCTAATAATATAATATATTTCATTTGCTAAACTATGTAAGTTTGTAACTACTAAAACTATACAAATAATACAATATATTTTAGTTCGGGTCAATTCGGTTCGGCTGATTTCGGATTATATTTTATTAGGGTCATTTCGGGTCGGGTCAGTTTCAGATCGGATCGGATTTAGATCGGGTCTGAGTCATGTTCGGATTCTTCATTCTTCGTTGTTCGGGTCCAATTTCAGGTTCGGTTCGGGTCGGTTCGGTTTGGATTTTGGGTTCGGCTCACTTTTTGCTAGGCCTAGTATTAATTCGATTCATTTCCAAATTGTATCCACACAAATCCCATTAATTTCCTTATTCCGTAAATAATAACCCGATTCAATGCATATAGAAGTTTCAATGTACACGTAGCTGTCATGGCCACATCCATCCACAATAAAAACCCATCCAAACACATAAGAATCGTCATTGTATAATACAAATTCTCAATGATGAAGACAAAGCCGACGTTCGCCATTCTCTTGCTTGTGTTGACAGTGTTCCTTCTCACTTCCAACGGTAAGATCGATTGATCGAGTGAACAAAATTTACATTTTCGTTGTATATAATATATGCTTAATTAATTAAGCATGTTTTTGTGATAATTGTCATTAATTAGGAATGGTGGTGGAATGGTTAGAAAGTCCGAGTGGAAACGATACGGCCATACCAAGGGTTTGCCACAGCCACCCCAATTGCCAATTTTGGCAGTGTCGTCGAAGATGCAGATCCCCACAAGCCGTATGCATAGTCAGAGGAACAACCGTAGAGACTTCTAAGACATACTGTTGTTGCTTTTAATTCTTTCCAAATTATCAAACATTTATATATGATCGATGATCTCATCCGATATAAGAAATTATGTTAGTATCGGCTATTTGTTCTTATATACATGATTCAAAGGATTTTGCTGATGGTTATATATCATCTAATAATAATATCGATAAGCTTTAAATATTTTTGTTTTTTATGTTCTGATATATGTATTACATCTCGGTGATGTCTAATTTGCCCACATGTTTTTCGACCAAAAAAAAAATTTGCCCACATGTTATTTAAACCAAAAAATAATTTGCCCACGTGTTATTAGACACGTCATGTATTTTTCGAATATTCACAACATTCCTTCTTTGAATGATATGTATTTGTCCACATGTTATTAGACAAGTCATGTATTTTTCGAATATTCACAACATTCCTTCTTTGAATGATATGTATTTCCCCAAATGCATGTTACTGATTCATGGATGACCATTGACCGGTAATCCGGTTCATGTTCTTCCCCATGTGCCAGATAATTCCATCCCGAATAATTGTTCATGTGGGCGGGTAGATTCCGCTATCAATTAGGTAGTTGTATCTTTTACTATCTTATTTATTATTGGAAAATTCCGTTTGGTTCCCTCGAATTTTTTGTTTTTCGGGATGGTGTCCAAGTAAAAAACTTATTCTGCAAAATATCCCCGAACTTTTGTAAAAGTTCGGCTCATACCCTTACTCGTAATTTTATATTTATTAAGTTAAAGTTCAATCATAATATAAAATAATTTAAATAAGTTTAGAAATATATGCTCTATAATAATATTATATAACTTATCTTTTCAAGTGAATTTTGGTTAGATTTATTGAATTAAAACAAACATATTTCAATAATTACATTAAATTAATATATTATATAATTGAAATTTATCATGAAAATTTTACATTGTAATTTTTGACAGTTTTTAATATCAATTCAAACTTTATATATAAATATGTATATATGTGGATAAAAAATATGAAATTTCATTTCTTGAATAATAGGAGAAAATATTAAATTTTGTCTAATAATAGTAAATGACCTTTCCATATATATATATTCACAATATATGTAAATTTTTAACATAAATATGAAATATTTTTAGTTTTATTTTGAGAAACATACTATAAATTAACTTGAAATCATAGGTTATATAATGTTTTAATAGATTATATTTTAAAATTTATTAAAATTATATTTAAATTATAATTGATTTATTAATTAGTAAATATAAAAAAACTATTATTAAAAATAAACGAATTTTACTATAATCTAAGAGAAATTTACATTGTCATGCGCCCTCGCCTCCCACTATAAATACACATGTCATCGTCATGTGAAGGTAAGCTGAACCAACATCGCTCTACCGGAACACAATTCAACATTGCCCTTATTGACTTAAGCATCGAAGGTGGATTAGGGAGACTCTCATCCCCTTGTCTATTGTTTTACAGTTCCTTGAAGGTGCAGAGGCATTCCCGAGAGGTTCATTGAAGGAGTAGAAACTTGTACACCGCGAGTTATTGTGTACTAACAATTCATATTTTGACAAATTTGTGGAGGGGTGAGATTGAGATTCCAGTTATGGAGCTTCGAACGGGTTTAGAGTCTTTTGTGGGATGCTAGCCAAGTGATGAAGGAACACTTGGGAATGTTGAGCCGTCCCCAAATGCCATGGCACCACGGTGGCTAAGGTAAGATAGCTATTGTAGTGGGAGAAAGTGGTGTTGGGTTGGACATGAGTTGTTGTATATCGACAAGGCTACGGGTGCGTAGGAGACCATCTTGTACAATAGTTATATTGCTTTTCTAGAGGTTGCTAGCGGATGGTACAGTTGGACCACTCCATGGGTCTTCATCGCGGGCAATGTACTCATTGACCATTATGTCCAAATTTTCGGTTGGTTGGAGTCGAGCTCAAAAAGTGACCTTGGAATGCTTGCCTTGTTCCGAGAAAGCAAATCCAACAACATTGATTTTGTAAACAATTTTCAACAATTCATGAATAGTCAATGATTGGTCAACATTAGTTTTTATTTAATATTTTTTTGTGAATGTCATCAAAAGTTAATATTTTGTTTGGTGAATGTCATCAGTTGTCAACCATTAATAACTGTGATCAACAATATTCATCAACATTAACTTTTGCTATTGTTGTATTTTGTTAGTGGTTGTCATCAATTGTCAGCAATTTATGTTTGTCAACAACCGTCAACACTTAAAATCGTCTCAACAACTACCAACAATTGATAGTCATCAAAAGTTGTCAGTATGAATGGTTGGTCAACATCAGTCACCTGATCAAGCGAAGGTGGAAGGAAAGGGTTACCTTCTGAATATTTGTTAGTAGATCGATATGAGAAAGAACGTACGATTTTCTTCTTGATGCGTTTACTTTCTTATATATAAAAAAAAAGACCTGTGAATTTTAACAAGCTGACTAGCTACCTAGAATAATTATCCTAACCATTGTGAATAAAAAAACGCTTTGAACCCTAAAGTCCTCTCCATTGCATGAAATATTATGGCATGCAACCATCATACCCAGCGCTTGGCAGCAAGTATATGATCGCCATCTTCCATGTCCAACTGAAAAACCAACACAAACAAACAACCAAACAACACACAAATACATCATGAAGATAAATTCAAGTCAAGTGAACGATCGATGGGAAAAGAATACATAGAAGAGACATTTGGACCTGTTGAGGAGTGTCATCAGCGCTAAAAGGCCTTCCTTCGAACAAGAAGACGATGTTTGTTAGCTTCTCGCCCCGAAGGTCACACCAAGCGCTCATCAGTTTCTTCAACGGCAAACTCCTCTTCATCACCAGCCCTTCCAATTCCGATGCCGAAGCAGCGTAATCGTCAAACTACAATCAAATTCTGATTCCACAGCCGTCCAATTCAACACAAAGACGAACCAGATACTGAAATCGAGTGAACGAGATCATAGAAATTGGGAGAAAAGGCATTACGTACCAGTGATAATCTATAGCCTTAGATACACGACAACAATCACTTAACTGTAATAACAGAAAACAGTTTCTGTTGCACAAACACAATATCTTTATTATGTGAAAGTACAAATTACAGAGAATGAGTAACCTTACAAGAGTCACTCGTTTACATATATAAAAAGTTATGAACTAACTGTTCATAACTGTCACCAACTGCCTAAACCGCTCACATGTTGGTTAACTAACTTCCTTGACAGTTTTACTAACTTGAATTACAAACTACAAATCAACTAACCAACTAGCTAGCATACTACTTAACTAACTAGCTAGCATATAAACACACGTCTGGAATTGATATAAACCAGACTTAATACTTTCATTCACTCCCTTAAATATGGTTTATATACTTCATTCCAATCTTCTGCCTAAGCTCCACAAATCTTTGCCTAGCCAGAGGCTTTGTAAGTATATCAGCAAGTTGATCATTAGTGTGAACATACTCCACCTTGATCTTCTCTTGTTCAACACAGTCTCTTATGAAGTGAAACTTTGTATCAATGTGTTTACTCCTATCATGGAACACTGGATTCTTGGAGAGAGCAATGGCTGAGATGTTATCTATCTTTAATGTAACATCACCTCCTTTCTTATTTTCCAAAGTCTCTACCAATGCCTTAAGCCATATCCCTTGACATGCTCCTGCTGTGGCTGCCATGTATTCTACCTCACAAGAAGACAATGCCACTACACGCTGCTTTCTTGAAGTCCAGGATAAAGCATTCCTTCCATAGAAATAAATCACACCACTGGTGCTTTTCCTATCATCAATATCACCAGCCAAATCACTATCACTATAACCTGTCAAACTTGTCTCTGTATCTCCTTTCTTGTAGGAACAACCAAGTTTCATTGTGCCATTGATGTACCTAATTACTTTCTTAAGTGCATCCATGTGTGATTCTCTTGGATCTTCCATAAATCGGCTTAAAACACCAACACTGTAACACAGATCAGGCCTGGTGTTTACCAAGTATCTTAAACTTCCAATAATGCTTCTGTACAGAGTTGAATCCACCAATTTCTCCCCTGGATCATGTTTACTCAGTTTGATCCTTGGCTCCATAAGAATGACACACGGATTGCATCCTTCTAAGTTCAACATCTGCACTATTTTCTTGGCAAAACTCTCTTGCTTCAACAGAATTTCTCTTTCTGTTTGCACCACTTCAATGCCAAGATAGTAACTTAGCAATCCTAAGTCACTCATATCAAACTCCTTTCTCATATCAGACTTGAAACTCATGATTGCCCTTGTGCTTGATCCTGTTATTACTAGATCATCCACATACACTCCCACAATCATGATTTCATTATTCCCTGATCTTGTATACAGGGCGTGCTCAGACCTGCATCTAACAAATTTCATAGCCTTCAAACTCTTATCCAACTTGGAGTTCCAGGCCCTTGGCGCCTGTTTAAGGCCATACAATGCCTTGTTCAATCTCAACACCTTGTCTGGATGTTTTGCATCAATGAACCCCTCAGGTTGCTTAACATAGACTTCCTCTTTGATTTCCCCATTCAAGAAGGCTGTCTTCACGTCCATGTGATGGACTTCATACCCCTTAGAAGCAGCAAAAGCAAGAAGAGTTCTTATGGTCTCAAGCCTGGCAACTGGAGCATACACCTCTTCATAATCAACTCCAAACTTTTGCACATAGCCTTTGGCCACCAATCTTGCTTTATACTTGAGGACTTCTCCTTCAGGACTTTTCTTCACTTTAAAAATCCATCTCAGTCCTATAGCCTTATGCTTCTTAGGGAGATCAACCAGCTTCCAAGTCATGTTCTTGTTTATGGATGCAATTTCTGCTTCCATGGCCTTTTTCCATTGGATTTCTGTCACTGCATCCTCATACCTGGTGGGTTCTTCACTTGACAGAAAGCATAGACCAACTTCTTCATCCATTTCCTGAGTTTCATTATAGATATCCTGGATTTTCCTGAAGCCTCTTGGAGTGTGATCATAGTCTGTCATGTAGATGCCACTTCCAGTTGACTTTGGTGACTCCTCCATTGCTTGATCCTCATGTGTATCTCTTTGCATTACTGGAGTAGAGGGCGTGTGTTAATCCTCTTGATCATCACAGTCACTTTCAACAATCTGAGGCATCTCAATCTCTCCTGTTTTCTCTTCTGGCAAAGTAAACACTTGGAAATCACCCTTTCCTTTTTCTAGAGTGCTATCACTAATCCAATTCACCTCTGCAGACTCGTCAAATTTAATATCTCTGCTTATGATGACCTTGCCACTCCCATAATCATAGAATCTGTATGCTTTGGAGCCATCCTCATAGCCAATGAACATCACTTTCTTACTCCTATCCTCTAATTTAGACAGATGTGGAGTCACATCCTTAACATAAGCAATGCTCCCAAATACTTTGAGATGATTTATGACAGGAGGCCTTCCATTCCATTCTCCATAGGGAGTACCATCTACAATTCCTTTAGTAGGTGCTCTATTCAACAGATAGATTGCAGTTTGCACAGCCTCTGCCCAAAACTCCTTTGGCACTCCCTTAGACCTCATCATGCACCTAGCCATTTCTATCACCATCTGGTTTCTCCTTTCTACCACACCATTTTGCTGTGGCGTGTATGGTGTTGTTAGGAACCTTTTTAATTAATCCCTCTTTCTCTGCAAACTCCTTGAAAGCATTTGAAGTGAATTCCCCACCTCTGTCTGTTCTAAGTGCCTTAAGTTTAATCTCCTTCTCAACTTCTATGGCTACTTTCCACTTCTTAATTTCAGACAATGCTATATCTTTGCTTTTGAGAAATCTCACCCACATAAATCTAGAGAAATCATCAACTAGAAGGAGGAAGTACTTGTTACCTCCACTAGATGTAGGAGAGATGGGACCACAGAGGTCTGCGTGTACAAGTTCCAATGGCTTTTGTGCTCTATAAGTTGCTGAGTGAGGGAATGGAGTTCTATGATGCTTCCGTACCACGCATCCATCACACAACTTGTTGATCTCCTGAATCTGTGGCAAGCCATTCACCATTTTCTTCTTTGATAGATTGCTCAGTGCATTGAAGTTTAGGTGACCATATCTTGCATGCCATAACCAACTTAAATTCTCCAATTTAGACAGTAAGCATTCCTTCCTAGAGACTTGAAGATTCAAAGTGTACAGTTTATTTGACTGCATTTTCACCCTTGCAATCAACTTCCCTTGCTTTGAAAATAACTTCAATTCCCCTTGATTAATCACTGTCTTGCTTCCATTTTGGTCCAATTGACCAATACTAATGATATTTGATTTTAATTGAGGAATATAATAGACATCAGTAAGAGGTATATGATCACCTCTCTTGCTAGAAAAAATGACAGAACCTCTTCCCGATATTGTGGTGATCGAGCCATCTCCAAATCTGACTTTTCCTCCCACAGTTTTGTCCAGATCAGTAAAGAAATCTTCATTGCCTGTCATGTGATTGCTAGCACCCGTATCTGAATACCATTTGCTGAAGTCCTTCTCCTCTATTTCCTCATTACTCATCAAATTATACTCATGAGTCACATTCTGCTTTTCTTCCTCAAGTACTAACAAGGTTGGCTCTTCATCACTTTGCTTCATGATCAAGTTGGCCTTTTCCTCCTTTTCTTTTGAATCACAATCATAAGACAGATGCCCCATATTGCCACACGCATAGCATTTTACTCTGGATTTATCAAACTTTCTCTTATATTTTTGACTTGAATCCTTGCTGTCATGTGATTCCCCCTTGTTTTTCCCTTTAGAATTTTCAGAATTCTTACTAGACTCACCTTGATTTTTCTTCTCCTTTCCCTTTCTTTTATCTCTGGCTTTCCATTCAGCCCGGGTAAGGAGGGCGTTTTCAAGGCCTTTATCCCCTAATTCTTGGATCCTCTCCTCATGTGCTTTCATGGATCCTATAATCTCATCCACTGTTTTGAGTTTTAAGTCACATAATTCTTCTATGGTTGATGCCAATTGGATAAAACGTGAGGAAGTAGACCTTAAGAATTTCTTGACAACTCTCTCTTCATCTAAAGTATTTCCTAGGCCCCTAATTTTACTCACAACAGTCTGTAGTTTGCCAGAGAAATCGTCTCTAGTCTCATTTTCTTTCATTCTAAGACCCTCAAATTCTCTTAGCAATGTTTGAGTTCTAACCTCTTTGATTCTATCCGCCCCTTCATGCATCATTTTAATCATATTCCACACCTGTTTAGCCGTTTTGTCTGCACCAAGTTGAAGCATTAGATCTTCACTTATGGCTTGGTATATGGCTGCAAGTGCAAGTTTGTCCTTCTTGCTATTTGCTACACCATCTTCTTCAACAGCTTCATACACCCCTTGTGCAGACATGAATATCTTCATTTTGATTGCCCACGCCCCATAGTATGTTTTTGTGAGCATTGGATATTGGAATGTGATGTGTTTTTCACCACAGTTTTTGTCATTCTGTGCATCATTACTCGTGTTTCCCTTGAATGTTGTCAATGATTCCGCCTTTTCATTGTCTTTAGCCATGATTTTCATAAACGCATGGATACCAAATGATAATCTATAGCCTTAGATACACGACAACAATCACTTAACTATAATAACAGAAAACAGTTTCTGTTGCACAAACACAATATCTTTATTATGTGAAAGTACAAATTACAGAGAATGAGTAACCTTACAAGAGTCACTCGTTTACATATATATAAAGTTATGAACTAACTGTTCATAACTGTCACCAACTGCCTAAACCGCTCACATGTCGGTTAACTAACTTCTTTGACAGTTTTACGAACTTGAATTACAAACTACAAATCAACTAACCAACTAGCTAGCATACTACTTAACTAACTAGCTAGCATATAAACACACGTCTAGAATTGATATAAACCAGACTTAATACTTTCAACCAGGGGTACGTAATGCCTTTTCTACATATTTGAAAAAAATACATTTTTCATTTTTTTGAACAACCATTTAAATGGGAACCATAATATAATAACTTTAAAAATTTATTATAATAAATATAAATAGAATCGGATAGTACTTATTTGTTCATTTATTTGTATAACTAAATTAAGTATAAATAAAAATTAACTATTTTTATGTGTTTTATGGGACAATTTTAAACTTGGCACAGGGCCCCTAAAATAGTTGGGACGGCCCTAGTAAGAGCATCCCCAACAGATGTGCTAAAAAATTTTCTAAAATGGAGAAACAAAAACAATATTCTTCAAATTTTTTCTACTTCAACTCCAACAGTTTCTCCATTTTACAGAATATAACCATTCTTATTTAAGTCCAACCACTTATCTATTTTGAAGAATTCAATGTTTATTAATTATTATTTTTATTTAACTGACAGAAATAAAAATATAATACAATCTTACTTTAAAGATATTTAATTTTTTATTTAAATAATAATAAAGAAGTAATTATACTAAAGAATCATAATGTAAATAAGAAAATACGTGCATTCACAATTAGGTGTTGGAAAGACTATATATTATTATTTAATGGTTTTAGGGTCGGTACCGATCGACTAATATATTTATGTCTTATATACACATAGACTCAATAAAATTAGGACTTACGTGAGCAAAAAGTTCATGCATTCACGAGAAGCTATAATAATTTTTAAACAATATTTTATAATATATATGATGAATTTGCATTATATATTTAACACTAAAGGAAAAACTTAAATTTTACACTCAATGTATATAAACCTTCTACTATTAGCATAAATGCATTTTGAAGAAAGGAATAATTACCATAAATGTATTTTGGAGAATGAATTGCAATTTTAGAGAATCCCCTACATTTAGAGAATGAAGTGCAATTTTTTTCCCCATCTCCATTATGGAGAATGAGATGGAGAAGCTGTTGGGGTAAAAAAATGAGCTATAATCCCCTAAATCCATCATTTTCTCTATAATAGAGAAGCAACAGATGTGCTAAAAGTTTTTCTAAAATGGAGAAGCAAAAACAATATTCTCTAAATTTTTTCTACTTCAACTCCAACAGCTTCTCCATTTTACAGAATATAACCTTTCTTATTTAAGCCCAACCACTTATCTATTTTGAAGAATTCAATGTTTATTAATTATTATTTTTATTTATATGACAGAAATGAAAATATAATACAATCTTACTTTAAAGATACTTCATTTTATATTTAGATAATAAAGAAGTAATTATACTAAAGAATCATAATGTAAATAAGAAAATAAATGCATTCACAGTTAGGTGTTGAAAAGACTGTATATTATTTTTTAATGGTTTTAGGGTCGGTATCGATCGACTAAACTATTTATGACTTATATACACATAAACTCAATAAAATCAAGACTTATGTGAGCAAAAAGTTCATGCATTCACGAGAAGGTATAATAATTAAAAATATATATTTCATAATATATATGATTAATTTGCATTATATATTTAACACTAAAGGGAAAACTTATATTTTACACTCAATTTATATAAACCTTCTACTATTAGCATAAATGCATTGTGAAGAAAGGAATAATTACCATAAATGTATTTTAGAGAATGAAGTGCAATTTTAGAGAATCCCCTACATTTAGAGAATGAAGTGTAATTTTTTTTCCCATCTCCATTATGGAGAATGAGATGGAGAAGCTGTTGGGGTAAAAAAATGAGCTATAATCCCCCAAATTCCTCATTTTCTCTATAATAGAGAAGTTGTTGGGGATGCTCTAAGAACCTATAACAAAAATACAGATCATACGTATTAATGCGATTCGTTTCCAAATTTTAACCACACAAATCCCATTAGTTTCCTTATTCCGTAAACAGTAATCCAATTCAATGCATATAGAAGTTTCAATGTATACGTAGCTGTCATGGCCACATCCATCCACAATAAAAACCCATACAAACACATAAGAATCACCATTGTATAGTACAAATTCTCAATGATGAAGACAAGGCCGACGTTCGCCATTCTCTTGCTTGTGTTGACAATGTTCCTTCTCACTTCCAACGGTAAGATCGATTGATCGTGTGAGCAGAATTTACATTTTCGTTACATATAATATATGCTTAACTAATTAAGCATGTTTTTGTGATAATTGTGATTAATTAGGAATGGTGGCGGAATGGTTAGAAAGTCCGAGTGGAAATGATACGGCCATACCAAGGGCATGCCACACCCACTCCGATTGCCAAACTTGGCAGTGTCGTCGAAGATGCAGATCCCTACAAGCCGTATGCATAGTCAGAGGAACGACCGTACAGAATTCTAAGACGTACTGTTGTTGCTTTTAATTCTTTCCAAATTATCAAACATTTATAATTTATATATGATCGATGATCTCATCCGATATAAGAAATTATGTTAGTATCGGCTATTTGTTCTTATATACTCCCTCCGTTTCAATAAACATGTCGTTTTAGCCTTTTGCACATATATTAAGGAAGCTATTAAATGGACTATTATACCCCTAATTATTATATCACTTTTTTACTTTATTGAAAACCACTACTAATAAACTGCTAATGATTATAAGGGTAAATCTGTAAAGTAAATGCCCAAAATTGTAAAACGACATGTATTTTGAAACAAAATTTTAGAGCTACAAACGACATGTTTATTGAAACGGAGGGAGTACTGTATATGATTCAAGGATTTTGCGGATGGTTATATATCATCTAATAATAATATCGATATGCTTTAAATATTAATGTTTTTTATGTTCTTATATATATACTAGTGTGATGGTGAAGCATGTAGGATGCACGGGCCTGTATTGTCTTTTTTCCATATAAGTTATTTGTATTATGTGAAATTTCAGATAATCTCATTTAAGTATGGACTTCACTAATAGTTTTTGTATATAGGTTTTTAGAAATAAATTATGTATATTTTTATATTAGTAAGAGAATAATATTTAAGATATATTTTTTTTGGTCGAAGGAATATTTAAAATATATAGACTTCACTAATAGTAGGGTTGAGCAATCTGATAGTCTGATCCGAACCGATCTAAAATAGCGGATATTCGAAAAAAAAAATGATCAAAATTAGCGATATGTATCTGATCCGTTATTAGCCGGATATCAAGTAAGAAATATCCGTTTGGATCAGATATCCGAATTATCCATTTTTTACTTCTTTTTCAAATTATATTATTACAAATAAGAAAATTAGTTTTGAATAAAAAAAGATATAACTATCTTGTAAGAATTGAACCCAAAATGAGTTAAATCTCGAAAAAACACATCTTTTTTACGTAAATATTTTACCAAAGTTTACATGTAAATATATATAATAACGGATATATCGGATATCCATTCATTTAGAACCCCGAATTGTATCCGATCCGATTATCCGAAAAAATTCTCAGATCGACGGATCATATATTTTTGCTCACCCCTAGCCCCTAACTAATGAGATCATTTGTAATTATATGGCATGTATTGTCTTTAAGATATCTCATCTAGTCGTAGAATTTATAATTTTTTTGGCAAATCCATATTGCTACTCGTTTACAAAAATCCACGACCATGAACTTTGTTTGAGTTTTAGACCGAAGAAGAAATACGAGACAGAAGCAGAGAGGGAGCACTACTCTTGTAGAAACCCTATCCTCAATTCAATACTCTGTAATCTCATGATCTCACTCTCAATTCTATTGTGCATCTTTGTTTAAGAACCTTAACTGCAAATATCAACGCCTCAATTTTCCTTTCCTGTCGAATTCTAAACCTTAATTCTCGAAACATAAAGTCAACATACTTTCTTGATACAATCTTCTAGCTAGCTCTTGGACTTCGAATGTTTGATAGGAGATTGTCAATAGCTTCGTAAGGATAAGGGAGAAGGAAATGGAAGGAATGCCCCATAATATACTCATAACTGTAGAGGATGTGTTCACCGATTTCAAGGGTCGACGGGCTGGTTTGACCAGTGCTCTTACTACTGGTCTCTCTTTCTAACTCACATTACAATCTGTCCCTCAGAGATTAATTCGCCGAACGGTGATCCATTGAAGAAGACTTGTGTATGACTCGAGACCTTTGACTCCGCCGAGGACGCCGCCAGAGCCTACGACGCCGCCGCTCGCAACCTCCATGGCCCAAAGGCGAAGACGAATTTCCCGATCTCGTCAATATTGCCTATGAACCCTAGCCAGTATCCTCCCTTCAACTCAGTCGGCGCCGGATTCGGCCGCTTCACGGCCACTAACAATGGCGCCGGCACGTATTTCCCCGGAGACGTCGATCTGCAGGCGAGAGAGTATTACCAAATCCACAGGTCGGCTTCGAGCGGGATGAGCAGTACGTTGGAGCCGTTCAGCGGACCGAGAACGTCGGCGGTCACGAAGGCCAAGGAGCCGAGGATGCCGCCTCTGGCGCTAGAGGATTGCCGGAGCGACTGTGATTCTTCATGGTCGGTGATTGACGGAGAGGAAGGGGAGACGAATGAATTTGCGAGCCAAACACGAAATTCACCCCAAACCTGGGAGCCAACCTGTATATATAATTAAACGTGATGGCTGCTGGTGTACCCAAATTAAAGGCCGTAACCCTTCGTGTGAAATGAACAGGCAGCCAAACCAAAAAAAACTGAAGCTTTCGGTGAACCACCATAATGAAGGCAGACTAATAAGTAGGCAGCCAAAGACGTCAAGAAAACCACAAATGAAGAACAATCTGTCGTTAATGCTAATAGGAATGGGGTGAGAGGAGTAGTTATGGCTTAGGGATGATGCTAACTTTTATAGTTTTATTGATTATTGATTAAAGTAAAAGCCATGGAATGCAATCTTGAATGCAAAATTGAGACATGAAAAACTATAGAGATTTTGATAAAATGCACAACATTAATTACGCGGAAAACCTTTTTTTATAGATTTATTGATTGATTGATTGATTGATTGATATTACATTTCATTGATGTCTAATTTGCCCACATGTTATTAGACACGTCATGTATTTTTCGAATAGTCACAACATTCCTTTTTTCAATGATATGTATATGCCCAAGTGTTATTGATTCAAGCATGACCAATGATCTGATTCATGTTCTTCTCCATCTTCCAGATAATTCCATCCCGAATGATTGTTCATGTGGGCGGGTAGATTCCACTATCAGTTAGGTAGTTGTATATTTTATTATCTTATTTATTATTTATAAATCTTAATTCTTAACTAGCATGTGTCTTATTTATCAAGTCAATATCCAACCATTATTTACAAATCTTTTATCATCTTATTTATTATTTGAACAACATTGTTTTGTTCAATTTGTTGATGTCATGAAAAGTTAATATTTTGGTTGGTGAATGTCATAAATTGCCAACCAATAATAATTATCATCAACAATATTAATCAACATTGACTTTTGCTTTTGTTGTATTTTCTTAGCGGTTGTCATCAATTGTTAGCAATTAATGTTCGTCAACAACCGTCAACAATTAAAATTGTCTCAAGAACTACCAACAATTGATAGTCATCAAAAATTGCCAGTATGAATGGTTGGTTAACATCAGTCACCTGATCGAGCGAAGGTGGAAATTAAGAAAGGGTTACCATCTGAATAAAACGTTTCGTTATTTGTTTAATATATGAATACTCCCTCCGTCTACTTCTAATTGTCCATATAGCAATTTGCACAAATATTAAGACGCTCTTATCTTTACAAAAATACGTCTATCAAATCATCACTAATGTAATTAATTCACTTCACATAATATGATCTTTACAATTTTCAAGACTTTGATAAACAAATTAATTAGGGGTATATTTGGAAGTCAATAGACAAAATAGGTTATATGGACAATTATAAGTAGACAGTATGTTTGGGCTACATGGATAATTCTAAGTAGACGGGTATGAGAAAAGAACGTACGATTTTCTTCTTGATGCGTTTACTTTCTTATATATATATATATA
The DNA here is from genome assembly GCA_963924305.1 of Polygonum maritimum. Classification (NCBI taxonomy): domain Eukaryota; kingdom Viridiplantae; phylum Streptophyta; class Magnoliopsida; order Caryophyllales; family Polygonaceae; genus Polygonum; species Polygonum maritimum. Next base: position 4,901,186 of record OZ002734.1, read on the forward strand.
TATATATTTTTATCAAAAAAAGGGTGAGGCCCTAGCGGAAGGGCGGACTACACCCTTGTGAGACGAGAGAAAGTCCGACCCTCAGAGTTCTCCAACAAAAACGTACAAGTTTCAGCCGGAGGCTCAGAAAGAAAATGGAAACCAAGCGGAAAGTTAAAAGCTAAGCTAGCAAGGTTATATATATATAAAGAGATACAAATTTTAACAAGCTGACTAGCTACCTAGAATAATTACCCTAACCATTGTGAATTAAGAAAAACGTTTTGAATCCTAAAGTCCTCTCCATTGCATGAGAAATTATGGCATACAACCATCATACCCAGCGCTTGGCAGCAAGTATATGATCGCCATCTTCCATGTCCAACTGTATCACCAACACACACACAAAAACAAACAACACATAAATACATGAAGATAAATTCAAGTCAAGTGAACGACCGATGGGAAAAGAATACATAAAAGAGAGATTCGGACCTGTTGAGGAGTGTCATCAGCGCTAAAAGGCCTTCCTTCGAACAAGAAGACGATGTTTGTTAGCTTCTCGCCCCGAAGGTCACACCAAGCGCTCATCAGTTTCTTCAACGGCAAACTCCTCTTCATCACCAGCCCTTCCGATTCCGATGCCGAAGCAGCGTAATCGTCAAACTACGATCAAATTCCGATTCCACAGCCGTCCAATTCAACACACAGACGAACCAGATACTGAAATCGAGCGAACGAAACCATAGAAATTGGGAGAAAAGGCATTACGTACCAGGGGTATAACCTTGAGGTTGATGGTGTCGGCGGACGGATCCGTGGCCGGCCGTTCGCCGGAATCGGAGGTCATCGCCGTCGACATGACGGGCTCTGTATCTGTGAGCAGAGACTCGAGGGCTGAAATTCGAGAATCGAGAGTAGAGAGTTGAACTCCGAGAAAGGCGTATTGAGAATGGATCTCCCTCTTCGACGCCTTCAAGTCCTCGATTGCGCTCTTTATTATTTTGGAGGAAGCTGGTGTTGATGTTTTGTTCCACTCCATCGTTGACTTTTGGAGACTTGCTGTTGTAGGGTTTTGGAGGAGGAAAGCAGGAAAATTACCGGACGGAGTTTGTATCTCAAATACTTTAAACTCCGCTATTTATATACGGTAGTTTTTTTTTTGGTCGAATTTATATACGGTAGTTTTGAACTTCGTAATCTATAGATTTTCATAAGTTGCAAGAAAGTTAAAAGATAGATTTTGAAGAGTACATTTTTTTTTTGTCTTTGAAGTTGGGCTGAATTATTTTTTGGTGAAATTTCTATGTTTCTCACTCGAAGATAAATTTCTCGTCCATTGAAAAACACTTTTTTAACACATTAAATCATAAATTTTTTTGGTAGAAGACATGAAATTTAGTATATATCTTTTAGTCTATCTTTATATGTATTTAAATTTAGTTGATAAAGAAAATCCTTTTCTATATGTACGTATTAAAGCATAAGAAAATCTTGATAAGGATTATTGTGAAAGGAAATTAAAAAAACCTCTCTATCTCAATTTTTCCAAATATATTTTTTTGGTAGAAAATTTTCCAAATATATAGTATAAGAGAATCGTACGTATATATGGAATTTAATTAATTTGATTTAATTTCCTACAATTTCTAAATTAATATCAATTTTAAAAAAATTTGTTTAAAAATTTATTTTCTAGAAATCTGTGAACAAAATACCTTACCCGCGTCTTCCTTGGTAATTAAATCTATACTACCTATAGTATAAAGCGGAGACAATGTCTTCACAAAAATTGCGCCACGTGTCATTTCGATAATAGAATAATCAGCCGGGCCCTCCTTTATACATATTAGGTAGTTAGAATCTCATATAATCTTATCCCGTAAAAATTACTTTAAATTTACTAAAAATTATGAATTATCCCGAAAATTATGAATTTTCTTTTACCAAGAATTAGTTGTAATCTTCTCATAAATATTATTATTTAATAAAACATGATATTTATCGTAAAGTAATTTTTGAACAAATCCAACTTATTTATATTATGAGTTGATTTACTATTGGTAAAAAAACACTAATCACAATACGAAGATAAATATATATAATTCTATAATTTTAACGTGATCATTGACATTACATGTCTATATTTGAGTTTATAATCACATTACCCGTACATGGTACAGGGGTTAAACTAGTTCTTTTAAAATTTAAGAGTTGAACTTTATAAAATTTGAAAATGATGGGATTTTCAATACAAAATCTTCAATCAAATATATGTATTTTGTCAATTTCATGGAATTTTTCAAATTCAAGTGAAGTCATTTGATAATCAAACAAGCACGAGGAGTTAGGTTGTCAACGCTTGACCGACTTTAAACTTGACTGGCCAACTTATATCCAGACTGTGTGATATAGTTTGATCTACCTCTAGTAAACTAGAATTAATCTAATAAAACGCACACGTAGAGTAGAATCATCTTACTGATTCATATTAGCACTATGTCTCTATATGTCTTTCGTTTACTATATACTAAAGCAAAAGTTTTGAAAGCAATTTTTTTTAACTAATCATCGTACTAATTTCAATCTATTTGGGTTCGGTTCATTTCGAGTTTTAGGTTTTGTTGGACCCGCTTTTTAGCCAAAGAAGTATCAAGACATGAGTAATCACTCTTTACTACCTCTTCAAAGCAAGACAAGAATTACGGCGAAAAGGAAAGTCGGTTGAACAAGATAGATCTAAAGCTATAATATAGATTTCGTCCGATTATGCCGTTAAGATTAGGATTGGATAGAATCTTGTATAATCTTATCTTTTCATAAGATAGATCGACCTTCAAGAGTGCTATATAAGTAAATTGTAAACCCTAAGCAAGGTTACGTTCTCACACGCATACATTCACACATTCAAAACAATCTTCAGCTTACAATTCTTTGTTATTTCTTCATGGTTTACATTAATCAGGCCCGATTTAGGTCAAAGTTCAACCTAGGGAAAATTTTGGCTCAAACAATTTGGCACCCACTGTGGGGCCGTGATCGATACAACCATAAGAAAACACACCATTCGAGCATCTCCTCGAATCTACAGCACAATATCGGGTAACGGTGACAGAAGCCCTAAAACCCCGATCACTGAACATGACAAAGACCCTGAACTCCCCGGAAACCGGTCGCACGACGAAGAGATGATCGACTTACGGGAACACATGCAACTCCTTCAGAAGGAATTGAGCGACCAGAAGAGTTTTTATGACGCACATGTGGCACGCCTCACACGGGAGAATAGCCAGTTGAAACAACAGTACGAGGTCGTGGCTACCGGCCGCCAATCACTCCGCATGCACCGCCGCACCGATGGCATAGTCAGAAGACTTGACTTTGACGGTGGAGAGGGAACCTCAAGAGAGGCAGCAGACTTGAATGCACGAGAAAAGACACCAGTGCTACAAGAAGAGGTCCAAGATTTCCTCCATCAAAACCGCCGAGAAGAAATCCTCCGTAACGAAGATCCACCAAAGAATCTCCGGTCAGAGGCTAGACAACGCCGAACACCACCTCGAGACGCCTGGTTGGATGACGAAGAAACTGATGAGGAGGACCATGAGAGGCGAAGACCAATTAATCTCGACGCGACCGTACGAAGGAAGGTGACCGACCAAATCGGTGTCATCGCTGATCAACTCAGGACCGGCCGAAGAGGCTTCCAGCCCTTGGAACCCGAGGCCCCTGACGGCTTCGATGAATCGCCTCTCTCTCACCGCATCACAAGGGTAGAGATCCCGAAGAAATTCACCATACCTAACATGACTCCATACAACGGTACCACTGACCCTAACGAGCATGTGGCGATCTATAAGCAGAAAATGATGACAAGTGCGGTCCCATCTCATTCTAAAGAGGCGGTGATGTGCAAGGGGTTCGGCATAACATTGACGGGTCCGGCACTGACTTGGTTCATAAATCTTCCACGCGGTGGTATCAACTCTTTCGCCGATCTCTCAGATTCCTTTCGCACTCAGTTCGCCAGCAGCCGTAAGTTCGAGAAACAATCCAGTGATCTCTATCGGATCCGCCAAAGGTACCAAGAAACCACCAGAGAATTCCTGGATCGATTCAACCGCGAAAAAGTCTCAATCCAGTCTTACGACGTCACCACCGCGGTCGAGGCATTCAGACGGGGGATAACCCTCGATTGAGGCCTATACAAGGAACTCACCAAGCATCCTTGCTACACCTTTGAGGAAGTACAAGCAAGGGCTTTGGCACACGTCCGGCTCGAGGAAGATAGAACCTTGCGGAAGAGAACTTCAGAAATAGAAAGGTCTGAGAAGAGGGGCCCGATTGACAACCGCAAGGGGTAAGCTGACCAGAGAAAGGAACGTCGAACGCACCCATACTCTCGTCCTAGCCACAGACAGGTCAACACGACCAGGTCACGCCCGTCGGACGACCGAAACCGAGACCCACCACCGCCATCACTAGATTCCCTTAAGCTTAACATATCCACGGACAAGCTCCTTCGAAATATGACTAAACAAGGGGGAATACGTGAGGTGGCCGCGGAAAGACAAGGCTCCGAAGGTTGACCGGGACACCTCCAAGTGGTGCGACTACCACGAGTATCACGGCCATTGGACTCGAGATTGCATCATGCTCAGGAAGGAATTGTCCCGCCTGATTGTTGAGGGAAGAATCAAAGACATAGCACCTGATGCCCAAGTGCCCAGAGAAGTAGTAGAGAATCTCCAATCCGAGCCGAGAGGAAGGAGGGATCCCCCGACACCCAGTCATTCATACAGATTCCAAACTCTGTGCCCACTTAATGACATAAAATAATTAAACTCATTTAAATACATTAATAAAATTGATGGATGTTCTATTCCAACCCCAATTCATTTAATTCAAGTACTCTATTGGACTAAGGAGATACATGGATAAAGATTATGGGCCGGTTGACAATAAATGATCTCATCCATAACAGTTATAACCCAAGAATAATTTAGAGATAATTGTTCTAAACTAAATTTATAATATTTTATATATATATATATCTATATATATACATAAAATTTAATTTTATTAAAAAATAATTCGGGTATTCGGGCGAGATATTCGGGTTAGGACCATTTACCACGTCCCACCCATGAATTCAGGTTTAGGGTTTACTACCCATGTTCTATTTATAAGAATATTGTACATGTGTTCGGGTCAGTTCGGTTCGGGTTAGTTTGGGTTCGGGTTAATTCGGGTTCGGGTCAGTTCGGTTTACATTTTATTCGGGTCATTTCGGTTCGGTTCGGGTTCAGATCGGGTTTGGGTCATGTTCGGATGGTTCATTTTTCGTTGTTCAGGTCAAATTTCGGGTTCGGGTTATGTTGGGTCAGTTCGGTTCGGGTTTCGGGTCCGGGTCACTTTCTGCCGGGTCTAATCTTATAAGGCCACAAAATAAAAATAAAAGCCTACGTGTACCTTACCACACAAGTACTATTGCAACCAAAGACACTTTCTCTCTACTAAGGCTTGTTCAATGGTTCGATTAAACCGAAGGAAACCGAAAACCAAACCGAACCAAACCGAACCTCGGTTCGGTTTTCAGTTAGGCTATATGTTAGTTCGGTTTTCGGTTCGGTTCGGTTAAAACCGAACTAATACTCCGTATTAAATAAAAATAATAATTATTTAATATAGAAAATACCCAAATTAAACTTAATGGTCTCCCCAAGTCCCCATATTCTTTTTTTTTTTTTTGGTTGAGAGTCCCCATATTCTTTTCACGTCTGGGTCTCACCCTTCCCAGAGAAATACGATTCTCGAGTCCCACCCAAGTCCCAAACCCTCAAGAGCTCGACGGCGGAAACCCTAGTCTCACATCACTCTCCACTCTCGACTCCTCCTCGACCCTCGACGGCGGAAACCCTCCTCGACGGCTCGACCTAGTCTCGGACGGCAGAAACCCTCCTCGACCTAGTCTCGGACGGCTCTTCGAGGGTTCGGTACTTGGGTTAGCTTCTTCGACCTAGTCATCTGCTTGTTTGTTTATTGTTGCTTGGGGCTTCAATTTGGACTTGTATAGGCTAAATTTGGACTTAGAGTTTTTTTAATCTTATCAGCTCTTCAATTTGGACTTCTGCGGGCCATTGCAGAGGGTTCGTGATCTCACCTTAGCAGCTGCTTTCACTGTGGTCCACAATTGAAATTGAAATTGACATACGGGTACGATTTGTTTGTTTATTTGGAATTTGGATTCGAATTTGGAAGAGCTCTTCATCTGCCTGTTTGTTTGTTTATTGTTTATGCTAGGCTTACAGTGTTTCTGTCTGTTTTCAGTCTCTACCCAATACTTCTTTGTTCAGATTCTCTCTATCCTATACGTAGTATTTGATTACGATCATAATCACACAAATAAAAAAAAAAGATACCTTCCCTTCATCAAATAATACTACAAAGATAGCTTTCCTTTTTGATAGAAACACCCTAAGATTTTGACCGGCATTATAAATATAAGCCCCAAATACTCAATGTGTACTCGATCAACGTTTTCTAAGCAACTACCCTCCGACGAAATAGAGGTGGTAAATTCTTTATCTTTGTTTGTAAATCTCAATATATTGATCCGCCAATTAAGTGATTTGTGTTAATTCTTAATCCGTGTAAATCTCAACTTTTCCATACGTACAGCTTGCTTCTTCGATATTCATCACCGAAACATGGCAATGATACCCATCGGAAACCATGTTGAGATCAAGGGTTTCGGTAAATGGATTGGGACTACATTGCTTGGGGAGATTGTGGGCTATTTCCAGCCAGAACGTTATATCGTAAAACTCTGGACTGTTATGGATCCAGACGACTCGGGTGAGTATCAGAACAAGCCAAAGGATGATGAGTACTACTTTCAGAAGCAAGATCAATACCACATCGTCCGTACTCGATCTGTTCGTCAGGCTGTGGAGCGAGAATACGGTCTCGACTTCAACATCGGTGACGTCGTTGATTGGGACGAGGTAGGCATCATGTGGAAGGGTACAATCATTCAAAAAGTCGTTCACGAGGAATATAAGGGAATCAATCCGGACGAACGATGCTCCTACGTGATCGAGTTGGATGGCAATAACCGAATCGCGAAAGACTACAACTACCGCATCCGTCCTCACCTTCCATGGCCTTAAGTGCTAGTATTGTCAGCGTTCTACACTACGTCGTTTCACTTATTATCTTATTCATTAAGTCCTTTTAGTTTTGGTATTTATTAAATAACATTTGCAATAGAATCGGCAGACTGCTCCACAACATAATTGTCCCACAATATATAATGCGGAATGTATGAATGGGAAACGAAATTCACAGCTTAATTGCTATTACCATGTCTAATACATGAAACAATATAAACGAGGATTACCCTGTGAACATATTCAATTGCGCTATACTATAAAACGTGGATCAGCTTTTAATACAACTAGTACAAACCCCGTACCATGTACGGGTAATGTAAATATAAAATCAAATTATCCGATTTGAGATCGAATTTTGATACGAATGCGCTTTTAACTCGGGAACTTATAATCCAAATCCGATAGACCAAAGTCCGAACCTATTGACCTATATATGTACTTTTATTCATACAATTTTAATTCTAAAATAATTCTATTCAGATTTTCAAATTTATATTATTAATGAATATACTATTTACACATGTGAAATTTTTTCACTATTTTTCAAGATTCAATAATGACAAAAATGTATACTAATTAATAAGAAAAAATTGTAAAGTTAATAAAAGAAAATCACTTGAATTTCCTTATTCGTATAAGGATATATAATTCAGTAAGATATTAAGTATACATAAGGAAATTGGATAAGATATCAAAAAGATATATAAGTTATTTTTTGAAAATCAATGCAAAAAATAAAATCATAATTTTATTCAGGGTTATGACGTGACGCAAATTTTAACAAAGACTTGGGTTCCGCTTTATACTGTATTATTATTATAGTAGATTGCGTTATATAAAAATTGTCAGGAATAAAACCGGTCCATTACCAAGCCACATAAAGTAACCTTACTTCTTTCGCCTGTCCGATGGCCAGACTATGCTTACTACAGTAGTAATTTGTATTTAACGAACCCAACCCTTCAAAGCACGTAGTTATGAGTGAAAATGTGAAATTGTGTTTATAATCACTCGAAAGAAAACAAATCCTAATTTGATCCACCATAACCGATGAGCAGACAAAGCATTCATTACAAGAATAAAGAAAAACAGTGTGCCGAGTAGTTGGACACAAAGGGTACAACATTTAAGGGTACAACATTTAAGGGTCAAACTCAGCAAGTGAAGAGTTCCTTTGTCAACTCAGCCCAATCCCTAAAACATCATTATATTGAGGTCGGTTCACACTTGATATACACTTGGACTCACACTCATCAAATCCTGCCAAACACCATTCACATGCCAACAATCAAACATACACAACACTCCAAATATAACAACACACTTCATAAGAAAAACAGAACAGAGTTGCTTACCAGCGCTTCTCTGCAACAATCTCATCACCATCTTCCATCTCCAACTACACCACAATCACAGAGACATCGTAAGAAACAACATATTCTCAAAAGGGTCAAACTGAAAGACTCAATTAAGGCCAGATATGAACCTGAAGAGGAGTCTGATCACCACTAAGAAGCCGGCCCTTGAACAGAAACACAATATTGGCAACCTCCTCATTCCAACACCCACAGCAGGCGCTCATAAGCTCCCTGAGCACCCATCTTCTCTTCATCCTTATAACACTCCTAGAACCACCCTACCAACCAAATACGCCCTTAGACCAAAACAGGCCCAAACAAAATGAAACCGATCAAGAAAGAAGATGGAGCTTTTACCGGGCCCACAACAGTGAGGTTGATGGTGGTTATGGCATCAGGCTTCCTGAGCAAAAACTCGTGGTCTTTAAGCTCGGATTCCAGAGCTGAAATTCGAGCCTCGAGAACAGAGATCAGGACCCCGAGTGTTGCATGCTGAGCCTGGATTTCCCTCTTTGAGGACTTGAGCTCCTCCATTGAGCTGAATTCAGGCCAGGCCTCTGCTAGTTTGGCTGATTCCATTGATGGAGTTTTTGGAGAGGAAACTACTAGTTTGGAATCAAATGAAACCTGGGTCGGTTTATGTAGTGCTAATGGGTTTGTGAGCATATGAGAATAGATGCCAATCTTTTGGTGTTTGGTTTGTGGATACAAGAATTTTGCTGTGCGCAGAAGACTTTATTCTGGTGTTTTGTATGAATAAATGGGTAATGCCGTAATGGGGGGTAATTCATGACTCAGAAGGTACCTTCTTCTGAAGCGGGAAATCAAAACTATGGACGGGAAAGGCGGATTCTCCAGTGAACATTGTGAGTGAGAAAGGATGAGGGGCCCGTCTCTTCTTACACGACTTTGAGCGTCAGTGTCAAGCTGCCACCTGCCTTACTGTAAATCAATTGATATTCACATCTTTTGGTACAGTATTACTACTTTGAAGATACTACCTCCCTCCTATGTTTGTATAGGATTTCTACTAATGTTTTTAAAGAAAAGTCAGTCATAAGTTCATAACCCATAAATAAAACCTGAATTGGAAAACCCATCCGAGTTACATGAAATTTTTTAGGTATGAAGAAATGTGAAAAGCAATGGAAGTGGAAAAGCGTACTGTATTGAATTATTCAGTAAAGTTATTACTAATGAAAGAAGAGAACCAATATATGCTAGAAGGAATACAACGGTAAAGAGGGAATCGGGAGTTTAGCTACACGATATTTATTTAGAATAAGGAGATAATGTGTATAGCCGATTTGTTATCGCAGTGGAGTGTATGTTAAAGACACCTAACATGGGAAGAAGTGTGTTAAATGTGGACCGACCAAGGGGCTTTGTGAATAGATACGTGGGTTGTTGTTTTGTACCAATATGTAGAGTCCGAATTTGTCCTTGTTGGATTTTCTCTCGTATGATATGGCAATCGATCTCGATATGCTTCATTCGTTCATGGAACACCGGGTTCGAGACAATGTGTATAGCCGATTCGTTATCGTAGTAAAGAGTAACGTGTTTTGGATGTTAATCTTTTAAATCAGTGAGCAATGAACGTAGCCAAGTGATCGAGTTTACAACATGTGCTTGCTATGGATTGGTAATCGGCTTCGGCGCTTGATTTGGATATGGTTCCTTGCTTCTTGTGTTTTCATGAAATTGGGGCGCCTCCTAGAAGATAATGTAACATGTGGTGGAGCGTCGAGTATCTTGGCATCGAGCCCAATCGGCATCACAATAGGGGGTGAGATGAAAATGCCCATTGGCGGGGTGAAAGGATACCTTGACCCGGGCTTTCCTGTGATGTACCGTACAAGGTAATGTGTAGTTGCATGGTGAGGTTGTCCGGGAGTTGCCATTAATATGGACTGCGTATATGAGGTATGGCCTAGTTATGGTAAGGTAGATGAGGAAACCAACTAGGTAGCGATAGACAGAGGGATCCACGAGAATATCACCATCGTGTTTGGAGAGTGACACATTTTGATCAGGTGGTACGGTTGTGGACTTTGCTCCAACTAAACTCGTAATTTCAAGTATTTAAAGGGCGTAGTTGCGTTGACATAAGACGATCCCATACTTAGATCGTGCCATAAATGTTACCGAGAAAGTATTTGAGGGGTCTCAAGTTCTTAAGATTGAATTGCATTGCTAGGAACTTTGTAGTATCTTCGATTGCCTGCAAGTTAGTACCGGTAATAATAACATCATCTTCTTAAATTAAGAGAGCAGTGAACGTACTTTGGTGGTGACAGACGGACAATGAGTAATTAGCCCATGAGTGGCAAAAACAAGCTTGCTTAGGGGCTTGCAAAAGCCTTGAAAACCATTGACAGGAAGCTTGTTTCTTTTGGTCGAAGTGACAAGAAGCTTGTTTAAGTCCATATAAATATTTGTGGAGCTTAAAAACTATTGTCTCCCCCTTTTTGTTGTTGTAAAACGTACACTTTAAATGGGCACAACATTGCTATGTATTGTGGTTGTTCATGTTGCATTTCTCACAGTGTTTGGCTTCGTTAGTATTGCAAGTGTCTTGTGACCGTTTGACTAAAAACGCAGTGGTATCGATTTGCACCAATGGCCTAGCCTAAGACATCTTGGCTTGTTGTTCTTCACGAAGCACCAGTGAAAGAGCTTTGTTCGGATCAGGAAAGGGATATATGCCTATAATCTATATGGTGCTCCGAGTCTGGTCGTATTGAGATCCGAGGCCCATTAAATTTTTCATCGTCTTTTAATTGTTGATGAAGTTTTTAACATAAGTAGCGAATGAACAAGAACATGATCCAATGGTTGTGACTACATCCTTCTCATCCTAAAGCGATTTGAGTTTGGTAAAATATGTAATAATGGAATCCGTCCCTTACTCGTAGTCTTGGATTTGTTTTTCTATGTGAAAGAGGGAGACGATGTTGGTTTGAGAAAACTGATCTTTGAGTTCGAGCCAAATAGATCGAGCGTCTTCGCAATGAGTGACACTCTTAGAGATGTCTTTAGACATAGAACCAAGAAGACAAGTTTTGATGAGAACGTTGCAACATTCCCATTGTAACAAAGTTCTCATACAACAGGAGTAGCGAGACCAACAGTATCAAGACAATATCCTCATGATACTAAGAAGTACGCATGTTGAAAAGATGTTGGTTTAACATCAACTTGTTGGTCAACAACTTTGTCATGCATGTAAAGGCTCTCCAACTTCAACCACAACTTTAGAACGATTTCATGATGTGCAACTTCTGTGATTATGTCATCCGCAAGGCACATCATAATTGTTGAATGCACTTCTGTGATTATGTCATCCGCAAGGCACATCATAATCGTTGAATAGGCCTTCTACTCCATAAGTTTGTATCTATCGGTGTATGTATCCATTTCCTTTTTATTTGTGGGTAAAAACATTCACAAACCTTCTTGCTTTAGCGAAGCCCGCATCTTTACTTGCCATTGACTGAAACTGTTTCTCCTTGTGAACTTGTTGATCTTTATCATGAATCCAAACATCATTCTTAATGAATTTCACACCTTGTTATGATACTAGTTTGTTATAACAAAATCTATTGTGAATAATAAAAACAAGAACGACACGACGATTGATGTGGTTCACTCAAGTTGTGATAGCTACGTCCATGGGCCGAGAAACACTATATTATAACGGAGACTAGTATTCGGATTATACGATATGAGGTATTTCGAGAGTTTATATCGAGGTTCAAAACTCCTAATATAGATTATGGGATACAAACCTTAGCAAATTATGATTCAATAACAAAAGATATAGCATACTGATTTGGTGCATGGGTGCTCCCCCCACCCCTAAGGCCCATGGTCCCAGAAGCTCTATCTCATGCGAACCCAAAAGACTCCCTAAGTGGTCAACCTTCCTAGCAGGGCTCTCGCATACGCATGCTTAACATCATGAAGCACCTTAATCCTTCTTATGTATTATCCAGGTGTTATTATCTTCCTTTGTTAGAGGGCTTCCCACATCGGAAGTCTAGTTCAATACCCACTAGTATATAAATAAGGTGAAACCCCTACCCATTGGCTTAAGTTTTTGGGTAGCAAGGTGGATCCCGACCTTATGTACGAAGTGGCTAAATTTACCCCGACACGTCACCCAGTTCTCTCGGCCCACCGGAATTTAACACCCTAAGTTAAGCAGGCCCAAGGATAGTCATGGGTCTGGTTCGGTTCAAACTGGAGGTCCGATTCTGACCATCTCAAGTATCTGGTTCGGTTCGAGGGTTCCTACTAGCGGTTCTAAATTGGAAAACTGGCGGTTTGTCTACCTTTTATAAAATAAGCGACCCACGGTTTGGTGAACCACGATCACAAATTTGTTTTTTTCAATTGGTTCGAACCGGAAATGAAACTAGCTCGGAACTTGCTTGGAATTGAGAAAACCAGAATAGGATTTTGGGGAACCGGTCCCATGACAACCCAAGGACCACCTTCTGGGTCGAGAGACCGCCCTCCGGACCAAGCCAACTTTTAATCCAGAGTTGGCTCTGATACCATTTGTTAAGTCCGATTCCTTATAAGGGTTATCACATGCCAAACTGAAAGACTTTCCATTAGGTCATCCATCTTAATAGTGCTTTTGCCCAATCAAGCTTAACTTTATGGTTCATATGTCCTCTTAAACCATGAAAAAGAAGAGATCTTATTGACATGAGAAGGACTTTAATCCCTTATAAATTATCGGTGTGTTGAGGGTGCTACCCCTCGCAACCCCACTAGGGGGCTGCATCCCTCTGGATTTCTGCTATTGTCGAGGGATCCATCCTTGAACCCCTGGACGGGTTCTGATCAATGCAAAATATACAATCCAACAACATGACTAGGTGAATTATACGGAGTTCGGGCAGGAAAATCTATTAAGTGTCAAAACTCAACGTAAAACCAATACCTTGTATAAAAAGTTGATTTCATTAGTGTGTGTAATCTCTATATGTATTTAGACAATGGGAAAAAAATCTGTCTAGATTTGATTTTTGGTTTGGTCTGGCTGTGTTGTGTTTTGTTTTGTTTTGTTTTGTTTTGTTTCTGGAGTTGTTGTGTCGTTTGCTTTGTGTGTTTTGAGTTACGTTGGGCTTTTTAGACGCACCCCTCTGCGTTTAACCAGAGATACCCTCAGCTTGACTCCCCAGATTCTCCGTAAGAGGAATTATATTGAGGTATTATTGTTGTTGGGGAAAAAATCAAAACACGTTTTCCTCTCAATTATCATCAGATAACATACATACAATTGAAAAAGCACAATGAATCACACAAATTCTACAATTTATGCAAAGTCATGCATATACACTTCCATTCAATCGTGTCTTAGAAAGAGGAAACCAAAGAGGAACTTTCATGCAACCTAGATCCATGCAACTTAGCTAACACTCCAACCAAAGAAGCGGTATTGTACGTACACGCCTCCGTCTGCGCGTAATTACCCCTATGATCCTTAAACCGATCATGCCGGTCCGGCCCACCGACGAGGGCCCCGACGAGAACATTCGGGTTGGGGCGGGCCCGCTTGTACCAATCATCATACCCTTGAGTGCACCCAATGAACCCCTTGTCCTCCATAAACGACACCATGGACGATCCCCTGTGGTGCACCCTCTTGGGATACCGTGGACCGAACCCCACAAGGTAGCTCATGGCCGTCGGATTAGACCCGAGGATGTAGTCCACTTGGGAGGTGGCGAGTGCGAGGAGTTTTTGTGGGCCCACGGTTGCTCTGGGGCATGTTAGGGTTTGGTTGGTGGCAAGAAGGTGGTCGGCGTAGACGGTGAGGAGAAACGCAGCGTTGGAGACGTACTGCATGTTGTTCCATCTGCGGGTGTAGAGTAAGCCCCCTGGGGTGCGCCTCACGTTGCTCCTTTTAGCCTTGTTTAAGTGAAGGCATCCACAGAGGTAGTGTTCTGCTTTTGCCTTATATTGCTCTAGCGTTGCCTTGGTTCTTGAATCTCTTTGCTTCTCCTCCTTTATAAGCTACACAAATCAAAAAATTTAACTTATTTTTTACCATTAGGAATTGGGAAATGGAGGTGAAACAGAGGATTTTGATTATTTTCTTTTACCATGGAAGCAAGAGTTTGAACACCGGCGAATTTGATATCCCAGCTGAATTCGGTGATAGCCCAAGTGATTCCTCCAAAATCAATTGCGTTTTTGACAATGTAGTCTAAGTAGAAGTCGTTCTTTGTGGCCTTGTAGATCCAAAGAGCAGCCCACAGTAACTCATCCTTGTACCCACTTACGGAAGGGTAATATTTTTTCACTTCTCCAATGCTGTTGTCGTAATTTCCTCTGTACTTGTCACCAAACTCAAACAACTGCATTTCCATCAAATTTATTTAAAAAATACTCGAAGTGATTAGTTAAGGTTGTTTGTTTAATGGATGAGATCATCTTAGTAAAATAATCATTTATTTAAGTAAAAGGTAGTAGTACGTATGATTGGTATGAAGTAGGCCGGGGATCCATATGTGGGGGGATAGGGAAGTAGATGTACCTGAAGAGAGTGGTCCAAAAGCAAATCGGAGTAATGTGGGTTGGTTGTCCTAAACACCATAGAGGCGGCCGCCATGGCAGCTGCCGTCTCAGCCGCCACGTCCGAACCGGGGTGGTTCTCGTCCACCTTGTATGCTCGTCGTGACGTCGTCATGTCCTCTGGTCGCTGCCAACATTGGTGATCCGTGTCTCCGTCTCCCACCTACACCGTTTTCAATACTCAATTGTCAAGTTCAAACTACGAAGTATATTAAGTTAAAGTCTTCCTATTCGACTAATTATTATGTATTTGGCCGAGGACACTACTCAAGAGAGTCGAACTGGTGACCTCGAATCATACTGGAATCAATACAAATGGAAAGGTATAAATGCAATATAAATGGGCAATAATAGTATCAATCCCATTTATTGGTAGAAATAGATAGCAATCTCTTTTCTTGGTAGAGAAATAGATAACAATGACTAGGTACATCATGGTGATCAACATTTAATGAAACAAATCCAAACGCTATTATAGCAATGAAATCCATCATATCTGACCAAAAAAGAAAAAAAGAAAGTACCTCAACCCAGAGCACATTTGGTCGAGGGTGAGCCTTGATGAAATAATCAGTGCCCCATTTGACGGCGTCGAGGGCGTGTTGGTACTCACCGGCGGCAGCCATCTCTCCGCCGTACTCGAGGACGCCCCAAGCCAGCATCGTGACCGTAAAGGCCATGGGAAACCCGAACTTGACGTTGTCTCCGGCGTCGTAGTATCCTCCCACCAAATCCACCTTAATTCCCATCCATAAAGAAGTACACAAAATAGTTACATATATAATTAACGTGTTGTCATACTACATTACATATATGTGACAATTAGTTTAAGATATAAAAGGAAAATAACAAAAGGTTAAAGGAGCAAGCGTACGGATTGTTGGAGGCCGTCGAGGAGGGCGGAGTGGTGGCGCCAGGTGACCCTCTGGTGGTGGGGCAGGTGCCCGGAACGCTGCGCTTCCAAGTACAAGAGGCTCTTCGACAGCGCCTCGCCGTAGTTGTAGTAGTACTTGTTCGAGTGGCCCAATGGCCGGGGCAACATCGTCATTATCATCACGGCCTGCAGGAGGAGTGCAGGAGCAGTGGTCTTACTGTGTTGCCGCCCGCACTGAATCATCTTCCGCAACGACCACTGCGTCTCTTCTGGTTGAGCTCTCTTTTTTTTCTTATGATGTCAAGGGGGAGAGAGGGGTTTGAGGCGTCATGGGTTTCAATATGCAGTTGGTTTTTAATTGCATTGGTTTGAAATATTGACCAAATCTGATAAAAAAAAACATATTGACCAACTATTTAATTAATAATTATCTAACTTACGTATATTTTTGTATTATTTTTTTGCGTTAAGTGGGTTCAATTGAATTCTATTATGTATATTTTTCTCATTATTACTACAACCAATTGCACTATACTTCAAAGCCCACTGACTTCATTTTTTTCATAGGTTCCCCTTACCAATATGTAATACTCCCTATAATTATTCTTCTTGCACATAAAAACTATTAATTATTTATTTCAAAAGAAGTGTGGTTCAATTTAATTATTTATTTTAATTATTTAAAATATTTTTATATTTTAATTTTTTATTATTAAAATATATGTCAATATTCAATAACTTTCATATCATCACCTTGCTCCTAAGCCCCTTCTAGCCGAAAATTCTGGTTACGTGGCTATTAAAATTTACAAGTTGGGTCACTTCGGGTTTGGAACGACCGGTGTCAGCCCTAAAGATTAAATTCTAAAACATACTCCGTATTTAATAATTATCAGATTGAAAGAATATTACACTAATGATATAAACTTAACTAATATATTTTACGTGGTGGATAGTTCCCACAAGGATATAAAATTAACTAATATATATAATAATTATCAGATTGAAGGAATATTACAGTAACTCATGATTGTACCCACAACCTTAAATTATAATTTCTAAAAGTCATAAACCCTTACAATCATAATCAAGAACCCTAAATCAATTCAATATATATTATAAAAGATGACCGTTTTCGAGCCACCACATTGATTCTGGCCCCGTTTGATTTTAATTTTTTTTTCAACTCAAATAGATAATTACAACTATATATTTTTTATTTTCCTCAATTATCTAATTCTCAATTTCATCTTTAAAGGCATATTATCTATCTTTAATTTTATTTTCCTTACTTTTCTATCCTAAACCTTGTAACAAAGATTTTGTCAAAAAAAATATACCTAACATTTGTTAGAAAATAGATACGGACTTAGAATAAAGTTGTTAACAAAACCATTCAATAGCTAAACGGAAATTTCACTTGGTACCCACTCATTTACGCTATTTCACGTGGTAACCTTGTAGTTTTGACAAATTTTGTCAACTAACCCTGCCATTACTTTACAGTCTAAAATGTTAAATGTCTTAATTTTTTAAAAGGAATCTTATTTACAAATAGTTGGATGGGAGCCGAGCAACCAATTGAGCTCCCACACCCTTATTCAAAGTAAAACATAACCTATGAAAAATAAAAGACCGAATATTCGCGCTAGATGCATGACTCTGAACAGCCCGTGTGACCCTAGATAAAAAATCAAGAGCATCACTCCCCAATTCTCCAAAAGTTGAGAAAGCGAAGGCAATAAAACCGTACCCATTTTCAGCACATTTAGAAGCATATTTGCTCTTCTTTTTGGCGACAGCCTTAGCCACAGCAGCCCAAGGGATGAAAGCATCAACACCCACACCAGTAAAGGTAGAAACACCGGTGACATCTAAGCAAACGTTTTTACCCCTGTTCCAGCCATAGACAAGGAGATCTGCAGGCCTAAGATCAGTACCTTCATCAGACAAAAATCCCAGAGGCATCTAAGCAAATGTTAAATTGGTTCTTTTTTCCTTTTTCTTTTTTGAGAAAAAATTGTTTTTTACAAATATTCTTTTAAAATTTTCATATTTTCAAGAAGTAGTAGATAGGTTGTGTTATTATTACTAGAATTTATGACAATTATATTATCCGTATATGTATATTATGATTTTTTCTATTTTATATTCAATTGGCATAATTATATAGAATAACTACCTTATTACAAGTATAATATCTTTTTCTACATTGTCTTAATTCTATAAATTTAAAAGGCTAATAACAAGCTAATGAGTGATGAAATAAGAATTCTTCTAACTTAAACTTGTTCAACTTGATTAATATTATTCCGACCTCAAATTTCATGGATTCAATTCTAAAAATTATTCATTAGCTTGATTCAAAATTTATTTTAATATATTCTAAATGTTTATTTGTATCTTGACCTAAGCTAGGTTTTTCAAACATTGACAACAAAAGATCCTACATAAGAAATTTCTATATATAAAACAAGTACAATAATTAATTAAACCAAATCCACCAATTGTAATTATAAACAAGAATTTAAAATTGCTAATTTTTAATAAAAATTAAAGCTTTAACCATAAAATAATGGTAGGGTTATTTGGCAAAATTTGTCAAAACCACAAGGTTACCACGTGAAATAGTGTAAATGAGCGGGTACCACGTGAAATTGCCTTAACCACAGGGTTACCACGTGAAATTTCCGTAAATTATACAAGTAATACGTTGTTAACAACTAGATAAAGTTAACTATTTGATTGATCTCAAATTCACAATTATCCTACGTGATGATTCAACAAACACTTATTTTATATAAAAATAATTAATCAATATATATATACTAGTATATATTAAAGCCGAAAATTTTTGAGTCTCCACATTAATTTCTGGCCCCACTTTATTAACAATTTTTTCTGTTTTATTTTTTTATTATCTAATTTTTAATTTTATCTTTTTTCTTACCCATCTAATATCTATCTTTAAAGATATACTATTTATCTCTAAAATTTCCTTAATTTTATCTCTTTTAATTTAATCTTTTTTCTTACTCATCTAATATCTATCTTTGAAACAATATTATCTATCTTTAACAATTCTTTATGATAAAAGATACATATTAATTAACTTATCTTTTCAATTACCATTTTAATCTATTTATGTAAAAAGTAATATAAGAAATTCGAATTTTAAATGGAAGCCCCTTTTTCTAAATAAATTATTTTTTTTATCTTTGAT
This sequence comes from Polygonum maritimum, assembly GCA_963924305.1. Taxonomy (NCBI): domain Eukaryota; kingdom Viridiplantae; phylum Streptophyta; class Magnoliopsida; order Caryophyllales; family Polygonaceae; genus Polygonum; species Polygonum maritimum. Next base: position 4,920,389 of record OZ002734.1, read on the forward strand.
TCTAAATCAATTTATATTTATTAACTTTTACTTAAATTATATATTATCATGTTCCTTATTAAAAAATAAAAATTTTCATTTATTTTAATTAATCTAATTACATTCTTTATTATCAATTTATGAAAAAATATTATTTGAATTTTGATAAGATATTCTATCCTTTTCAATATATTAGTTACCTTTTTAATCTCTTTATTTAAGAAGTAATCTAAAAATTTTGAATTTAAAATAATTTTAAAATATAAGCCCTTTTTTATAATTAAATTAATATTCTTATCTTTAATATTAAATCAAATTATATTTACTATCTTTTACTTGACTTATATATTATCATTTTCATAACAACTTAGCTTATATTTTTTATAATAAAATAATTTTTGATCAATATATTTTGTTTATTTAAATATATAAAGTCATTAGAATCATGTTGGCGCATTTTATATTTCTAAATTTTGATATTACAATTTAGTATTTATAATTCGATAATAGGTCATAGTAACTATATCTCATACCAATAAATTATAGTATTAAAATAAAAAATAATATCACACTAAAATAATCAATTAAGACATCTCATTTTATATTATATTGATTTATAATGTCTCAAAATTGTGATAATAGGGACAATGATATATATTAACCATTAGAGACAAATTTTGAAGGATGAAAAAGTAAGTAAATTTTATTTACTAAATTGTATTATAATTAGAATATGTTTTATACTTCTAGAATCTCATGTGTGTGGTACTACAAATATGAAAAAATAATCTTTTTCATCTATAAAAAAACATTTTCATACGCTAAATTGTTATTATATATTTTCACTTATTAATATCATATTTATAATAAAATTAATTTTAAAATGTGAAGCACGAGTCATTGTCGTGCATGGCACGACGGGTACACTGTTAGAGCTAGAAATCGACCAAACTAAGTTGGCGACCCCTTAGCCTAGATCGGGCGTGAATTAGGCTAAACGAACCTAGGAATCGAGAGAATGAATGCGAAAGTTGTATTGAGATTTGTGTATGCTTGATTGTATTGATGTATGAATGTGTCGCGTACATGTGTATGACCCCCTCTATGTATTTATAGGGGCCTAAAAGATAGAGTGTTCTACAAGATATAAAGATAACTAGATAGATAGATAAATCGTAGAAGATATACCATCCCTAGAATAGATATGATTCCGCCTATACAAGATAAAATAAACCCTAAATGGATATAATTCAACCTATCGTCACGCTTTGAAGGGTCAAAAAGGTATACTTGGTCAAACTTAGCTTGACCGACCTTCTAGAAACGCATTAATGATCTTCGTAAACATCTTGTGGGCCGCTCTAGCATTCGCCTCGGGCTTTTGGTTAATTAGGGCCCAACAATACCCCTTTCAATTTCAATTTTCAAATTTTCAATTCAAATTTGAAATTGGAATTGAACTAAAACTTCAATTGCCGGTTCCCTTGCCTTGAAAATCGTTGTGCCAGGCCATCATTGCTTTGTATTAATACGCCTCTAATCCTCTTTTGGCTTCAGAGGCGTCGCTTCAATCTCTCAACTCAGGTACACACTTTTCTTCCTCTTTTCTCCGTCTTCGTTGTCTTCCCTCTGTTACCCGTTCAAAACCTGTTTTCGCCATTTTCTTTGCTTAGTTCCTTCTTCCACCCCTCGCCTATTCTCTTTCTTACTATGGCGGAAACCCCTCTCTTCGCACCCTCAAACTCACTCATGCCCCAAGACTAGTTCTCCTGTAACCTCACAGCAGACGAGGTCGCCAGAATCGTCTCCGAGGGAGGATTCCCAGCCGGAACCGTGACCTACTGCCCCCAGGACGAACTGATTGACTGGATCCGACCAGGATGGGTTTGTTTCACCGAATTTCCGTTTTCGCTAGGGCTAAAATTCCCATTTTCTTCCTTTATTAGGGATTTTCTTAGGGATTTAGGGGTTTCACCCTCTCAAATCATGCCCACAACCTGGCGTATCCTGAGATGTGTCGATGAGTTAGCTTCTAGGAAGGGGATAACCATGACAGTGAGCGAATTTCTGGTAGCTTACAAGGTAGTTCCCTCTAGGCCGGGTAGAATCTCTGTTCATTCTAGGAACACCCACGACCCACTGATCCCAGGTGTCAAGAACCCTAAATCGGGGTGGCAATCACGCTACTTCTTTGTTGAGCGACGCTCTTTGGGTGAGATAGGGGAAATCTATAAGGATGTCTTCTTAGATGCTTGGAATACCACCCGTAAGAGCCTTGCTTGTCTCGTTACCTTCCTTCTTGAGATTAATGTCAGTATGTATTGCTAGGTCGGCTATTCTGGATATCATGTCTTGCTAACACCTACTGGATGACACTTTGTGCAGTGCCGAAGAATTTCAATTCAAGATCCTCTAGTGGAAAGCTTATCAAGAAGTTGCAGAGCATTGAATCTGAGAAACGTGCTCCTAATAAGGTGTTCAACGAACCGGAGAAACCTGTCAGCGAGGCCCCAACCCCAAGCCCTAGTCACACCTCTGATCTGGAAGCCTCTCCTTCTGCTGTCAAGATGTCCAGCACTTCGAAACCCAACAATTCTGGTAAATTCCCCACAATGCCCTGTTTTGTATGTAATAAGCAATTTTTCTAGAAGAAATTAACTCCCGTTGCGTCGTATGACCAGGTCGCGAGAGGAATGTATCGACCGATGTCATGCTACAGCGTATGCTAAGGTCTCGCAGTTCGAATCCCCCACTGGTACCGAAGAAGGAAATCAAGCAAGAACGCCCAAACCAGAAGCGAAAACTAGAAGACCCTCCTACCGTAGATCTTTCCAAGGATGACCTCCCAGATTTCTGGGGTGTTGTACTAGAATCTACTTCTAGTGAGGCCAGAGCTGCTTCTGTCAAGAGCGGGGTGGAGCAGGCGCTGATGCGATCCAGGGCAGCCATGAAGAAGGTAAACTCGCATGCTCCTTTACTCGTCAATCTGGATTTTTTACTGTTGTGGTTACTTACTTTAGCGTCCTTTGTAGGCGACCCAAGAATTTGCCTTGGCCATGGACGTGCATTTGAGGGAGCTTAGTGCGCTGAAGATTAAGGAGAGAAAGGCCTCTGAGGCGGTGCAGGAAGCCGGTCGCCAAAACCGCATCCTTGAAGAGGCCCTAGGTTCGCACCGGGCTCAAGTCGCCAAGCTGCAAGAAGAGGTATCTTCTCAAACGAAAAAGGTTGTCGAGCTTCAGGAGGCTGCAAATGAGTTCACGCAGCAAGTGGTGAGGATCGGCAGGTACTACTCCACTAAGGCCAAGATTGAGGTGCTGGAGAGTGTCGTTAGCGGAGAGAGCGGTCGTTGGGACCTAGAAGAGCTGAAGGCCACCTTTGACGCATTATTCCCCCCCGGTTCTAAGGTGCCCGGAGAAGAATTCCTGCCCAATGAGGACCTGGAGGATGACGCCAATTCACCAGCCCCGATGGAGGACGTTCCTGCCGCGGGTTCAAGTGACATAGTTCAGAAGGACAAGGACGAGCAACTCTCGTCGCAAACCCCCTCTCCGGCCAAATGATTGCTCTCCAGTGTTTTTTCTTTTGATTGTCTTTGCTTTAAGTACTTTCTCTGGCAACGTCGTTTGCCAAAAACTTTAAAATGATTCTGGTATGGCCTGGGCGCCAAGACTTTGATTTGCGGGGGAAAACTTCGTACCCCTGGTGTAGGAAACTTTAGTTGCAGGCCCACTGTATGGCCTTATTTTAACTAGTTATGTGTTTTTGCTTACGAGTAAGGTTTGTCAAAGTAACCAGACGTTCGCCCTTGATCATTCTAGGAATAGCTCAAATTGCGTTACCTAGAATTTGGAACTTATTTGGAGCGAACTTTGTCCGATGTTGGGGCGCAATCCAAGCCGATTCTTGAGAACACACGCAGTTCCCGTGGCTTTGCTTAGGTATAGCTCCACCTGCCTTATCTAGAAACAAGATATTTTTCCCAGACAAGTCTTTGTTGGAAAGGACCAGTACCCCTTGTCTTTTCTAGGGATGCGTTTGTAAATTTCCCTTGTGGAGAACGTACCCGGAGAAGTGTGCTTATGTTCCAATCAAGCATGAAAGATTGCGAATGCACATCTCTAGAGCGGGAGTCTAGAGGTGATTTTGGCAGGTGTAATTTCGATCACGTGATTGGTGAAGTTGTCACAGTGAGAGGTGAATTCGCTACCCCTTGTATCGTGTAGGGGAGGATCACCTTTGTCTAGAATTTGTGAATGACAGGCTCGTCTTTACTGGAAATAGTGTAGGTTCCTAGCGTGCCTTAGCGGCTATTATTTGTAATAAACAAGCTTGTTTGTTCGAAGTACTAACGTTAGCGTTTGAGATATCAAATGTTTGATGGCATGTCTGGGTTGTATCACCAGTTAGTGTACATGGATTAATCTGTGAGATGCTAGCATATGTGTTGGGCGATTTGTGCCTTATTCGTGGATCCAGATATTCATGCGAGTTTTGCAATTCTGGCGATACTTGCCTAGGCCTCTTACGGGCCAAATCATTACGTCCACGAGTTTTGTGGGATTTCTGGCGATAAATGTCTAGGTCACTTATGGGCCTAATCGTTACGTCCACGAGTTTTGTGGGAATGTTTGCCTTTTTGTAGCTTGATCGGGGCTACTAGGCGGGTACCCTGGCGTAGATTTATGTATCGTGCGAAGTTTGCAAAGGCGTGCTCTTGAGAGGCACATTTTTGTTTTATGTGTGTATAAACGAATTAACTTGTAACAAAATTCATCCATAACTCAAAAGAATCACAAGAACGCGAAACAGTGTACTAACTGGTGCTAATCACTAGAACTATGATCTAGAAATAAAAATGGGGTGATGGTTCAGGAACCCCCTTGCATCCCCCCGAAAAAGAAGAAAATCCAAGAACTTCTAATATGCAAATTAAACTAAGTAACTAGAGATAGGGTTTCTAGAAATAATACTTCTTGAGGTGAGTGGCGTTCCAGCTCCTAGGCACTGGCTCTCCTTCCTCGGACTCCAACTGGTAAGCTCCTTGCCCTACTACCTTCGTAATCCGGTAAGGTCCTTCCCATCCAGGCGCTAGTTTTCCCGCGTTCTGCTCCGCTGTGTTCTGGAATACTTTGCGAAGTACCCAGTCTCCAACGCGAAAGACTTTAACTCTCACGTTCTTGTTATAGCTCCTGGATATTTGCTGCTGGTATCGAGCTACTCTGAGGTGGGCCGATTCCCGTAACTCTTGGACTGTGTCTAGGTCTACCTCTATTTGCTCTTTGTTCTGGTCGAGCGTAGCTAGACCGTACCGCGCGGTTGGGACCTGGATTTCAGCTGGGATGACTGCCTCGCACCCGTATACCAAAGAAAAGGGTGTTTGCCCCGTTGCTTTCTTGGGAGTGGTGCGATCAGCCCAAAGCACGTAGGGTAGCTCCTCTGCCCACTTGCCTTTGGACTTGGTTAGCCTTTTCTTCAGATTGTTTATGATCACCTTGTTTGAGGCCTCTGCTTGCCCATTTGCCTGGGGATATCTGGGAGTGGATGTAACCAGGTCGATGTTCCACCCTTGGCAGAAATCTCTCATTCTTTGGCTAATGAACTGGGAACCGTTGTCACAAACGATTGCTGCTGGGATTCCAAAGCGGCATAAGATGTTACGCTCGATGAACGAGATCACGTGCTTGTCCTTAATCTCTCTATAGGCCTCAGCCTCGATCCACTTGGAGAAGTAATCGGTCATAGCCAGGAAGAATACCTTTTGCCCCGTAGAAGGAGGTAGCTTCCCTACGATATCCATCCCCCACCTCATGAAGGGCCAGGGAGTGAGGGTTGGATGTAGGCTCTCGGAGGGCTGGTGAGAAGTTGGTGCATGTCGCTGGCAAGCCTTACATTCCTGGGCATACTTGGTGGCGTCGCGTCGTAGCGTTGGCCAGTACCACCCATGTCTAAGTATCTTGTTTGCCAAGCTCCTACCTCCTGCATAGTTCCCGCAATATCCTTCATGAATTTCTTTCATAACACTCTCTATCTCTTCTCCTTCGACGCATCGCTACAAGACCCCAGACGAAGACTTGTGGTAGAGTGTGCCCTGGTGGACGACGAATCGCGTGGCCTTTGCTCTTAAAGCTCTTGCCTCTGTTTTATCCTCAGGCGCCTTCTCGTGTACTAGCCAGTCCAGATATGGTTTGATCCAGCTGCTGGGCTTTGCTCCAGAGTGTGTGTCAAGGCTGGCTACTGGAAGCGCGCGTAGCGTGGATGTCTCTTTGGGATGCTCAATAGCCGAGTAAAGAAGGTGTACTAGCGGGATCTGAGAGTATTCGTCTGGATTGAGTACTGAGCCTAACCCTGGTAATGCGTCGGCCGACGTATTGTTCTCCCTGGGTACCTGTTCGAAGGTGACCTGTTGGAATTCTTGCGCCAACGCCTTCACCTTCTCCAGGTAAAGAGCCATCCTCTCGTCTTTTGCCTCGAACAAGCCTACTATCTGGTTTATCACCAAGAGGGAGTCGCATCTTACTTGCAGATTTCGAATTGCTAGGTCAGGTGCTAGTCCTAACCCGAAAATCAAGGCCTCGTACTCCGCCTCATTGTTTGTGGCGTTGAAATCGCATCTAACGGCCTGAGCTAGCCTATCTCCCTTGCTTGATTCCAAGACCACCCCTAGTCCTATCCCTCTGGCGTTGGAAGCCCCATCTGTGTTGAGCGTCGACGTGTCGTGTGTCTCGCTCGGAATAGGAGCGGGTGCGCTTGCGTTCGCAGCTTCTTCTAGATCAGGTGTGAAGTCAGCGACGAAGTCGGCCAGGACCTGTGACTTTATGGCCTTGCGAGGCTCGTATTTGATGTCATAGCCGCTGAGTTGCACCGCCCACTTGGTCATTCGCCCAGAGAACTCCAGCTTCTGTATCACTTGCCGCGGAGGGTAGCTGGTTTGCACCGCGATCGTATGCGCCTCGAAGTAAGGGCGTAGCTTATTCGAGCTCATGACGACGGCGAGGACCAGTTTTTCGAGGGAGGTGTATCTAGTCTCTGCTGAAGTCATCGTCTTGCTCACGAAGTAAACCGGCATCTGTTGTCCGTCGGCTTCCCTGACTAGAACCCCGCTCAGTGTACTTCCCGATACTGCTAGGTATAGCTGCAAGATCTCTCCTGGTACCGGTTTGGCTAGCAGCAGTGGATTGGAAAAATAACCCTTGAGTTCCTGGAAGGCCTTCTTGTGTCGTTCGTCCCACTGGAAGCTTTTGTTTTTCTTGAGTATGTCGTAGAACAAGCGACACTTGTCGGCTGACTTGGATATGAACCTGTTAAGGGCGGCGATTTTTCCTGCGAGCTTTTGTACTTCCTTGATGTTCTTGAGCGATCTCAGGGAGGCTATTGCTTTCACTTGGTCGGGACTGGCTTCAATCCCCCTTTTAGTTACGATGTAACCTAGAAACTTTCCAGACTGAGCCCCGAACGTGCACTTTTGAGGGTTAAGCTTCATATTGAATTTTTCGAGAATGTTGAAGGCTTCCTCGAGGTGCTGTTGGTGCTGTATCGCCATCGTGCTTTTGACCACCATATCGTCGATATATACCTCCATGGTCTTCCCCATCTGATTCTGGAACATATGGTTAACGAGACGTTGGTAAGTGGCACCAGCATTCCTTAAGCCGAAGGGCATAACTCGGTAACAATATGTCCCCTGTCCTGTTATGAAGGACGTCTTCTCTTGATCTTCGGGGTGCATCTGGATCTGATGATAGCCGCTAAAGGCGTCCATGAATGTCAAGAGTTCATGACCAGCGGTGGCGTCGACCATCGTGTCTATGTGTGGGAGTGGGAAGGAGTCCTTCGGACAAGCCTTGTTCAGGTCGGTAAAGTCCACGCAAACCCTCCACTTCCCATTCTTCTTGGGGACGACCACCATGTTAGCTAGCCACTCTGGATATTTCACCTCTCGGATTTTGCCTGTGTCTAGTAGCTTCCTTACTTCTTCATCAACCGCCTGGATCCGTTCCTGGGCAAACCTTCTTCTTTTTTGCTTTACAGGGGGGAAGCTAGGATCGGTGTTAAGCTTGTGTGTGATTACCCCTGGGTCAATTCCAGTCATGTCCTCGTGGCTCCATGCAAAGCACTTCTGACGTTTCTCCAGAAAAGACACAAGCTCTGCCTTGATGGACGTGTCTAGTCCGATGCCCAGGCGAACGATCCGTCCTTCCCCTATTGCCACCTCCTCCACTTCTTCTTCTTCCTCTCGGTTCTGGACAGGAGGGCTAGCGCTTTGTAATTGCTATGCCTGCGGCCCAGCGGCCGTAGGCTTTAGAGCAGTCTTGTAGCATTCTCTGGCTAGCCTCTGATCTCCTCGGATCTCTTGTATTCCCTTTGGCGTAGGGAACTTCATTGTCTGGTGATAGGTGGAAGCTACTGCCTTCATGTCGTGCAGCCAGGGACCTCCCAAGATTACGTTGTAGCTGGATGGGCAATCTATCACTAAGAACTCCACTTGCAAGTTTACTCCCTTTGCGAAGGTTTGTAGGGTTATGTTCCCCGTGGTATGTTTCACTTCTCCGCTGAATCCCACGAGGGGGACTGGTTGCCTGTGGAGGTCGTTTTCTGACAAACCCATCTCTTTGAGGGCGGTGAGCATTATAAGGTTGGTAGAGCTACCGGTGTCGACCAGTATTCTCCTCATTAGGACGTTTCCTATGTGTAAGGAGATCACTAAACCGTCGTGATGGGGTCCAACCTGGTTCTCGATGTCAGAGTCGTCAAAGACTATTGCTAAACCGGTGGGTTGTCTAGGTCGTCTCTCTAGATGGGTTGGTTTCCCCAGGTATCCCTCTCGCGCATGTCTCTTGGCTGCCGAGTAAGCAAGGCCACATACACTTGAACCTCCGGTGATTACGTTCACCACCCTTTCTGGAGTAGGAGGTGTTTTCTCGCCTGCCTTTCTGGAGTAGGGATTATCTAGAAGATCGCGAGGAACTCTGGCGTCTGGAGCCGCTTCCCGGATCTTCCCTTTAGAAATCAAGTGCGCCACCTCCCTCCTTAGCATAATGCAATCTTTAGTCCAGTGGCCGTGGTTGTCGTGGAACTCACACCACTTATTCTCGTCGGCGCCTGTCTTGGGTGCTTTATCCTTTCTGGGCCACCTAACCAGATCTCCCAACTTGGAGAGATTCTTCACCAGTTGCGATGGCGAGATTTTGAGGTTGTAGTCCTCCAGAGGTGGTGGCAATGGGTCGCGCTCCTTCTCCGTCGGTGGTTTGTTGCGTGCTACGTTGACCCTTTTGGCTGGGTGTCTATCGTAGGATCGATCACGCCCGCCCCTTCTCTGGTCAAAGGGCGATCGCCTTCTTTCTGGATATTCCCTCTTGCGATCATTGCCGCCTCTCTTATCGGAACTTCTAGGTTCAGCCGACCTTCTCCGGAGAGATCTATCCTCCTCCAGCCGTACGATCGCTAGCGGTTTGGACTGGACTTCCTCGAAAGTAACACACGGGTGTTTGGTCAGCTCCTGGTACAACCCTCCGTCAGGTATGATCCCTTGCCGGAAAGCCTCGATTGCCGTAGTAGTATCGCAATTTGGGATGGTTACTTTCTCCTTGTTAAAGCGATCTAGAAAAGCTCTCGTGGTCTCATGGTTCTTTTATTTGACCCGGTATAGGCCGCTAGACTGCTTCTCGAACTTGCGACTACTCGCGAACTGGCTCCGGAAGGTGTCCGAGAGGTCGGCGAAGGACTTAATGCTCCCTCTGGGTAGACCGATGAACCATGTGAGGGCTGGCCCGGTCAGGGTCGTTCCAAATCCTTTACACATCACGAATTCTTTCGAATGACTGGGAACAAAGCTAGTCATCATCTTTTGTTTGTAGATGGCTATGTGCTCGTTGGGGTCCGTGGTGCCATTGTAAGGATTCATGGTGGGGATGGTGACTTTCCTAGGTATTTCGGCCCGAGCAATCCTGGGGACGAATGGTGATTCGTCGTATCCGTCGTGGGCCTCTGGTTGCACCGGCTGGTATCCGGCGTGGCTTCTAACTTCCTGGTCGGAGATGGCTCCGATCTGTTCCATGACCTTCTTTCGGATGAGGGCGTCTAGATCGACGTCCTGGTGTCTCTCAGTATAAGCATTCTCCGCTATCCACACGTTCCCGGAGCGGGTTCGATAGGTGTTACCCGGAGGCGTGACCTGGTTTCCGGGGACCTCCCTGTTTGTCGTCTGCTCGCGGTTGCTCTCAGGGTTAGGCGTCTGTTGAGTGTTCAAGACTCCGCCTTGGGTGTCGTTCCCATTGTTTCCCCCAGAGGTCCCTTCTCCGGAATCGAAGTTTAGCCGAGTTACCAGACCCTCAGTATTTCTGGGCACGTTGGCGGGCTGTCTTGCCGTGGTGAGTAACTGGTTCTAGCTCCTGAGTTGGTTGTTTTCATTGGTCAAGCGCTCCATGTTGGCTTCAAAGAAGCCTTTTTGTTGTTCGAGTTCCTTTTGGAGAAGCTGCATGCGACGCCGAACGTCCGCCATCTCGTCTTCTCGTTGCTTAGACAAGATTTCTTCTTGTTGGGTGGCGTTGTTCTTTTCTGGCACGAACTCCCCGGATTCCGACATTGTTATGGATGAGAAACTTGAACAGCAAGTTATCCTTTGTTCGTAAGTTGCCAAATTCTTGGCCCCACGGTGGGCGCCAAATTGTTAGAGCTAGAAATCGACCAAACTAAGTTGGCGGCCCCTTAGCCTAGATCGGGCGTGAATTAGGCTAAACGAACCTAGGAATCGAGAGAATGAATGCGAAAGTCGTATTGAGATTTGTGTATGCTTGATTGTATTGATGTATGAATGTGTCGCGTACATGTGTATGACCCCCTCTATGTATTTATAGGGGCCTAAAAGATAGAGTGTTCTACAAGATATAAAGATAACTAGATAGATAGATTAATCGTAGAAGATATACCATCCCTAGAATAGATATGATTCCGCCTATACAAGATAAAATAAACTCTAAATGGATATAATTCAACCTATCGTCACGCTTTGAAGGGTCAAAGAGGTATACTTGGTCAAACTTAGCTTGACCGACCTTCTAGAAACGCATTGATGATCTTCGTAAACATCTCGTGGGCCGCTCTAGCATTCGCCTCGGGCTTCTGGTTAATTAGGGCCCAACATACACCTAGTATTAAGAACTTTAAACCGTAATTGTCGTGAATGGTTCATTCCGACAGCATACCAAATAGCATGCCTCTAGACTGGTTCATTCCGATTCCTAATTCCATTCCGATTCCGACAGTGTTACCAAACGGGGCCTTAAAGAGTTTCACATTTCAATCCCCATATCATGGAGTTCAAATAGGCCCCACCATGACACATGTCATCTACCTTCCACTTTTATTAGTTACCTTAATACTCTGTGTATAATTAGTTATTTTGGTAAAATTTAACTTAATAAAATTAAGTAAAAATGATACCTTAAATTTAAAATTAGATATTGATATCGTCTTTTAATCCGAAATCGTTACAATATTTTGTTAATCCAAAATCGTGATTTGGTATTAAGAATAAACTTAAATTTAAAATTTTAGTAATATGATTTAAATAAAAAGTATAGATAAAATACTATCATATTATTATGCTAACTAGTTATATCCCGGGCCCTGCCCGGGGCTTGTGTCAAATAAAATTTTGAATATGTTGATTTAAATATTCATATAATTATTATATATATAAATGACATACATAACTTATTTTAATCCATTTATTTGTTTAACTTTAATGACATGAACTTATATATGTAAAGTAAATTCGAATTTAATGTTATGAACCTACTTAATGAAGCGATGCTTATCTGAGAACGTTTTTAATTAAAAAACGCAATATGTCAAGTTACATATAATATATGAATACTATACCATAACATCATATTTATAACTTTAAAACTACATATATACAATTATTAAAATATAAATATACATATTATTATTAAAATAAATAATTATAAATAACTTTTGTTCGTTGTCAAGTTGGTTCAAAAAGTGTTAGTGTGAAATGAAAGTATAAAATAGTCGAGTCTCTTTACCAACTGGTCAACCTAAACTTGCAAGAAAACCATAATGATTTGGCTCAACTAACCTATAAAAATAACAATATGAACCTATACTCAATCCCGAACCAAATTGGCTTACCCGAGCTCAACTGAACCAAACTTGCAATGATCTTACCCGATTGACATATACATTTCGAAACCCCAAATTGTACTCAATCTAAATCCAAGTGAACAACCTATTGAACCGACCCTATTAATGGATATATTGTCCATATATAATATCCCAAAATGTACTCAATTCGAACTAAAATTGATCAACTTATCAAATTGATCTTATCAATAGCTTTATTCTTCATATAAAATAGCCAAAACTTGTATTTAATTCGAACTTAAAATGATCAACCTACTGAACCTATCAAGCTAATAACTTTATGATATTTGGTATATGGATACAATCAATAAACTATATACATATTATTTATGTGATTTTTTATTCAAGAAATCAAGATAGAAGAATATGTACGTAAAAGATAACCGAAATGCTATTATCTATATAATGAAAGTCGAGACCTTTCGAGCCTTCACGTTAATTATGGTCCCATTTCATATAATCTATCTATACAACTTTAAAAATGCAACACATCCATAAAACTTAAATGTTGTTAATTAACCCCAAATAATGTTGTTGTTGTTTTTTTTTTATGAAAACTTAAATGTTGTTTATTACTATAAACAATCAATGTATTAAAACTTAAATGTTGTCAATTAACCCCAAATAATGTTGTTGTTTTTTTATGAGAACTTAAATGTTGTTTATTACTATAAACAATCAATGTATTTTTATTTCAAACTCAATGTAGCAATGAAATACTACAAACAATCAAATTAATTTTTATTACTACATTATTATGCATTTAAATAAAACATAATTCATATAAAAGATGGAAATTATGTAACTTACAAACAAATTCCCCTATATTGTTCATCCACAACATAGGTGAAATTCACACTCGAATATTAAGCCAACAAATTTAGCAAGGCTAAAGCCCGTCCATCGGACGGGCGTCCAGTGCTAGTATTGATTAAAAATCAATTACATCTTAACCATTATATATCTTTATTAATTTTACAATTAATTTTTTTCATATGTCTTTATCTAATTACCATATATTAATACATTAAAATAATATCTATATCTATAATCTATTAAAACAATATTCTATATCTATAAAATATCCAAATACTATGTATTTGTACAATCTAGATTTATCCTAAAAAGATGTCTTTATCTAGTTATGATATATATATCAAATTAATATCTATATCGATAAAATCGTCAAAATAATATGCTATATTTATAAACTATCCAAATAATATTTATCTATGCCATCTATCACAATCGTACTAATTAAGAAAATATTTAAATTTATCCTAAAAAGAATATATCAAAATAATATCTGTGTTTATAATTTATCCAAATAATATCTATCTATTTAATCTTTGAATACCATATTAGTTAATTTTGCGTTATAATCGAGGCTAATTTAAGGTTCGTTATGTATCTAGTATATAGTTCGATATTGCAAGTGATTACGTTTGTTTGCTTAGGTTGACCGTTTCTAGCTATTAGGTAGCTTATCTTTGTTAATTGGTAAGATATATTACATAGGTAGCTTATCTTTTTTATTTGCTAAGATATATTAAGTCTAGATATGATATATTTAATCACAATATATTAAATGTTGTAAGTACAAATGGATAGAAAATTAGGATAAAAATAGGTTATAAAAAATAGGGTGGGTGGTTTATAATAACATAATGACAAAACTGCCCTTAACTGCTTCAGGTTTAGAAGTATATATATTGATTAAATTTCTTAATCAACAATCTGGATACCCATTAATTGTTACTCCGTAATGGATAGATATTTTTTGTCTTAAATTTCTTAAGAATAATAAACTTAGTACAATATAGATAAATCGGTTTTTCTATTGTGTGCCCTAAGGGCACATGATAAGCATACCAAAAACAGAAACTAAAACCCTAAAAAGGAAAGAGTGAACCCGTCACAAAAAAGATTTAAAAACAAAAAATTGAAGATTTACCAAATATTTCCATTATTAGCTGCTTATTGTGTGCCCTTGGGGCACATAATAGAAAAATCGTAGATAAAATTGTTACTCCGTAATTGATAGATATTTTTGTCTTAAATTTCTTAAACAACAAGCAACAATCTGGTTGTGTATTAATTCTCCTTTATTATGCTAATTAGATAAGGCAATACTCCCTCCGTCCCATTGAGTTTGTCTCGTTTCTATTTTAGGCGTCCCCTTAAGTTTGTCCTCTTTTCTTTTATATCAACAATTTCTTACTATATTACCCTCATTCAAACTCACTTTTTACACCCAAAATCCAACTTTTCCTTCTACTTTATCACTTTTCAACTTTTTACATATATAAAATTACAAAACTACCCCCATTCAATTTCAACTTTTACCCACTTTCCCATATCCCAATACCTACTTTATCACCTTCTTAATAACCGCAAAATTCGTCCTATGAGACAAACTCAATGGGACGGAGGGAGTAGTATTTTTTCTGTTAGGTAAAATTTGGATAGATACGCTCGAATGCTCAATGCAACAAAGTCTACACATATCTTTCCATCACCTTATATATACGTACCGAGTAGTACTCATCGTTGTTTCGACCAAAAAAAACAAGTAGTACTCATCGTTGTCTTAATTTCTCCCTACAAAAGAACTCCTCTCCTTGATTTCCAAACTTGCGTTGATCACCAAATCAACATCGCTCCTTAGACATGGCGAGTTACCGTAGAAGGACAACAATTCGAGGCTCGTACCACGCAATCCCATTTAAACTCCGCCGCACAGAATACCTGGTGCCCGCCCCAGCCGAATCCAAGCCGTGCAACTTGTTGGTGGCCGTACTCGGGCCCAACGCTAGTGACAGCATCTACATCCCGTGCTTACTCTCGTCCGGACACAGACAACTCAGAAACTATTTGCACGGCTACCACCGATTGTTTGAGAGCTCTCTCCTTGTTAGTACACAAAATATGCCGTGTACAAGTTTCAACTCCTTCTTCAATGACCTTCTTCTCCAAGCTTCTTCACCCAGCCTCTTCACCTTCAATGACCTGCAAAACAATGGACTAAGGGGCGAGCGACCCCTAGTCCACCTCCGATGCTTAAGACAGTAAGGGCAAATGTTGATCAAAGGCGTCAGGCACAGCAATGGCTGAGAGCTTAGAACTTACCTTCCACATGGTATACATGTGTATTTATAGAGGAGAGGGACTCGAAGGGGGGCGCGCCTCTAGGGGATCGGCCCACTAGGGTTATAGCGATGCCTTGCTCACTAAGTCAACCAAATATCCTATCTCAGGCGAAGATAAGATTCTCCCCCATAAATAATATCCTATCTAGAGTAACTACCCTAATAAAGGATAAAGCATAATAAATATGAATAGCAAAATAAATAAGATAGAGAAATAAATGCTAACTAATTGATATGGAAATATGCCCGCCCACAATTGCCCCCTCCGGAACCCTGTACTCGTATACCCCGTACTATCCCGTGTACAGGGGCCGGAGCTTAAGCGGTGAGTGGCCATGCAGATTAGGATGCTCTTATTCGTATATTCGTACATTCGTACAGTCGTATATTCGTATATCCGTATATCCGTATATTCGTATATTCGTATATTCGTACATCCGTATTTCATAAATACGGGATCCGTGCAACTCCTACGCATGCGTATCGTAGGGCCTTCGTTGGTCAAACGCGCGCGTCCACGCGTGACCTGCGCCACACGTGTGATGATGCACACACGGCGCCTTTCCGACCCTGAGTTGAGTGTTCGGCCCCCCATGCTAGCAAAATATTTGAAATCAAGAAGATATGAAAAAAGAGTTCCCGGGATTTTAAAGACGAAATCGTTTGAAATGAGAATAAACAAAAAGAAGACAAAAAAGGCGGCGCGCCGTTACTAGCATGATGATCCTCGCACTTTCCTCAAGGGTAGAATTTTCTTTTTATAGCGATGTTTTAAGTGCAAAGCACTAGCCCATATGCCCCTGTCCTAATTCCGCAGCCATAACACACGGGCCCTTCCGAGCCTTGCCATTATCGGGATGCGCTCCCCATGGCCAATCGAGGCATTGCGTTGCCAATTCGGAAGGTTCGTGGCCCTCGTGGGTGTGCGCACCACAACATAACCCACTTAATGGCGCTCCGTAGGACGCTCGGCATGGCTTGGTGGTTTCCCCCTTGCATCCACCGCGGTCGCGGCCCGGCGACCCGCGGTCGCGGCCTCGCGCTCGCGGTGTGCCACCCGTGCTTGCGGTTCGTTCCATAGGACTAATCAAGGCTCCTCGGGGGTTCCCCGCGCCCGTGGCTCCCGGTCCCGCGCCCTCGGCTCTCGTAGCCGGATTCGAACCCAATAGCGTGTTTCGAGGTAGTCAAGGCTGGTCTTTCGATGTCGTCTCGCTGATCCTGCCGTCAAACTTGAATTGGTAGGGAATCGCGTAACAGAGTCGGTTGGTACTAGTCTTTTGATGTCGGCTCCGGGCATGTAAGTTGACGTCATACTACCCCCGCTCGACAGACCATCCCGCGACTCTTTCTGAGAGACCCGATTTTGACAGCAGAGATCGAAGCGGATGGTATCGTAGTGTTGGTTCCGGGTGCTTAAATTGACGTCTTACGCCCCCGCTTGATGGACCGCCTGATGACTCTATCGAAGAGGTTCGACTTCGTCGGCAGAGATTGGAGCGGGTAAGCGGTTACCACAGGAGTCGGGCGCTCGACCACGTAAGCCTTCGAGTCCTTACTTCGTTGTGGGCACACCGTCATTCCGGGGGGCGCTTGGGACTCACAGGTTCGTACCCGATTTCGAGCCAATTGGAGCGAGTTTCCAGCATTGGCTCCTGAAGACGAAAGGTAGTATGCTTTCTAAGCTTTCCAAGACATCTTGGATCGTCCCTATCGGACATCCGTAGCTCACGAACGAGCCTGCATAACAAAGCAGTGCGCTGCTGACACTAGAGCGAGACTGCTCTGTCTTAGGCTGCGAGTTCGGGCCGGTTGGGGTGCGATTCGGGTCTGGATGTTAAGGGAAGATTTGTAGGTGACTTCTTCAGCTTTCCAGAGATGCCAAGCCCGCGATTTTTCGACGTCTCTAGCTCCCAAACGAGGGGCTAGAAGCAGGCTTCCCTGTTCTGCGCGTTCTGCAGGACAGCAGCATTCGGACGTCCTTTTGACCCTCTTCGAGAGAGTTTCTGGGGCTGTCATCTAAAGATTGCCTGAAGATCGCTCTTTCCTCTTTCCATTGATATATGGATCGTCCGATTCCGACGTGCGTAGCTCCTGGACGACTGGTCGGAAGTTTGCCTCGCCATCCTGTTCGTGAAACAGGTTATGGTCTCTTGCGGCGCGATTTCGACCCGGATGCAGCGAGTCTCCAGTTCTGATGTGTGAACGAGAAACGTAGCATTCGAAGTCTACTCTCCAGAGCTTCTTGAATCATCTCGTTCCGACCACCGTGGAGCTCACACGGACTATTACAGCGTCGTAGGTTCCGCGTTGATCGTTGAGCGGCGATCAAGCCCTTCGACCCTATGCGCCCGATCTCTTCCCGTCATATTGCTCGTTGGTCCCGCGACATCCCTCAGCCCGACCGCCTCTCTCGTTCTGCGCGCACCGCTCTGGTTGGCTAGCGAGCTATCATGGTCATGCGAAGGCTCTTGGATGCGAAGGGACGAACGATCTTGCTCACGATCTCTTGCTTCGGTGGGCTCCGAGCCTTCCCAAGATCCAACACTTGCTTCATCATGCCCCTGCGTCGGACACCTCAATGGATTGGACCAACCGCTCGCCCGCACCGGGCTCTAGCGATCGATTGCGTCGTGAGGACCGATGGGCGCCGTCGCAAAGGATCGGACCGACCGCTCGCCCGCTTCGGGCTCTAGCGATCGATCGTGTTGTGTGGACCAATGGGTGCCGCCGCCCCTACGTGATCCGGCTCCCTGTATTACGGCTCGATCGGTGGCGCAGAACGGATCAGGAGCCGGGTGAAGGGCTCGACTGGGCCGGAGGCGCACCGCGCGCTCGTCCGCGGCGCGGGGTCAAAGAACTCGATTTCTGGACTGTGCTGTTCGTGCCCAGTTTTGACTGACTTCGAGTAGGATTCTTGCTTCGACCTCTGACGATAATTTGTAGCTTATCTTCTCCTCTTTCCGGCGATATGTGGATCGTCCAAATCCGACAAGCGTAGCTCCCGGAAAGTGAGTCGGAAGTACGATCGGTAATCCTGTCAGTCCCCGACCCGCGGTCGCGGGTGATGGACCCGCGGTCGCGGCTTGCCCCAAAACAAAGGCCACGTTCTCTGGAGCGAAACCGCGCCTGCGGCAAGGGCGACCGCGCCCGCGGTTCTGCCCCAGACTGCGATTCTTCGCGAGCTCCTCCTCCCTCGCCGCCTTGCCTGCGTCTGCCACCGCGCTCGCGGTTATAGTGCAGCTCGCTACTGGCGACGAGCGAAGACTTGTGCGGTGGGATCGGCTCCGATCCCGAGACCCTCTTCCGAACTTGCGCCGAATTCGTTACGCCGTGGGCCTGCGCTTGCGGGACCCTGGACCGCGCACCGCAGGTCCATATGTCCGATCCCGAAACCCTCTTCCGAACTCGCGCCGAGTTCGTTACGACGTGGGCCCGCGCTCGCAGGGCCCTGGACCGCGCACCGCAGGTCCAATCATCCAATCGTTTAGGGTTTCGTCGACGGCATGACCCAGCTCGGTTGGGGTAACGGATCAGACCGACCGCTCGCCTGCCCCGGGCTCTAGCTATCAGTTCCGTATGCTCATACGTACATCCCTGCGTTACGCACATGCGATTGTGATTAGAGTTGCCCCCAATCTAGGGTTTTCATTGGATCGACAATCAACAATGATTTTTGATTAGGGCAACCTCCTGGATCGACAATCCAAGGTCCGATCGCGATGTGGTCTATCATCCCGAGCGAATATCGGGTTCGACGCGCATTGGGATCCGTTCTCCGAGCGAATTTCGGACTTGACACGTTTTGACCTCGACCCGCGGTCGCGGGCGACGGACCCGCGGTCGCGGGTGGCGATCCGCGGTCACGGCTCTGGGGCTGCGGAAAGCGAATCGCGCGATTGCCCCAGGGTTGTCTCGTCGGTTCGTCCGGCGGCTGTCTCGATCCGGGCTTGTGGACAAGCGATCCATAGCCTCGTCAGATCGGTTCTCGTAGGGTTTACGAAGGTCGAAAACTTGTTCGTTCCCCACGGTCGGCGCCAAATGTTAGTACACAAAATATGCCGTGTACAAGTTTCAACTCCTTCTTCAATGACCTTCTTCTCCAAGCTTCTTCACCCAGCCTCTTCACCTTCAATGACCTGCAAAACAATGGACTAAGGGACGAGCGACCCCTAGTCCACCTCCGATGCTTAAGTCAGTAAGGGCAAATGTTGATCAAAGGCGTCAGGCAGAGCAATGGCTGAGAGCTTAGAACTTACCTTCCACATGGTATACATGTGTATTTATAGAGGAGAGGGACTCGAAGGGGGGCGCGCCTCTAGGGGATCGGCCCACTAGGGTTATAGCGATGCCTTGCTCCCTAAGTCAACCAAATATCCTATCTCAGGCGAAGATAAGATTCTCCCCCATAAATAATATCCTATCTAGAGTAACTACCCTAATAAAGGATAAAGCATAATAAATATGGATAGCAAAATAAATAAGCTAGAGAAATAAATGCTAACTAATTGATATGGAAATATGCCCGCCCACACTCCTCAACATGTACTCTCCCCACATCTCGTGTCGTTGCGCATCCAAACTCGCCGAAATCGTCTCCTCCCTCCTCGAGTCCGAAAACGCCACCCATCGTTGTCGAGCCAATGCGTATGCCCGTGTCCAGCACGTGGAGTTGCTCTTCCAACCGGAAGTGGGGATGAACCGCCGGTGTCGGGTTAGGGAGAAGCCCGCCACCATTGAGTCGTTGGCTGCCCTAGTGCTGGCTCGGACCCGGGAGGAGCGCGAGGAAGGTGATCGCTTCGAGAGTAGTTGGAGCATTAGCGAGTGCGTGATTTGTACGGAGGAGATCGAGACTCGGAAGAGTTCCCTGAGGATGCCTTGCTCGCACTTGTTTCATGGAACTTGCCTTACTAAGTGGTTGATGACTAGTCATGTTTGTCCACTTTGCCGCTACAAGATGCCCCATGAACGTACGTTTTGAATGGATTTGTTTTACGAGATTTTGATACAGATTAGTGTTTAATCTATCTAGTTTAGGGGAAAAGTAGCAAATGATGGGATGTTATGTATTTATTTATTATTTTGTATATGAGTTTACAATAATTATTATTGATATTATTATGTCTACTTTGTTTTAAAATGATGTTTATCTTAGGGTGACTTTAACACTCCTAGGGTTTTCACCCCATACTTAATTATATCTTTAATTATATCTTAGGGTTTTCACCCCACATTCTCCCTACTAAAGCATTGATGGGAGGTTGATATTGCTTATTTTAGTTTTCACTTCCAAAATTGGTAAATTGAAGTTTTTTATTGAAGTAATCTAATTTTTTTGAAAACTCATATCGCATAACTCTCATAATAACATTTATAATTGTTAATTTCAATAATCAATGCTACACAAAATATATGGGAAAACAATATTAAGAATAAGGATTTAAACATGAAAGAATAAAATAAAATAAAAAGGTAAAAGTAGCCATTTTGCATTGTTGACTCCCTTGTCGATGATTCTTTCTCTCAGTTTTAATTTCAGTAGAATTTCAGACACATATTTTGTAATATTCTAACATGATTCTAGGAGTTGAAGTCATCAACTTTTACGTAATATTCTAAAATGGTTATGTGGTTTATCATATCGTCTTTTACTCCTAGGGTTTTCATCAACTTTTTGATAAGCCATCAACTTTTACATACATGTGCCCCCTTTTATAGATATTAGATTTTATAAATTTTTTTATATATAATAACACCAATCAAACAATTGTATATTGTATATTTGCTACACTATAATATGAATTCTTATAGTTTTGAACTAAGATCTGCACTTAACATCAAATACAAACTTATCTCGTTCAATTTGGATTTCTTTTGATAATACGTTCAATGTGGATTGGAACTTTTCAAAACCTAAATTTCTATAAAACAAATCTTCAATTATGAAATTCATACAGATTATGTAAGTTTTAAATCGCAAATAAACTTGGAGATATTATAGTACATCAAGAGTAGAATTTGGCATAAAAAAATCGTCAAAATTAGCTTGGATCCTCATGGAATTTGTTCAGAGAAGAACAACAACCCAAATCGCAGGAGAGAGAAGAGACGACAAGAAATGAAGCCAGGACTTTCTATCAAACGAAGCCTAGGACTTTCTTGCAAATATTGTTAATTTTGAGTGTGTTTATCATTTCCAGTGTGTTACCAATAGCAAAACCCCATTTTCATTATAAATGGTGTTTGGACCAAAGTGTTTGGACCAAACCAATCACGAGTTCAACTGATTAGTGACTTGCTCCAACTTGTCGGGCCAAACTTTGACCCATACAGTTTGGATTGGGTTACATCCCATAAATCTTCAACCGAGTTGGCATAGTCAGTTGGGTTAAGTTTTGATAGGTCTAGCTGTAGTACAATAAAAGTATTTCATTTCAGCTTTAGTACTTCCTATTTAAGTATTTCATTTCAGTTTTAGTACTTCCTACTCCCTCCGTCTCCGAAAGTTCGTCCGCCTTTCCTTTGTTGACGTTTCGATAAGATTGTCCATCTCTTAATCTTTCCATTTACATCCAATTTTTCTTACGATAATACCCCTACTCAATTTCAAATATTACCCCCACTATCCAACTTTCCAATCAACTTTATCACTTTTCTCTACAAAAATACAAAAATACCCTCATCTAATATCACATATTACTCCCATTATCCAACTTTCACATCAACTTTATCACTTTTTTCTCTACATAAATACAAAAATATTCTTATCTCCTTTCACTATTACCTAAATTACCTTACTTTTTCACTTTTTCTTAAAAACAACACAATTTTGCTTTATGGACAATCTTAGGGAGACGGAGGGAGTATTTAATTGCAACAACAAGGAACAAAGTAACATTACAAGGAAACAGCCAAGTCTACAACAGGGTCGAGTTATATGCACCCTGATCTTGAGGAAGTCTGTGAAAATATTTCCAAAAGACAGAAAAATGGTAGTCAAATGGGCAAAAGATGAAGTCCTAGCTGATCAAATAATAAACTGGGGAATCATCATCTAAGTGAAGATATTACATACAATAACGATTTAAGCAGCAATAGAAGTCCAATCCAAAATGTGCTACTTAACTTAGATAGACTATTGCTTAATCGGCCAATCTAAAGCTCACAACAGGCTCAGACACACTATCTCATTCTAAGCCATCCATCCCAAAGTACCCTTCCTATTAAACTGAAGTGAAATCATACAACTCCCTCCTTCCATATCTACCCAAGTGTCTACCTCGTCGCCATCTTCCATTCCCATCTGTAACACATAACATGCTAGTGTGAGACGAGTGTTCTGGATCGTGCACGTCTCAGAAACATAATAATAGTAATATAGTTGATTGAGGAGGAAAGAATGGAGGAAGTATTATTGATATTGGCATAAAAAGAAAGGGAACGAGGAAATTAAGGTTCTCACGTCATCAGGTGTCATTTCTGCTTTAACTCGGTGCCCATCGACAGTAAAGCGAACAGAGGAGAACTCCTTGTTGTGGTGGTCGCAGTAAGCTAACATGGCTTTCTTCAGTGGACCCGCCCGCCCGCCCGCCCGCCCGCCCGCCCGCACGCACGCACGCACGCACGCACTGATGATTGAATTCAAATTCCAAATGTGAGATCAGAACATAGATCAGACCAAGATTCACTAGCAAGATTACATTGGAAGCCTTAATAAAAAGCATTGAACAAAATTCAAATAAGATTTTAAAAATGCTATCAACAGGACACATGTACAATACTACAATACAAGGCCTAACAAGATTATTCACAAGGGTGTAACACATATTATATTATTCATTGCAAATGTATAAGTTGATGCCCGACGAAGCCAAATCAATAGAAATGCTAGAGCATGTAAGAGCAGAGTACATAAGCAGTAGATAACAAGTAAACTCTTAGCAAGCATACTGTTCTTGTGTCATTGGCCACTTAAGCCGAAAAATCTCCAGTTTTCTGAGGAGATTAGTGGGTTAGGTGGTAAATGACACAAGAAGAATATGCTGGTTTTGCCTGTTCTTCTCTCAAAAAAATCATGAGCAATAGTGGGATCTGTGAACAACCTACCCTAGGTGGATCTAACAAATCAAGAATCGAATAATTGGATGCTACAAGGCGATAATTGCGTGCATAAGAGACCAAAAGAAACTTTCTTTCCAAACCCTTGTGCATGAGAAGCTTTGAGTATCATCTGTGCCTGCTTAAAAACTGCTACGGTTGAAGATGAAATGTTGAAGCAGTTGACGGTTTCAAGACTTGTTTTTTATATCAAAAGCCCCAATTCAGACCCACATAAGACTATAACAAATGGTTTGGAGAGTGATACCGGATCACAAAATTTGATGTTGATGGGAACGGTGGAAGTGGAAGAGTTGTTGCTCCCATGGGAGGAGACGACGCTAGTGGCTGTCGACGTTGTGGGTCTTGCCAACGGGTTGAACGTCACATTCTGCCCATTTTCAACATCATCATTCTCCATCAACATCATCAGCCCAAGTACAACAAAATTGAACCAAACATAGAGAATTAGGGTGAAAAGGAAGAAACGAACTGAGTTCATGAAAGTGGAGTGAGGAGGCCTGGTGGTCGTGGGCGGTGGCCGAAACGACGACCTCTCGTTTGGGTATGGAGACTTCATTGAATGATTCCTTCTCTTCTCTTGGAGTCCTGAGTTGAATCCCCCTCTGCACCCGTTCTCTTCCCCATCTTCGGTCGATCTACTCTTCTGCCTTTTCAGAAAGGTTGTGCCTTTTTATCCTCCCCTTTTACTCGAGTAAACCCTAACCAACCCCATTCTTCTTGGGAAACCGTATCTTTCAAATGTCAGCATGTCAGCAATTTACGCGGACTGACCTACTAGTAAAGATACAAGATACAAACGGGTTTATTTGGTTAGATGGCAAGTGATCCATATTTTGGATTTACCTCTAACCATATGATATGATCATGAGTTCATGTTTTTAATTTATATATGCTTGTTATTTTAATCAACAATGCTCCTGTGAGTCGGATGGAACATGAAACAAGAAGAGTTTTTTTAATACTTGGAGCGTAAATCTGACAGACTGAATGTTCATCCAAATGTTGAAGGATCCAAATTTTAAGCAAGCCAATTTTATTCAACTCCATCATAGTCGATATACACACGGATAAACCCTGCATATCCCTCCCACCAGAGGGGATGTAATAAGCATAGACCATGTCACTGGAGAATAACTCGTCAAGATACCGATACGAACCAAAAGAGTCGTTTTCAACTTAAAAAGAGGCCAATGTAGCGAAACCCATAAATCCCTAGGCAGAGTAAGTATTTTACAATAGCATAATAAGTCAAGACCAAACACAACAGCCACGGGCTTAAGCAAAGGCAGTGGCGGCACCACCTCCAGTCTGGTGGAGCATGGCATCTATCTCGTCTCCGTCTTCCATCTCCAGCTGCAGCCGCCAACCAACCAGGTTCATCAGAGCAACAGAACATGTCAATAGAGTTGTCAAAGTTTGAATACCTGTTCGTTTATATGGTTGAGAGACTTGAAATGTTATTTTTTACCTCGTCAGGGGTCTGTTCTGCTCTGAGTCGACGCCCATCAAACAAGAAGGCAATAGCATTCAGATCGGCCGACTGGCGGTCGCAGTAAGCGTTCATGAGTTTCTTCAGCTGGGTAGATCTCTTGATCCTGAAGAACACCTCATTCCCATCCTGAAAAGACAAAGAGAGCAACAATGGAATTCAATTCATATGCATGACAAAACCTCAGTCCCTACCCACAGTAGCAATCAGAAGCAAGTTACGAGGCATCACGTGTTTGGTCCTTGCTGAGCCGATGATAAACAAGGAGATCATCATAGTACACGAAGAGGAGTAACATTGAACAGTAGTATGAACAAGATGTTTGGGTCATATTGGCCCTATTCGGTGACCTTCATCACATGCCACTAATTTAGTCTTTAACTCTGATTTTATGATATGATAGTGACAGCATTATCAATGATTGCTTTGGATATTTTGAAGAGTCACTAGAACAATACAAGTTCAGAGTCTGAGGCTTGAAATTACTAGTATTGAGCTGTTTCTGATAATAAAGAACTGCTTGACAATTAAAGGTTACAAGCATACAGTCAATAATAGTAGGGAATTGGCGTAACCTTTGGTTTTGAATAAGTGAAAACAAGCCTGAAACAGGATCAGGCTTGAATAATATTACCAATTTGCCACAAATCTCGTTAAGAGGCTCAGCACAACAAGACATTAATGGCAGATACACAGGCCACACAGCAATTCCGCCTTAAATTCTATCTTACAAATCAAATCCATCAAAGAGATGCAAAAAACTATGTTTTTTCTCGGCAAATTTACTGGTAAAAAATCTGATGAGGCTTAAAAGATCAAATCTTTTTTCATAATTTAACCAGGCGGATCCTCATAGAATCACCCCCGAAAGCCTCCAACAAAACCCTAATCATGTTTTCGCCACCAGAAACCCTAAATTCAAATCAGCAAATCAACCCGGCAAAACCCCAATCAACAACCCTAATCCTCAAATTAAAATCCGGAAAAACGGAATTGAAAGTCGAATTCCTGCCCAAATCGCCAACTTTCTCATAAAATTGAGGCAACCAAACCCAAACACAGCCCTTAACCAGACGAATAATATAAAGGGAATCAAAGCATGAGACTTTAACAAGAAAAACGGAAGAAGTAGAAGAACGAGAAGGAGAGAAGAGAAAGCGGAGTACCTGGCCCTTAACTTTGAGGTTAATATGGGCAGCCCCATCTCCTCCGACTGGCTTCTTATCAGTTTCACCGCTGTTGTTAACCGCTTCAGACATGATTCACGATCCTTCTTCTTCTTCTTCTTCTTCTTCTCTTGTGTTCGGCTTCTGATGAGATATGATATGATACGACGACTGGTGGTCGTTTGGCAAAATCCCCACTTTTGCAGGGGAATTTATTCTGCTCGTGCACGCTGCACCACCGACCTTGACTACTTTGTGGATTGAAACAAAACCTTATGTATTTTTAACTGGCCTGTCAAAGCCCGCAATTTGTCTGGACTAAAATTTCTTCCTCGAGTCCAAACTATCAACGGATCCGCAGAGTTTTGGGCCCAACAAGCGTTTTGGGCTTTACTCAAACTTTTAGCTGGCCATTCATTGACAAGGGTAGGCAAGGCTAAGGGAAGTAACAAATTTGTCAGGTAGATGGAAAGGCTAAATAAAAATAGATAATTGGATAAACAGATAAAATTGGAGGTTTTGGTTGAGCATTCTATATCTTGCATTATAGTGTGTACTATTATAATATCCATGCCCCTAAGAAAAAAGATCAATACGAATTGGAGCTCCTTTTTTGGATTTGCTCATGTTTATAGATCAAGCAATGTGTTAGTTCATGCTAGGCATTGTTTATGCCCTTCTTTGGGGTTGAGTAGTTGTCTTTGAGTGTGCTTCTACAAGATAGTCTTGACCGAAGGAAAATGAGAATTGAGCACTTTGGTCCCAGTTTGTAACCTTGACATTCTTGGGGATGAGTAGTTGTTATAAGTGTATTTCTACAAGATAGTCTTGCCCGATGGAAAATGAGTATATCGAGAGTGTTTCTATTTCTCCTAAGAACAAAAAAACTAGAGGATCTTCTTAATTTGTAGAATGGAGGGTATTTCGTCTATTTCTGTGTTTATTGGTGCTCCGAGGGTTTTTGGATTTGCTTTCTTGCTTTGTAAACTTATTCAAATGGGCTCATCTAAGGCTCCGTTCGGCTGCACTAACTGTAACTGGAACTGGAACTGGAAATTTTGGGTCGAGCTGGAACAAGAATTATGAGCTGATTTCGATAATATATGTTCGGTAAACCGAGCGGGAGGAAAAAATCTACTGGGTCAAATTACCATAAAGGACATCAATAAAGACATAAAAATTACGATTATATCCTTTGTAGTATTTTTATTTTCTACTTATTTGATTGCCTTTGTTATATTTTTATTTTCTACTTATTTATTTGATTTTTGTATCTCTTGTAAATTAGACATTGCCATGAAAATAGGAATAAACAGATGACGTAGAATTTTGCAAAAAAGTGGGATGCAATGCAATTGTAACAAAAAAATGAAAGGGAAGAAATAAACTAATGCCATGATCACTCAAGAACTTAGGTTTGTCCACATTGAGTTATTTCACAACAGAGCAATACCATTTCAATAACCTAATCAAGAACAACCACATTAATTAGCAAATTCATTACAGAGAGAACCAACAACACCATGAGGAAGTGGACGCTTGGCCTGGCAATTTGATGATCATCTCCAATGTCATTGCTACTTCCTTCATTGTAGGCCTCAATTTACCCCTCCAGTATATGCAACATTTTGCTAGATGAACAACTGCCTTCATCTCCTCCTCTATAGCCTTCTCCGCAACTCGTGGGTCTAAGAAGTCTGTCACTAAATTCATGTGCTCCATTGAATTAGCCATGTATATAGTTCAACATATTACTAACACAACTGACTTCCCTATTAAAGACCCATAAAGCTAACTTCTGATCTTTTCAACTTCTAAGTTATAGCATCAGACCAACAAAAACATATACAACAGATAGCTACACAATACAAACAAGAGTCAATGATAATCAGTCACCAACATGAAATAAAATACAATGACAAACGTGAGCAAAATAAATGTAATCCTCTAGAGATGGAATGACCCCAATTCGTTAGCTGTGAAAAACCCATAAAATTGGCATCTTCTCTTATACACAATACAGATATACAATTGATCATCAACATCAAAGTATACAGAGAGATGAGGAAAGGGTGACTCACCTTGATAAACTCAGCATAGTTCCTCAAGAGCAAAGGGTGAGTGAGTAATTCTTCAACCATGTTTCTATAATACTCCTCGACAACCTCCGTATCATCAACATCAGGGGAGTGATCAGCAGTTCAGCACCAGGGACAACATCAGGGGAGTGATCAGCAGTTCAGCACCAGGGACAACATCAATGCCACATCCCTAGAAATCAATCAGATTGATAAATTGAAAGAAATATCTAACCATCCTCGCTCTCAAGTTTACAACTATATTCATGTCTCGAAAATTTCACAACTATAACAAGACCTAATTGAAGCTTGGAAATGAATCACATCAAATTCGTTCCCAAAACTAAGCAAGTTGTCATTTCAAAATCATCCAATTCCTTGAATGAGTTGAAGAAAAGAAAAGGAAAATATTAGGCATAAATCTAACCTGTAACTAATATCGTTTCCACGAGAATCTGAATTGTAGAGAAGGCTTCCATTCGCTGAACCACAACCTCGAAAGAGACCACCCACGTCGGCGCAATGTCGTGCGGACGGCGGCGACGGCTTCCTCTACGGTAGAAGACAGCGTCGGGACGAGGCGGCGTGTCTCCGACTTCGATGAGTCCTCAATCGGAGGATCCATTCGAGCGGTGTTGTATCAAGTTGAACAGATACAAGAAGAAGAAACCATGGAGATGGAAATCGGTTGTCTGCAACCTAATTGAAGAAACCAAAAAAACTAGGGTTTCTACAACCCATAGGGATCGGGATATACCTGGAAAGGCCGAGCACTACCACGCTAGCTCATCAGAGATTCTCCATCTATCAGATCCACCGCTTTCGATCTTGAACGGCATCTCGTGGGGAGCGCTTCAAATTTCAGATCTCGTACTACCAAGGGTATCGGGGGTAAAATACGCGAGAGGAGTAGCTTCTCAAGCTTAGAAGCTCGGGGGTACTAGCTTCAAAAATGGGGGCTTTTTCGGTGGCCATCCAGCCACGGTCAGCTCCTCCATCTTCCATTCCAGTCGCTCTGCCGAACGATCCTCCGAGAGCTTGGTTTGCCCAGCCCAGCCAGGAAAAGCCACCACCGAACGGACCCTAAGTGTGGTACACCGGCAAGAGGTGGCATGATACCACTCTAAAAATGGTTCAAAATACCCTTGAACGCTTCAAACCAGATGATTGTTTATAAATTCAAATCAAGATGATTCCAACATGGATAAGGGTAATTTAGAAGTCAAATCCTACTAATTTGAGAGTGATGAACAAAGTATTGGGTTTGGATTTAATCAATTAGAACCATTGGAGCACTAGTCAGACATCTAAAACCTTAGTGGCACCAGGAGGGAGGTCGGAGGAATAATTTTGAAGCAACAGCTATAATGTCCTAAAATTTAGAGATACCAACTAAAAATTTCTGTCTAATTTTTTGAGAGTACAATATATGTTGGTTTCGATTCAGTTTGATCTAATTTTCCAGTTCCGACCAAACCGTGCTTAGCCTTATAGTTAGTATTTAAGCCTAGCTATATCGTTGTCTTAGAGTTAGCGAAGAATTAAGAGAAGATGCTCAAGTGTATTCTTCTCCTTTGCCACTTGAGAGAGTCTCACAAATGGTGTTGGAGTTGGTTTGACTTGCTCTGGCTTAATTTAGCTTTATGGGCCGTTTGGTTTTCAACCATAGAAACTTAAACGAAATGGAAGTGAATCTAGTTTAGTTATGTGTCACTATACATCAATCAAAAAAAATATTCTAATTTGAAACTTTGAAATTTGTGTGTCTAAAGAATGGGTGAAGGGTATAATTGAGATGATTTGTTGCCCACCCTTAGATTAGGGAAATAAGTGGACTACCACAAGAGGGTTCGCGGTGGTTTTTATATGAAAATTGAGATGACTCATCATATATGTATCATGATGTTAATATGGACTGGGTTCGTTTCCATTCTGTTTAAGTTTTCATTGTTGGATACCAAATGGGCCTTAGTTTGTTTCAATTTTGTTCTTGGTTCAAGTTTCAATTCATGTTCTAGTTGCTTTCGTTATTGTCTTCAATTTACGAGTTGCTCAAAGTTCAACTCGGTTTTGTATCCATTCATTCATGTGGAATCCAAGGATAAATTTTGAGTATGTAGCTAATTAGACATGCTGTCTTTTCTTTAATGGTAAGTGGTAACCCATTCCGTGTCTAGTAAATCCATGAAGACATGCATTTTATCCAACACATGCACAAAATCCTAAAGCTTCAAGCAAACTATATATACTCCAATCAACTTTAATTTCCATCCTTTGTTGATCATGACATGTAAAAAACAAAAAAAAAAAACAAGAAATGAGATTTAACGAAATTGTCAACCTTGTACGCTACATATATTAATGTACTCTCTCATGAACACATCCAGATGATCGACAAGTGTTAACGAGTTGGGCATTTTGGAGCTTGGGTGTGAAACAATGGAAGATTGTTACGGTTGAGAAGCTACAAGGACAAAAATATGATGGATAGAAACATATGATGATAAGATGAGTTTTCTTAACAAGAAAGGTTGAATAATGCAACAAAAGAGTTGGTTTGTGAACACATTGACAAACACAAAGTTTTAGGTTGGCGGGTAACTAATTACATACTGTATTTGATTATGCCGACTTATTTAATTATATATATGATATAATATAGCATGCTCTCGGTCTAGTTCAACTGCCACTAAGGCACTAATTAACTAAGGGCAAGCCGACTTGTTTAAATAGTTATACACAACAGTGCGCAACTTGGACACGCCTTGTCATCCGTTTCTTGTTTTTTGTTCAACTTCTACTAACTTAATTAATTGATTTTAATGGCAGCGACCAAACAAGAACAAGAACAAGAAGTAGAGTGCTTAAAGAGTAAAACAACACGAATCAACGCGGTTTCAAACATTTTATGTTGAGGTACAGACTAATGATATTACTATCTCTTTTTTAATTTCGAAATATGTAACTAGGTAAGGGTTTTGCCAATTGTTTATGCCATTGAGTTTTGAGAGTGATGGGTTGCTAATCAATTAAGGAGTTAGGAGTGTATTTATAATTGGGGTGTTGGCGCGTGGAGCCCTAAATTGCAATTACGTACTGTTAAATCCAATCCATGCTACAAATTCAATTTCAAAAAGATTAGGCTACTATATGGAGTAGTATCATTTGCGTTCCTGTGTTTTATTATGAACTCATCACGTGTCTTCGATCAATGTCAAACATTGCATATGATAAAAGAAATTAAACTTTCCCTTGGGACAAAAGCGTGTTCACTTTTGGCCGTTTTAGCTTTTGAGTTTTGACTTGTTACCCCTCCCATACAATCAATTTCATCTAATTTGTGCAAGAGTCGCATGACTAGGGTCTTAGACATACAATTTCACCCGCATCCGACGGGTATCCAATTTATCCGACCTGAAAAACGGGTGAAAATCCGGAAAAAAAAACGGGTGAAAGTCGAGTTTAGCTGATGCGGGTGATGGATTGGATCGGGTATGAGTGAAGGTTCATCCACCCATAATCCTACCCATAACCCGCCCAAGTTTTATTAATATCTATATATATTTTCTTCATATCTATATATCTATATTGTTATTGTTAAATTCAGTATTGATAGCTTTAAGTCTTGCTTTAAATAAGTGATGTAATCAGAGTTTTGTATTACGTCATCCTTAGCTAGCTACTATATAAACTAGCTCTGTATTTGTGAGAACCGTTTTTCGAAGCTATCAAATTCTGTTCTGAGAGGTTTTTCCTTTCTTCCTTCTTTTTCTCTGAGAGTCTTCCCTGAGTGTTTTTGGTATGAT
Source organism: Polygonum maritimum (assembly GCA_963924305.1). Lineage (NCBI taxonomy): Eukaryota > Viridiplantae > Streptophyta > Magnoliopsida > Caryophyllales > Polygonaceae > Polygonum > Polygonum maritimum. Next base: position 4,952,339 of record OZ002734.1, read on the forward strand.
CTGCTCGATCATCATGGTATCAGAGCAATTGATTTGCAGATCTATACATCATTGATCTTTTATTGCCTTCCTCTTCTCAATTCTTCAAACTATCCAGCTGCTCTTTCAGTGATCTCTCTTCTTCGTTTCACATCAGATCTGACCTGAAACCCTAGCTTCTCTTGTGTCTGAATTCTTCATCTCGAATTGGATTTTCTCTTGAAATCTCTGTTGAAAATCAATTTGCGAGCTATGTCTGACACAGAAGAAAGCAGATCTAGTCTTCTTCGTGATCGCGATCGAGATCGTGGTTTTATTCGAGCTGTTGACTTGCAGAATCCTCTATTCATACATCCTTCTGACAATTCTGGTATGATCCTCACTACTATTCAGCTGACTGGTGATAACTATAGGCGTTGGAAGAAAGCAATCACTAAAGCATTGTCTGTGAAGAACAAACTAGGATTTGTGGAAGGAACAATTGCTAAAACAGATGAAAATTCTATGCTGTGGCATCGTTGTAATGATATGGTTTGCTCCTGGATTCTAAACACTGTTTCTAAGGAAATTTATGCAACCTTAGATGAATTTGACACAGCAAAAGAAATGTGGGAGGATTTACATGAAAGCTATGGTCAGCGTAATGGACCTCTTCTATTTCAGAATAAGAAAGAAATTCATGAATGTTCTCAAGGAAACTCATCGGTTACTGAATATTTCACTAGACTGAAAGGATTATGGCAGCAATTGTCTGGTCTAGTGGCTCCTATTAGATGCACTTGTGGTCAGTGTAAATGTAACTTGAATGCAAAGTTTGAGGCTAGTGAGAATGAGGATAAGCTGTTGAAGTTCCTCATGGGATTAGGTGATCAGTTTTCTGCTGCTAGAAGACAGTTTCTGCTGTCAACACCTCTTCCAACAGCTAGCCATGCTCATTCATTGCTTCTTCAAGATGAGTTGAGCAAAAGGCTGACTAGTACTGATTCTAAAGCTGATGCTACAGCTCTAATGTCTAGAAGAAGCTCTGACAAGAATGGAGATAAGCCTAAAAAGGAATGTGAGCACTATAAGGGTAATCATCCAGTTGAAAAATGCTGGGAAATTATTGGTTATCCCAGCTGGCATTCCAAAAGCAAGTTCAAGCCTCAAGCTTCTAAATCTGGTGCTGATAACAAGTCAAAGGGAAAAGAAAATGTCAATCAGAACACCTATAAAGCAAATTCTAGTCAGTCCTCTCCTTCTAACAGCTCTCATGATCAGACCAAAAGCTTTCAGAACATGTCAGAGGAGAAACAAAGGCAGATGATGCAGAGTTTTTTCAACTTTATGGAGCATCATAGAGACAAGTTTGCTGAGGTGAATCTTGCAGGTAGCATTCTTTGCTGCAGTGTATCTGATTATTCTAGTATATGGATCATTGACAGTGGTGCTACGCATCACATGACATGTGACTTGAAATTTTTCAGCAAAGTTGATTCTGTCTCTCAACCTACTTCTATTCATTTTCCAGATGGTAGTCAAAGTGTGATCTCTCACACTGGTGATATTCAACTATCTGAGTTTTTGAGTCTGAAGAACGTGTTATATGTTCCTAGCTTCAAGTTCAATTTACTGTCTCTAAGTAAACTGATACATGACATTGGATGCCATATTCACTTTACATCTGATTTGTGTCTTGTTCAGGACCTAGCAAGGAAGAAGGTGATAGCAGTTGGTAAAGAGTTTGGAGGTCTTTTCTATCTAGTTCCTCAAAAGAAAGTTGATGAGGTTCTTCCTAAGCACTTGTGTGAAAAATTCTGTGCTACAGTTCCTTCATTACCCATGTTTTTACCTTTAAATCCTTGTAAAACAGATTTGAGTGCTTTATGGCATCTTAGATGTGCTCATGCTCCTTTGGAGAAACTTTTGTCTATTCCTTGTATTCAAAAGGCTATTAATAATAAATCAGATCTGTCTTGTTCTGTGTGTCCTCTTGCTAAACAGACTAGACATTCTTTTCATTCTAGCACATCTCATGCTACTCAGATTTTTGAGCTGGTTCATTGTGACTTGTGGGGTCCTTATGACACACTCACCTATAATGGTCATAGATACTTTCTTACAATTGTTGATGACAAGTCTCGAAGTGTTTGGGCTTTCTTAATGAAAACTAAAGATGAAACCCCTGTTATTCTAAAGCAATTCATCTCTAGAGTTGCAACTCAATTTGGCACACTTGTTAAGGTGGTCAGATCTGATCAAGGCACATAATTCTTTAATTCTGATGTCAGTTCTTTTCTTCTATCCAAAGGCATTATTCATGAGAGCTCTTGTACTGCTTCCCCTCAACAGAATGGCCATGTAGAAAGGAAGCATAGGTACATTCTTGAAACAGCTAGGGCCCTTCGTTTTCATGCCTCTTTACCTATTAAATTTTGGGGAGATTGTGTATTGACAGCCACTTATATCATCAATCGTCTTCCCACTCCTTTGTTACATAACAAAACTCCTTATGAGATCCTATTTGATGAGCCACCAGATTACACAAAACTAAGGGTTTTTGGGTGTTTGTGCTTTGTCTCAACTCATCATCTTCATAGGAAAAAATTTGATCCAAGGGCTGATCTTGTGTTTTTCTTGGATATCCTTTTGGATTTAAAGGATTCAAGGTGTATAACCTTAATACTCAAAAGGTTCACATTAGTAGAGATGTGCATTTCATTGAGCATATTTTTCCTTTTGGAGAATATGCAAAGAAAGTTACTGAGTCTTCTCTAGTAACATCTCCCATCAATTCTCAAGACTCCTATACTGAGGATTTGATTTTTCCTGATCATTTCATTTCATCTTCAAATCAGCCAACTTCAATTGCTGATTATTCTCCCTCACCTATTCCCCCTTCATTTGATCCTATCCCTCAAATCCCTCAAAGACATTCTACTCGTGTGTCTAAGCCACCTGTTTGGCTCAAAGATTATGCTTGTGCCACTCCAAAACTCTCTACTACTGCATCATCAACTTCTCTTGCTGGTAAGTCTCCCTACCCAATATCATGTTTTCTATCATATTCAAATTGCTCGCCTAGCTACCAGGTGTTTATCAATAATGTTGCTGGTTATTCTGAGCCACAAAATGTGAGGGATGCTCTGCAGCAACCTGCTTGGTGTCAGGCTATGTTAACTGAACTTCAAGCTCTTGAGAGGAATGCCACTTGGGATCTAGTCGCCATTCCTCCTGGAAAGTCCATTGTCTCTTGTAAATGGCTTTTCAAACTGAAGTTTCATGCTGATGGCACTCTGGAAAAGCACAAGGCTAGGCTTGTTGCTCGCGGTTTCTCTCAAATTGAAGGAGTGGATTATGAAGAAACTTTCGCCCCTGTTGCTAAGCTCATTTTAGTCCGTACTCTGCTGGCTGTAGCGGCTGTTAAGGATTGGCATGTGTTTCAGATGGATGTCACAAATGCCTTCTTACATGGTGACTTAGAGGAAGAAGTTTATATGGATCTTCCTCCTGCATATTATTTTCTCAAAGCTTATGGTGCTTGCCCTCAGGGGGAGACTATAAAATTCAGTGAGTTCAAGCAGCCAGAAACAAGAAAGGTTGTTTGTAAGCTCAAGAAGAGTTTATATGGTCTGAAACAAGCGCCTCGTCAATGGTTTGAAAAATTCTCTCATGTGGTTATGAGTGCAGGATATGTGCAGTCAAAGTCAGATTACTCATTATTTTTTAAGCATACTTCATCTTCATATACTGCTCTTCTAGTGTATGTCGATGATATGTTAATAGCTGGAAACAGTCAAGAGGAAATCTCAAATTTAAAAGCACATCTGCATAAGCACTTTCAGATGAAGGATTTGGGAGAGTTGAGGTATTTTTTGGGAATAGAAGTGGAAAGAACAAGTGAAGGTTTCCATTTAAATCAGAGAAAATATACTCTGGAGTTGCTAGATGAAGCAGGCATGTCAAATGCAAAGCCAGCTCTAACTCCTTTCGAGTTCAAGACAAAGTTGTCATTGGATGGAACTAGAGATGTTGTGAATCCAAGTTCTTATAGAAGATTAGTGGGTAAACTGATATACTTGACCATTACTAGGCCTGATAATTATTCAGTTCAAGTTTTGAGTCAATTTATGCATGACCCTAATGATGATCACTGGAAGGCTGCTAAACATGTGTTGAGATATTTGAAGCAAGCTCCAGGTCAGGGTATTGTTTTGCATAAACAATCAGAGTTAAAGTTGAAGGCCTTTAGTGATGCAGACTGGATGAGCTGTCCCATGACTAGAAAATCCTTGATAGGTTTTTGCATTCTCTTGGGCTCTTCACTGATTTCATGGAGAACTAAAAAGAAGTCTTATGTTGCTATGTCCTCAGCTGAATCTAAATACAGGGCTATGGCAATGACGTGTTGTGAGGTAATCTGGCTAACTAGGCTTCTGCATGATCTAAGTGTTCAATTGGAACCAGTTTTACTGTTTTGTGATAATCAGTCAGCAATACATATAGCCAGAAATCCTGTATTTCATGAAAGGACCAAGCACATTGAGGGAGATTGTCATTTGGTTCGAGATATGGTGCTAAAGAAGTTGATCAAGCTGGATTACGTGCCTTCTAAGGAGCAGCCAACTGATATTTTTACCAAACCTGTTTCTGTTGATCAGTATGTTAAGCATCTCTTCAAGTTAGGTGTTGTGAACAGGTTCTCCACATCCAAACTTGAGGGGGAGTGTTAAATTCAGTATTGATAGTTTTAAGTCTTGCTTTAAATAAGTGATGTAATCAGAGTTTTGTATTACGTCATCCTTAGCTAGCTACTATATAAACTAGCTCTGTATTTGTGAGAACCGTTTTTCGAAGCTATCAAATTCTGTTCTGAGAGGTTTTTCCTTTCTTCCTTCTTTTTCTCTGAGAGTCTTCCCTGAGTGTTTTTGGTATGATCTGCTCGATCATCAGTTATAAATTAAAGTTGTGCCTTTTTGAACTTCCACGTTCATTTTGACCTCATTTCATATTAAATTAATTATGTTTTAAAAATAAAATATGTGTAATTGTTTAAGATAAAAATATATAAGTATTTTTAATTATTTCATTTTCTATTAAAATTATAATTCTTATATAATATTGTACATATGTGATATAATCAAAACTTATGATAAGTAACTTGAAAATATATTACTTAATCGTATATTGTTGATGGATCTTTTAGTTTTTGATAGACAATGACGAATTATTTCATTATATGACCAAACAAATTAATACGGAGTAGTATGTTTTAAATTTTTTAACTAGTTTATCCCGAAATTTCACCCAACCCACCCGATAATATAGGGTGGATTGGATTCAAGTGATCCATGTTAACGGGTCGGGTCAGGTTCGAGTGGGGAAAATTATAATACGGGTCGGGTTTGGAAATGATCCACCGCCCAAAACCCGACCTATATATTGCTATGTCTATCTGGTCTGCTCCCAAAATCCATTTTTTTCAAGTATAACCGTAACTACAAATTTGATGTTATTTTTAGAAATATTCTAGACTATATTAAAAGATTTAATACATAAATGAGCTCACATACTTATAACCTTTTTTTGTAAACAAATCACTTTTTTCAAAATATTTTATTAGAATTATCTGTTTTTATAAATTTATTATATTGAACCTTTCATCACTAATTGTTACATAAATTTGTTCTATTGAAATTTTCATCACTAATGGAGTCTTATATGACATAAAATTAGATAATATAAAAATTAGCCAATTCAGCATAAGTTTGCTTCATTTAATAAAAAATTAATAATTATAAGTTTAATGATATAAATTTATATTATGTACAAATAAAATTTAAATCTTACAAAATAATAATTATTCACCTGAATACAATTATCAAATGTGAATCATAAATGAGGTTTAAACGCATAATGGACATCGTGTTAGCTTGATGTAGACTTAGGCCTTGTTCGACAACAACCACATTATAGCTTATAATACATTATCTTTCAAAAGAGCTTTTTTTTACCAAACACTTTTTTCTCTCATTTGTACTATCATCTTCATGTTTTTTATTCATTAATTTATTTCCACTCTCCTATCCTAATGCCTTGTTTAGCTTAGAACATTCTTCCCAAAAGAAAGCTATTATTGTTGATAAACAACCTAGCACCGAACCGACCCTTATGCAACCGTTGGATGAACAGAATGAATAATGAAGATTAGCTGCTCACCACGGAGTATCTATTTTCTTTAATTAGTGTACTATTTTTTAAATTTGAATATGTAATGTACAGAATGTCAGCATTTATCTGTCAACTGGAGTAAATTGGAAAAAAAAGGACATTATGTACAAAATATATGACGTCATTTATCTGCATGAATGTTGACATTCATGAAGTTTGGAGAGCCTAATGCATACACGGTTCATGATTTTTTACAAAATGATCACTTCAATACCCATTTTTAAGTTTTATCTATTGAATACCTGAACTATAAACATTGTGATCTATTAAACACCTCTTACGATAACATGTAATAAATAATTGCCACGTAAGCGACACATATACGCCCTATTACCAGGGACGGAGCCAGCCCTAAACTTTTGGGTGGGCTATATTTAAGTGTGGAGAAAAAGGTTGTGTAAAATATAGGATAAAAAATTAAAAAGGGCGGATGGGGCTGGCTCAGATTCGAACTCCTGCAGTTTTGCCCACATATACATACACACACAACCACCTGAGCTAGTGTATAGTAATGTATCTTTCTCCCTACTATTAATTTTATATTATATTTTTAGGGTGGGCTAGTGCACACCCTAGCCCACACCTAAATCCGTGCCTGCCTATTACAATGACATGTAAAAAATAATCACCACGTAAGCGACACATATACGCCACATGTACACCACATTAACACTATATCTTCCCCTTATTAAAAAAACAAATTTTAAACATAAAAAACAACAAGAAAAGACAAAAGAAAATACCCATCTTCTCCATAGCGATCAAACCAGGCGAGGCCGACCGAAAAAAAAAATCAAACCAGGTTCTCGCCGGCGAGCACGTGTCTGATGAGGAGGATCCGGACGAAGACGACGACGTGTTGGTGCTCTCGTTCTGGTTGAGGAGTTGGTCAGCGTGAACGGCGGCGAAATCCCTCCGAGATCCGGATTTAAAACCGAGAAGCTCTCCCGGCCGCTAGTGGAGCCTCGTCGTCCTCTTGAGCGGCGGAGATCCCTTCCAAATCGATGTGGCTGCATAATCCGGTGAGCGAGAGCGATTGGAGATCTGATGAATCTAGCTTGTGGGAGGAGCGGGCGGGGTCTCGTCGGGGCGAGGGCGCTCAGATCTGGAGGCGGTGGATTTGTCCTCGGCGACAGTTCTTCGACGGCGGCCTCAGAAGTAGAGGTTGAGGGAGACAGCGTCGATGGCAACGACGCAGGCAGAGAGAGCAGCGGTGACGGCGATGGCGCAGGTGGAGAGAGCGGCAGTGGTAGCGGGGAGGATTCGACGGGGAAGATGGTCGGTGTTTTTCTTTTTCTTTTTTTTTATCTTTTTAATGTTTTACTTTTTTTTATTCAAGAGAAAATATAGTGACTATTTGGTGTACATGTGGCGCATGTGGCACTTACGTGGCAATCATTTTTTACATGTCATCGTAAGAGGTGTTTAATAGGCCGCAATGTGTATAGTTCAAGTGTTTAATAGGTAAAACTCAAAGGTAAAGTATTAAAGTGACCATTTTGTAAAAGGTCAAGGAGCCGTATATGTATTAGGCCCAGTTTGGAGTGTAGGAGCTTTTATCATTGACTCATTGTGCTATATATATGTAAGTTTAATTAACTAAATTAATAATCCCCCGTCTTTGAAAGTTTGTCCGTATTTTCATTTCGGTCGTTTCGATAAGACTGTCCGCTTTTTTATTCTTTCCGTTTATATCACATCATATTTACCTTATTACCCCTAAATAATCACACATTTTTACCTAGTTTTACAACTCTTTATTCTTCATTTCTCTCTCCTTATCACTTTATCACATTATTTCACTTCCACCCTAACAAAACAGCACCATAAATACACATCCAATTTATCCTTTTTTTAGCTGATTTGATGTATCTTAATCTAATACAAAACTTGTTTTTTGGATAAGTTTTCTGATATAGAGGGAGTATAATTATTTATTTGTCGCTTGAACCCCTTGAACCAGAAAAATCCACACTATATATCAACGAATATAAACTTCATTTTATATCATTTAAGTCTTTTAATCTTCATCCATATTTTTCTTTTATGACGAGAGGGGGAAGAGTAAACTAAATTATTGAAAATCGTTATAAATCTCATATCATATAAGAATAGTGTGAATATAAACCCTACTTAATTGATCCAAGATCGAGTTTTCACACGAACATGTTTTTTACTCGAGAATGTGCAACCCAAATAAATTTATATCTTATTTGATAGTATATGTTTTATGTTTTATCTATAAATAAATAATTTCAAACAATTTGATTAAGATTATTATGTAATTAAGAATAGTTTTCCAAGTAATATTTATAAAAATAACTCTTTTGTTTAGTTTATGAAGATTTTAATTTATATTAATAATATGCCTATTTATCATAACGATATACTAAAGTGGAGTTAGAAATAATATTCATCACGACATGTGTCAATTCCTGATTGAATCGCATTATCTATTTTTATTAAAATAATTCAGTTGGTTAAAATTTGATTGTATCCCCAACATGTATATAAAATAGGTCAGAATATATATCATTGAAATTATATTTATAAAGTTTTCTTATATCTTTAAAGTAACCAATATTTTTTTTTGATTATAAGAATATATTATAAATAAAATAATGTATCATTAAAATAAATCTCATTAGAAATAAAATAAATTAAATAATACAAGTTTTTATGTCAAACTATTTTATTGAATAACTTTATATGAATATAAAGTAAGTTTTTTTTTAAAATCAAAATCGTGTCTTCAAGGCACGATTACTAATACTAGTTTTTTTTATCTATGACTAAGTAAAATGAAACAACTTCAATTATGGAATCTATTATTTTAATTATTATCTAGAATCCTTATAAAAAGGATAAATAAAATCTTTTTTACCTAAAATGAAAAACGTTTCAATTATTTAAATGAAAGTTATATTTTCTTGAGATATCTGAATTAGGTAAGATATCAGATATAGTGTATATAAAAACTATTTTTAGATGACACAATTAAAAAAATAAAATTGATCTTTTATTTAGCTTGGATAATGTGACACAAATTTTAATAAAGGCTTGAGTTCTGTTTTATACTACATTGTAGTAGATTTAATCATATAAGATGCTAAATAAATATACTATGAGTCATCAGTTATGGAAGTCAAGTCAGCATAAGTTTGTTTTATTTACCAAAAGACTAATATATAGGGGTTCAATGAATAAATTTATATGAGGATAGGGATCTCATATAACTTTTTTAAGTTGAGACATATGCTTGTAAAAATATAGGGATATCTTTATGTAGGGGTGGTTTATGTGAGAATGGGTCTCTAAGAGAGATATTAGAATAAATTTCAACTACTAGGTACATGTGTGAGAGTTACGTAGTATGCAGATTTTTTACCTTCGAAGTGCAAGGTTCAAAACATTACTGTTTAGTCACATATAGCATGATTGTGCATTTTCATACATAATATATGACAGAATTAGAAATTAGGTATGCATTTTCACTAATTGTACATTCTACTACAAGTGAAAAAATCATACACAACTCAAATATAGGCATGCGATAATGTTAAGTGCAATAACTTGTCAATTACACATTTATATGGAAGCTTTCGGACATCTAGTCAAACGGTTAAGCCTCTAAGGATAGTACCCAGGGATCACCGGTTCGACTCTCATGGGAAGGGCCCTCAACAAAAAAAAACAGCTACACACTTATATGGAAAAAACCACACACAATGCGGTATAGAGCATGCATATTCATACTAATCAGAATACACAATCATGTTATTTGAAAAAGCACAGTCATTCTTGTCCCATTTTTCACACTCATTATACATTCAAATGAAAAATCACACGCAATGCAATTCGGAGCCTACACATTCATATTAATCATAAATTAACAGTAACAAAAGCACAATCATTCTGGTCCCGAGGCCAGTTTCACCCGGTTCAGGTTCGATCGATTTCGAAATCGACCAAAAGTTGAAAAATAAAGAAATTTCCTTTTATTTTTTTTTAAAAATAAGTTGAAAAATAAGAGGTATATTTGACCTCTTTGGACCTATAAATTTGGTTCCAGTAATTATATATAAACATTTAGATCTTGATTTGTATTTTTTTTGTAAGTTTGGTATAATTTATGTACGTACATTTTTTTTAGAAAATAGGACAAAACCAAAGGTTTAGGTTGGTTTGTATCGTAGGTCCGAACCGAACCGCCGGTTCCCCGGTTCCGGGCCGGGGTAAGGAGAACCGAAACCGTAGTCCTTGGGTTCCGGTTTCGTACAGTTCCAATTCCAGCCGCTTCCAACTCGGTTTTGACCTCCGGTTTTCCGGTTCCAACGGAAATGGGGATGAGCATGCATATTCATATTAATCAGAACCGTACAATCATGTTATTTATAAACACATAATCAAGTTAAGTGAAAATAAACAAACATTTTTTATATTTTGTATCCGCGAAAGTAAAAAGAAAATGCACAAACATGCGCGATCTCAACCTTTCGTATTACGCGATCAAGCACCTGGAATTTATTCTCATTTATTTCCTTAAATATCATTCTTCCTAATCCATTGCCCTCTATCTATTACTACAACAGTAGATGTAATCTTGTGACTTGTGAGATGCTAAATAAACGAACTTTCATCCATTTGAGGTTTTAAAATTTGTATATGTCCGATTGAAATTCGAAAACGAGTAATGCTCTAATGAACGAAGTGACAAGTTCAAAATTCCCGTTAAATTACTCATTGGGTCCATGACTATACCCAGGGCGGGTCATCATAATTCATATACAGGTCTAATTAAGGTGAACGTTAGTTGGTGCCAGCACTTTCGACTAAGTCGACGTGTCAAACTGCACCTTACAAATCTTGATATGAATATGGACCATATGGTCATCTTAATTCATCAGTAAAACTCAACAATACACTCAAAAGATGTTAGCCTCTCTCTCCTCAATCAAGTGCACTCTAGACTTAGATAGTTGGATCTCCATGTTAACAAATGTTTTCAACTTTAGATATTCATTTCATCTACCTTAGTATAATATAAAGCAGGATTTTAAAAACTATATCATGTCATCAAAATTGAATAAAATAACAGTTATATTTTTAATAGTATTCTTCAATATTAACTCTTATATCTACTTTATATCTTATCTAATTTTGATATCTTAATAAACCATAATTCTTATATTAATAATTGAAATATAATTGAAGTACTTGTCTTCTATTTCAACTAGGTGTACCCGTCGTGCCATGCACGACAATGACTCACGTTTCACATTTTAAAATTATATATATTATAAATAAGAGATTAATAAGTGAAAACATGTAATGAAACTTTAGTACATGAAAATTTTATTTTTTTCCAGACGGAAAAAAGTTGTTTTTCAGATTTGTAGTACCGCATGTATGAGATTATAAAAAATATAAAACATATTTTAATTATAAAAAAATTTAGTTTATAAAATCTACTTACTTTTTCATCCTTTAAATCTCTAATGGTTAATATATATCATTGTCCCTATTATCAATATTATTATAAAATGAGATGTTTTAATTGATTATTTTGGTTTGATCTTATTTTTTATTTTAATACTATAATTTATGAGTATGAGATATAATTACTATGAATTTTTATTTAATTAAAAATATTAAAATACAACATCAAATTTAAAAATATATAATGAGTCCAACATGATTATGATGACATTATATATTGAAATAAGTATAATATATTAATCAAAAATTATTTTATTATGAAAGATATAAGCTAAGTTATTATGAAAATAATAATATATAAGTGAAGTAAAAGAGTAAATATAAATTTATTTAATATTAAAGATAGGAATACTAATTTAATTATAAAAAGGGCTTTTATTTTTAAATTACTTCTTACATAAAGAGATCTCTCATATATTTAAATGATCAAGGAAGATACGATACATTATTAAATTTTATTAAAAACTGATAAAAATATTTTGGCAATTAAATTAAATTGCATAAACTAAATTAGATTAAATAAATCAATAATTATAAATAAATAATTGAATTAATATAGTAGTATATTTTGCTACGCCTAACATTGATGATTTTTTAAAAATCTGATGATAAAATTGTGAAAAACAACTTATAATCAACATAACATTTAATTAAGCTAATTGGTAAAAATGATAAGATTATGATATATTTATTATTTAAATGAGTATAATGATAAGATTGAGATTGATGTATCAGGATATAATTATAATTTAAACAATGATAAAAAAATCTAAGATAAAATTAATATATTAATTTCTTTATTTAGCTAAATGATATTTTTTCTTTCCAAAAATATAAATATAGAGATTGTTTATAAAATATTTTTTTAGTGGTATGAATCTTATCAATAAGATATTAATTAAAAAAATATTTTTATCATTTTATGCTTGTCAATAGATATTTTTATAAAATATTAAAAATCTTTCATTTCTTAATTAATATGTAAACAAATTTTATTAATTAAATATGTATAAAATTAAGGGTACATTATGATAAAATTAAAATTTTAATATATTAATTTCTTTAAGAAAGGGGTGGCATCGGCATCGTATGATGTATACCGATGTCCCATAGTTCACTTATTCGCTAGAGCGAATTAAAGTTTGAATGTACTTTTATCAAGTCAATGATAGCTAGACTGGAAAAGCATTTAAATTACTCTTTCAATTTAATTACTTCAGATATGTTTGCTCATAATCTTCGGTCTACATGTAAATCTAACCAATATATATAGTGGTCCCATTTGCTTTCTTTGGTCGTTTATTTGGGCACATAGGAATGCAAAAATCTTTGATCCGGCAAGAATTGACCCTACTAAATTACCGTAAGAATTGGCGTTGACTGACTTGCTAGAGTTGGACGCGTCAATACCCCTTGTCATAAACCATGCAGGAGTAGAGCTAACAGGAAGAATCATTCAGCTTGGATAAAGCCACCTAAAGATTGGGTCAAATTGAACTTTGACGCGTCTCAACAACTTAATGGAACGACTTTTGTTGGATTCATCCTACAAAATCACAATGGCATGGCCATATCCTTAGGGTTGGACTTGGACACGAACAATTACCTTCTATGTCAATAGTACAAGCTAAAGCTTCCTCCCTGCTTCCAACACTTAAAATATAACTTTATCTCAAGCTCAGAATGTTATCATTGAGAGAGATAATTTAATTGTCATCGATTCTTTAAAGCGGTTATGGAAAGTACCGTGAGAAATTAAATGATATCTTTTTGTTCCAAAAAGTTAAATATAGAGATTATTTATAAAATATTTCATTGTTTATAGTTGTATGAATCTTATCAATAAGATACTAATTAAGAAAGGAATTTTTTTGATAATTTTATGTTTGTCAATAGATATTCTTATAAAATATTCAAAATCTTTCATTTCTTAATTAATATGTAAACAAAATATTTTGATCGAAAACTTTCCTTCTCAATTTTATTTGGTTGAAAACTATCCTCCAAATTTATTGTCTTTGGTATAGTTCGATGCTTAATAAAATACAAACATTCTTTTCCTATACAAATTCATATATAACTATAAAAACATGAAGAAAACGCTCCCTAGCCCCTTTTGCTTCCTTTCCCCACCCCCACCCACGCAACATGTACTGTATCAAGAAAAACCGAATCCCTAGCCCCCAATCTAGATCAAAATCTGGGTTGTTCTTCTGTGCAATCCTTTGTGCAATCAAGAGTTATAATCAACCACAAATTAGATTTGAACGGCTTCGACATCTAAAAGACACTTGTAACCTAAGGATATGGCCATGCCATTGTGATTTTGTAGGATTTGAACGGTAGGATGTTGGCGATCCTCTTCTCTCTGTATTAAGCAAATTCATGCACAAGAACGTCGGGATATACATCAAAGAGCCGGGGTCAAGCGAGGGTTTAAGATTGGCGAAAGTCACCTACTGCTGGGATATGTTCATGAGGGGGATGGTGAAGATGCTTCGTTGGAGGGATGCTCAGCGGTTTCCCTGGATTACAACAACCCATAAAAAAGAATGGAGAGGTCTGACTCCTCTCCTAAGGACTCTCTACACAGAGCGAGGCGCCGACATTAGCACCAGGTTACTCCCGTCCTTGCTCCTCCATTTGAATCTAAATTTCTTTGATTCTCTATGTGGGTTTAGTATGGTTGTCTGCAAATATGCTTATAATGATAGAACTTTTAGCTACGTTTCCCCTTTCACTCCTGTGTTGAGTCTTCAACTTCCTGCTATTACTTGTTGGAACTCTTGTGGTTTGCCTGCTATGGAGAAAAAGGGTAAAACCTTCCTGAAGGTATTTTGTTCAGACCTGCCTCTTTCTAAAGAACAATCATCTAAAGAAACTTTTAAAGAACAATCGTCTACCATGGCCATTGAGGCCTTAAGGGGTAGTAACCTGAACATGCTTGCTGAATCTGGCTCTTTAGGAACAAAAAAAGATAAAGGAAAATTGAAGCCCAAAATTGACATGGCTGCATTCTTTGGTAAGCTACCTAGAGTTGATGAGAACATTGAGAATCTGAAGGATACCAGCTCATACATTTGGCAAATGAGGTGGCGCATAAGTGTAGGTTGTGTGTTTAAGTTGCATTATCTTTATAAGTCTTTATACAAATGCGCTGGCTGTTTTGAGAACCATAAAATCAGGAGTTGGAGTGTTAAATGTCAGTGTTGTGCTTACATATTCATCTTCTTGGTGGTGATTGACAAAGCTGATGTGTTATTGGAGTATGAAAGGCTGTATTGGGGAGTTAAAATTGAAAAGATTGAATTTAAGTTGTGTGTATTACAGTGTATGGAAAAACGTTATGTGATTCGGCTATCGGTCAAGGGTAAAATTAGAATGGATAATGTTCCTATATGTAATTTAAATGTAAGTATTCTATTACTTGAACTCAAGGTTGTGTATGTTTCGGTTCAATACCAGAAGAATGTGGTTATAAAATTTGGTTTGAATGGATCGTTGAACAAAAGCTGTGGGGCTGTGCTGACTAATCATCCAATAAAGTCGATCAAAGGGGTCTGGCAATTGCTCCATAGCTCCCAGAAAGGAAAACTATGTAAATATTTGAAACAACTAAGAGTGATGATTGAGGAAATAAGCGTACATCGTAACCAACTCAGAGGATTTGTTGACCATTCGTATAAAATAGGGTATAAATGAAAGTCGCTTTATGGAATAGTAGAGGAATGGGCAGAAAATCGTTCTGGCCTGAAATCGATTCATTTTGTAAAATTGAGCAAATCCAGATTATGACTATCGTAGAAACGAAAACAGACAAACTTCCAAGTGATCAGGTGTGGAGACGTGCTGGTTTCGACAATATAGCATGGTCTCCTGCTGAAGGAAGGGCAGGAGGTATATGCGTAATGTGGAAAGAGTTCCAGCTCACCAGTGAAACTATTGAAATCATAATTCATAAGCCGAGATACATTATAATGAAACACGTTAACCTTCTAACAGGATGGGTTTTTGCACTATGTTTTTTGTACGCGCCTCCAAATGAGGCCCAGAAAGATAGCTTTTGGTCAGAGTTTATTAATTGTGCACTCGGAATCGATATTCCCATGGTCATCATAGGCGATTTAAATGAAATCCAAGAAATCGGCGATAAAAAAGGAGGTTGTGTACCTACAACTAGTAGATTTGAACGGCTTCGACATCTAAAAGACACTTGTAACCTACATGACATACCCACCACAGGGAATAAGTACACATGGCGAAAGAATAAAACAGAAATCGATAACATTTACGAAGAGTTGGATCGAGCAATAGTCAGTGAGAGCATGCTGCAACAGTTTCCAGGAATTCGAACTCACAATCATGCATTCACAACATCTGATCATTGTAAAATATCGGTCGATATTACAAATGACAGAATAAAGAAAGCGGCATCGTTTAAGATGGAAAAGATGTGGCTAATGAGAAAAGACTACAGAAATGTGGTTAAACAAACTTGGAGAACTTGCTTCCAGGGGTCATTCATGTTCCAACTTATGAAAAAAACTCAACTACTCAAAGCACATACAAAAGTATGGAAAAGAAAGACATTTGGAAATACATTCCAACAACTACGAGAGATTGAGGACACCCTCCTTGATTTGCAACAAAGGATTATTGAATCTCCACAGCCAGCACTCGTTCAAAAGCAGATTCGGTTTCTACGAAAGAAGGAGTGCGTCCTTCAGTTCCATAAAGCGTACTAGAAGCAAAGGGCTAAGACAAAACATGTAAAACTGTCTGATTCAAACTCGGGATATTTCCACAAAATAGCATCGGGGAGACGAAACCACAAGACAATCAAAACAATCACGATGGGTGATGGTACCCAAATAGTAGGCGAAGAAAACATTTGTCGCGAAATCAGAAATGATTTTTATAGGCGCTTCAAGAAGCAACAGATAAACATGTCTATTCTAGAGGAGTATATGACACTTATTGATAAAGAAATAACCGATGAAGATAACAGTAATCTGACTAAGCCAGTAACGAATGAAGAAATAAAAAACAGTGTCTTCCGAATTGGCTCAGATAAATCTCCTGGACCGGATGGAATGACAACAGAATTCTATAAGAAGTATTGGGACATTGTTGGCCCATCAGTAATAAAAGCAGTTAAAGGATTTTTCCACTCGGGAAGGATTTTAAATCAAAGCAACCATACGTTTATATCTTTACTCCCGAAAAATGATAATCCATCGACAACTAACCATTATAGGCCTATTAGCTTATGCACAACGATATACAAAATTATAGCTAAGATTCTAACCGAAAGATTGAAAAAGGTAATGCCCAAAATCATCCACCCGCTCCAAGGAGCCTTTGTAGCTGGAAGGACAATTCAAGACAACGTACTCATAGCACATGAAATTTTTCACTCCTTTAGAGGAAGTCAAGCAAAGGAAGGATGGATGGCAGTAAAATTGGATATGGAAAAAGCGTATGATAGGGTTGATTGGGAATCCCTCTTTTGTATTTTACACAAATTTGTTTTTGACGATAGATTCATTGGATGGATAAGGGAGTGCATAAGCACCGTGTCCTTTTCAGTTTTGGTCAATAGTGGACCTACTATGCCATTTGCACCAGAACGAGGAATCAGACAAGGAGACCCTTTATCGCCTTATCTGTTTGTCATCGGAGCAGAAATTCTAGCCCGAAAACTTCAGAAGGTAAGTGAGGGGCCGAAGCCACTTATCGGATTTCCAACAGCTAGAGGAGGTATGAGGATACCGTTTTTAGCATTCGCAGATGACATTATCATATTTGCAAAAGGCAACCAAAATGCGTGCAATCAAATGAAGCAGATTATTGAAGACTATTGTGCAGCTACAGGACAAAAAGTAAATTATCACAAATCAGCATTTCATACATCAAAGAAAGTGGGGAACCAGCAGAAACAAAGTATCAAACAAACAATGGGGATAAGCTCTATGGAGAACCTAGAAAAATATCTAGGATGCCCGATTATTAACGGTAGAATGAACAAAGAATGCTTCCATGACATAATTGGAAAGGCTCAGCAACAACTAACAAAGTGGAAAGCTAATACGCTATCTCAAGAAGGTCGAACAGTATTAATTCGATCAAACCTATCTGCAAAACCAAATTACATAATGCAAAGCTTCATGTTGCCAAAACATGTAAGCGACGAATTGGATGCAATAAATAGAACGTTTCTCTGGAATAAAGATAGGCAACATAAGCCCCTTGTCGGTTGGGATCGAATATGCAAACCAAAGGCATATGGGGGCTTGGGTATTAGGAAAGCAGAAGACATGAACAAAGCACTTCAAATGAAACTGTTGTGGAAAATTCTCACAGAACAAGACAATATTTGGGTGCGAGTGGTTAGTGAAAAGTACTTAAGAGGAAACTCGCTCTCAGAATACAGAATGAAATCAAACAGTTCATGGCAGTGGAAGCAACTAATGAAACTAAAACCAGAATTTGAGAGAGACTTGAGATGGCAAATAGGGAATGGGCGGACGATCAAGTTCTGGAAGGATAAGTGGATTACAAATGAACCACTTATTGAATGGGCAGTATCAAATGAAGTAGTTAACATGGAAACCAAAGTCGAACAATTCATCTCTAGGGATAAAAATTGGAAAATAAGTGAACTTCAACAAGTCCTCCCTGCCGAAATGGTGGAAGAAATAATGAGAATCCCAATCCCTGAAAATGGAATTGACGACAAATTAGTATGGACTCCAAGCAGGAATGGGTGGTACTCAACAGATTCAGCAATGAAACTTATAACGAAGGAAGAAACCATGACACCAAGCCCCAATGCTTGGATTTGGAAGTTGGATACATATCCCAAAGTAAAGAACTTTCTCTGGAAAATTGACATGAACGGCTTACCCACTAAACAAAGGCTCAGTGAAAAACATGTTGTGGTGCCCCAAGGATGTCTCATGTGCAGCGCTACGCACGAGGATACGACACATTTACTTACTCAATGTCCGCATACACTGGCAATAATAAAGAGCATAAATGCAAATACGGAACGCATACTTAAAGAACATACTCCATCACAAACGAACCCCCGGAACATCCTATGTGAACTGAATAGCAAACTACGAAAGGAAGAGTTTACTGAGCTAGCAGTGGCCTGGTGGGGTATATGGCACCAGAGAAATAAGATACTCTTCCAACAAACAACAAATGACCTCATACAAGACCTGAGTCTATATATTCGGAACCAACTAGCACAATGGAAACAAGCGAAGCACTGGAATGAGGATGAAGAAAAACATGTGAACAAGAGTACTAGATCAAGAGGCCGGTCACGAAATAAAATGGGGAAATGGAAGAAACCACCTCAAGGGTATACAAAACTGAATTTTGATGGGTCTAAACTTAGTAACGGGAATACATCAGGAGGCTCGTTGATAAGGGATGAATATGGAAAACCAATTGACGGAACATCCAGAATATACGGGAAAGTTTCGGTGTTATTGGCGGAAGCAATGGCACTATGGGATGGAGTGAGGAAGGCCAAGCAGTTGGGCATAAGAAAACTCGAGGTGGAGGGGGATAACATTACAGTTATCAAAGCTTTAACAAGACAACATCGTTGTCCATGGGAAATTGAAAGAATAATTACAGATACTCTCGTATCCCTCAGGGGTTTCGAGTCAGTCCGTATATTTCATGAGAGCAGACAGTGTAATTCTGTGGCCGATAAAATTGCTTTCTTGGGCCACAGCCTCTCATGGGAATTTATTTGGAACCATCACGAGCTTCTAGCTCTCATCCGAAAGGATGCACTAGGAATCCCGCCCTAGAGCGAGATCCTAATCTTCACCGATTCAAAAAAAAAAAAATATATATATGTATATATATATATATAACTATAAAAACATATTATACTCCACTCGAGATAATAATTTGGGGACACCTAATATTTTGTTTCCATCATAGACTATAGAGTTATACTTGCCCCCGGTCAAAATAGTAAACAAAGTCATTCGTATGGCAACCCACCTCCTAAAACGGTCGACTAGTGGGCCCCGTCACTTTCTCCACGTACTCTGACTCTCTGCGGTTACCACCAAATCGGCAATCTCTTTAAAAACCCCCCCATGCCATCATCCTCTCTTCCATATCCAACGCTCAAATTCCAACTCCAAACCATAGCAATGGCTTCTTTCCTCCACTTCTTCATCGCTCTTTTCGCAATGTCGGCTGCAATCTTCTCAGCTGCAACAGCGGCCAACTCAACCGCCGGCCTCGTGGGCATCAACTACGGCCGGATCGCCGACAACCTCCCGTCGCCAGCCGCCGTCGTGAAGCTCCTCAAATCCCAAGGCATCACTTCCGCCAAAATCTACGACGCCGACTCCGCCGTCCTCGCCGCCTTCTCCAACTCGGGCATCTCCCTGATCGTGGCCCTCCCCAACGAGCTCCTCTCCTCGGCCGCCTCCGCCCAATCCTTCACCGACACGTGGCTCAAGTCCAACGTCCTCCCCCGCTACCCCTCCACCAACATCACCGCCATCACCGCCGGCAACGAGGTCTTCACCGACCCCAACAGCACTCACTTCCTCGTCCCCGCCATGAAAAACCTCTACTCCTCCCTCAGATCCAACAACCTCCACAACTCCATCAAGATCTCCTCCCCCTTGGCCCTCTCCGCCCTCAACTCCTCCTACCCGCCCTCCTCCGGCGCATTCAACCCGGCCCTAATCCCGACCGTGATCACCCCCATGCTCGCCTTCCTCCGCAACACCTCCTCGTACCTCATGGTCAACGCCTACCCGTTCTTCGCGTACTCCTCCAACGCCGACAAGATCTCCCTCCAATACGCCCTCTTCGAGTCCAACCCCGGAGTCACCGACTCCGGGAATAACCTCAAGTACTCCAACCTCTTCGACGCCGAGGTCGACGCCGTCTACGCCGCCATGGCCGCCCTCAACTTCACCGACATCCCCGTCGTCGTCACCGAGACCGGATGGCCCTCCAACGGCGACGAGTCGGAACCCGGCGCCTCCTCCTCCAACGCCGCCGCCTACAACGGCAACCTCGTACGACACGTCCTCTCAAACGCCGGCACCCCCCTCAAGCCCCACCAGCCCCTCCAAGTCTACCTCTTCGCCCTCTTCAACGAGGACCAGAAGCCCGGCCCCACCAGCGAGCGCAACTACGGCCTCTTCTTCCCCGACCAGAAGAAAGTCTACGACATCCCCCTCACGCTCGCCGGCCTCAACGCCACCGCCTCCCCGGGTAGTAGCAATGCTAGTGAGGTGGTTACGGAGTCAGCGGCGGCGGCCCGGCCGGGGCAGTCGTGGTGCGTGGCCAACGGCAGAGTGAAGGGGGACAAGTTGCAGGAGGCCTTGAATTATGCTTGTGGGGAAGGGGGAGCGGATTGCCGTCCGATCCAGAAAGGTGCCACGTGTTATAATCCTGACTCGCTAGAGGCCCACGCCTCGTACGCCTTCAATAGCTATTACCAGAAGAACGCGCGTGCTGGAGGCACGTGCGATTTCGGAGGCGCGGCCTACGTCGTCACCCAACCTCCCAGTAAGCTTACGCTACTATTAACCGAAACGACGCGTTTTAGTCAATGCTATTTACTAAATTTCTTTGTTTGGTTTACCTAAATGTGTTTTGTTTAATTGTTTTGCAGGTTACGGAAGTTGTTCGTTCCCGACGGGCAATTAGAAAAAGATGGAGGTGGTCCGTGGTTGTTGATCCACCCATTACATTAGAGACCTTCAGAGATTTATTTGATTGCATTTGGACATAGATGGCAGATTTACGTTCTATATTACTACTAGTATATGATATTGTTTTTCTATTTTTCCCTTTCTGTTACGTATCTTGGGCTATTTGTTTGAGAGATGGTCGATCATGTTGATGGCGAGTTGTTGATTATTCATAGATATATGTGTATTGAATTCTCTAATTTTTCTTACGAATTTGACTATTTTCTTGTCTGGATTGTGTTATACTAATTAACATTTACCCGATTCGACCAAAAATAAATAAATTAACATTTACGCGTGAGGGTTTGGTACATATAACCATAAGTTATTAGCTTTACGGTCTAACCCATTCCCTTTTGTCCGAAGTCATTTGGAGATTCCATCAAAATTAATTTGACACCATCGATCCAAGTCCCAACTTTTCTAATAACATAGCTACGTACGTAGTAGATTGGTTGAAATTGGTCATCTGTATTAAATTCGAGAAAAGACTTACGAGAAACAATTAATGATATTTAAGCAATTGTGTCAATTGCTTTACGTTTCAATGAATTGAAATGAATATTTAACCATTCCCTTTTGGGAGGCTATATGAATAAAGTCCACCCTAATTAATCATCTTCGATTAGATAGGATGGAATAACCATAAGAGAGCAATTAATGGGTTTTTGCTTGATTACGAAATAAACATAACGTGAAAGAAACATGACATGATCGATGACACCAATCGTATAGGAAAAGTAGAAAAGAGTGTTACCAATGTGCACAACCTATTTTGGTAAAACCATTCATCATGAATAAATAAACGATCGGTTTCGTGTAACTTTCATATGCAAATTATCTCGCACGCGTATCATGAATAGCGATCGATATCCTCAATTAGTTATTATACACAATTACACACGTACGCGCGCATCTACTATGTTTCGGTATGAAAGGATTCGTGTTTCAACTTGAATTTCGCAGGGTAAGAGAATTTTGCAATTTGGAGCAACAGAAAAATCGAACGTAGTGAGTGGAATGTAATTAAATGATGATGTTACACGAAATATGACTATGTAACTTCATTAGTTGTTGATGCCTTGACACTGCCTTCAGATTTGTGTACCAGAAGGCAGAGATGTAACAGCTCGAGTTGCTATAGCAACTTCTAAAATCTCTTTTTTAACATGCCTTCATTGATCGGAACCCATCTGGTCCGTCCCCGACAATAGCATAACTCTCAGGGATGCACCCCTCGGACAGAGTTGTGAGGGGATTGGCTTAGGGGGACAACGTACGCCCCCTAACCCAAACCAATATGTATTGAATTATTGGATCGTGAATGAGAGAAGTGGAAAGATATTTTCCATTACTTGAAATCTGTTACAATGCTTGCTTTATATAGTAGCCAGCTGCTTATGAGTATGTCACGCACAGGTCACGTGATCACTCAAGCTAATAACAGAAATGAACAACTTGATATTACTCATTATTCCCCCCTCAAGTTGGAATATCTGTCAATCCTAACTTGGCTGAGAAATATGTATGAGGTCCTTGCCCTAAGGTTTGGTCATAATATCTGCAATTTGCTGTGAAGTTGGTATGTAAGCAGCTTGTAGCAAACCTGATTGAATTTTCTGTCGAGTAAAATGCAAATCAATTTCGAGATGCTTAGTACGCTCATGGAAGCAGGGATTTGCAGCTATTTGCTGCGCTGCCTTGTTGTCACAAAAGAGTGTAATAGGCAGAGGAATTTCCAAATGCAAATCCTTGAGCAAGAAGGACAACCAAACAATTTCAGCAGTGGTTGCAGCCATGCTTCGATACTCAGACTCAGCTGAAGACCTAGAGACAGTAGACTGTTTCTTAGTTTTCCAGGAAACCAAGGAATGACCAAGAAAAATACAGTAACCTGTCAAGGATGTCCTAGTCATAAGACATGATCCCCAGTCTGAATCAGAAAAGCCTGTAATCTTCAAATCTGGTTGAACAGGGTAAAACAAACCTTGATTTGTTGAGCCTTTCAAGTATCTAAGCACATGTAGAGCTGCTTGTAAATGTGGTTGTCGTGGACTTGAAACAAACTGAGACAAGTGTTGCACAGCATAAGACAAATCAGGACGAGTAAGTGACAAATATAACAATCTGCCAACTAACTTCCTGAATTGTTCTGGATTTGTAAGCAAAACACCTTCATCTACTCTCAACTTAAGACCAGTAGGTAAAGGGAAAGCTGCTGGTTTTGCTTCCAACATATTTGCATCAGTAAGAATATCCACAATATATTTCTTTTGGCTAATATAAGCTCCATGTTCAGTCCTGAGTATTTCCATTCCAAGAAAATACTTTGCAGTACCTAAATCCTTTATAGTGAATTGCTTATCCAAAGCTAACTTCACTCGAGTGAGTTCATTCTCATCATTCCCTGTCAAAAGAACATCATCAACATACACTAGCACAGCTGTAAATGAATCACCATTGGCTCTCACAAACAGAGAATAATCATGACAAGATTGAGTATAGCCCAAAGTAAGCAAAAACTGAGTGAACTCTTGGTTCCACTGCCTTGAGGCTTGTTTCAATCCATAAAGAGAACGCACCAATTTGCAAACCTGTCCTTGTTTAGCTTGAGTAAACCCTTCAGGAGGTTCCATATAGATTTCTTCATCAATATATCCATGAAGAAATGCATTGTTTACATCGAGTTGAAACAATGGCCACTTCTTTGCAACAACCATGGCTATAACAACTCTAACAGTAGGAAGCTTAGCCACTGGACTAAAGGTGTGTTTATAATCTTTACCAAGCTTTTGATTGTATCCTTTCACAACCAAACGAGCCTTATACCTATCCACAGACCCATCTGGCTTGTATTTGATTTTAAACACCCATTTAGAACCTATTGCCTTATGACCTGTAGACAATTCTGTAAGTATCTAAGTTCCATTGTCTTCAAGAGCCTTGAGCTCCTTAGACATGGCTTCCTCCCACTCAGGAACACCTTTTGCTCCTTTGTAAGTGCTAGGCTCAACTGTAGACATAACCTTGCTCATAAAAGCTGAATATTCTGATCCTTTATCAACAAATCCACACTTTGCTGTCATAACATAGTCATCTGCCCATGAAGGAGCATGTCTCTGACGTGCTGACCTTCTTGGTATGACAACTGGAGCCTCTGAAACAGCATTGACCGGTGGATGCAAATTTCCTAAACTGTCATTAGTACTCTGTGGAAATGAAGAATTTTCTCCTGGAGGCAAAACTCTTGCATCCTCTTCCACAGTTTGAGGTACAGAACTGAATATGCCATGATGATCACCCTTTGAAGTAGACTTAGACTGATTCTCTGCCTTGAAGGGAAATTTTGTCTCATAGAAAACCACATCCCTACTCACAAAGACCTGCTTGATGTCTAAATCATACAACTTATACCCTTTTTGATTGGGTGGATAACCAATCAACACACATCTCCTACCCCTTGGATCAAACTTGTCCTTACCCCTTTTATTGGCAGCAACATAACATAAACAACCAATAGGCTTCAAATTCTCATAAGAAGGTTTCTTCTTAAACAGAATTTCAAAAGGAGTTTTCCAATTAATGCTTGCCAAAGGCATTTTATTAATGAGGTAAGTAGCTGACAGAATGCACTCACCCCAAAACCTCTTAGGCAAATTGGCATGAATTCTTAAAGCTCTTGCAGTTTCAAGCAAATGCCTATGCTTTCGTTCCACTACCCCATTTTGTTGTGGTCTATAGGGCATAGAACGCTGATGAATAATACCTAGAGCTACCAAGTACTCTCTACAAGTAGAATTCATCAATTCAGATCCATTATCAGACATTATAGCCTTAGGCAACACTCCAAACTGATTCCTCACCATAGCAATGAAGCTCTTAAGAGTAGCAAGAACTTGAGTTTTATCATGTAACAAGAAAGTCCACGTAGATCTGCTCATATCATCTACTATAGTGAAGAAATATTGTTCTCCATTTATATTTGCAACATGAAAGGGTCCCCATAGATCCATATGAAGCAAATCAAAAACATTCATAGCACGATTCTCACTTATAGGAAAAGGCAGCCTATGGAATTTAGCAAGTTTGCAAGTATCACAAAGAAACTGAGAATGCAAAGAAGGTTTACATCCTGGAACATATTTCAACCTTGAATAACATATATGTCCAAGGCGATTATGCAAATTCAAACAGTCTTTATTTGCAAGAAAGGAATAACTATTGTCTTTGTCACCAGAATACTGAGAACCTTGACCTCTGCAGCTTGTAAAGTCCTCCATTCTCCCTTCCAACAGCCAAAACAGACTTACTCAGAAGGTCCTGTAAGTGACAATTATCCTTATCAAACAAAGCGAGCAATCCTTTCTGAGCAACAACCTTGCTAACAGACAGCAAGTTATATTGAAACTGAGGCACATGTAGTACTCTGGATATCACAAATCCTGGCTGTAATTCCACTGAACCATACTGTATGACTCTCATGACAGTTCCATCCGGCAATTTTACAAGAATTGGCTCATCCAATTGTTTAACATCAATCAAACAATCAAGATGAGGTGTCATATGGTCAGTGGTACCAGAATCTAGAATCCATTCATGCTTATTTGAAGTACTTAAAGCACTATGAACAAGAGAATTACCTGCAAAATCTGCATCACCCCCTTGCATAGAAGCTGTACCTCTGAAAACACGCATCATCTCCTGGCAAAGAGCTTGAATAAGCTCTGGATCATAGCTAGCCTGTCTTCCTCCTGAAGTTCCTGCTTCATCTTCATCCAGAGGTGTCTGACGACTGACTTGGTTAGCCATCCTAGAGTCAGTTTGAACACGTTTGCCTTTGTACCAATCAGGATAACCTATGATTTCAAAGCATCCTTCAGCAAGGTGTCCAGGTTTGTTACAGTGAGTACAATGCCTCTTATCATCTTGCTTCGATTTCTTTGAATCCTTCTTTGAAGATTCATTGTTCTTGGCGCCTGTACCACCTGAGCTACTAGCACCTGCTCCTCCTGAGCTACTTCCTTTACTATTTCCTGGTTGCACCATGAAAGCAGCAGGTTCTACCACTACATTAGTGATTTGCTTCTGTTTTTCATACTGCATCACCAAGTAATAAGCTCGATTCAAGCTTGGAAGAGGATCCTGAGACAGAATATTGTTTTTGACTGGATCAAAATTTCCGTTCAAGTTGATCAGAAAATGCATCAACTTATCCTGCTCATCAAGCTCACGAAACTTTGCTACAACATTATAGGTGCATTTGGCCAGAAATCCACATGCGCAGTCAGGAATTCCATTCACACTTTCAATTTCCGCCCAACACCTCTTCAATTTGTTATAATAAGCAGTCACAGAAAAATCTCCTTGAATTATCCTCATCAACTCTTGTTTCAACTGATAAACCAAGGGAGCTGTGCTTTGGCTATACCTTTCAGCAATCTCACTCCAAAGATTGTGCGCTGAAGTTGTGAAAATGAAGGAATTCGCCAGATCTGCAGTCATAGAGTTGAGAATCCACGAAGTCACCATCTGATCGCATCTCTCCCATCGCGCCAGATCTGTAGAGTCCTCACTTGGCCGCTTGAGCTTTCCATTGATGAATCCAACCTTCATCTTAGCTCCAAGCGCTAATCGAACCTGTTTGCTCCAGGTAACGAAATTGTTTCCATCGAAAGGAGTTGTCAAGGAAGCACCAGGAGCATCTGAATTTGACAAATTCAGTGGATCCTGTTGCGTAATTCCACTGATTTGAGCCAATTGATTCAATGCTTGAGCTGAATATTCCCTGTTGCATTGCCTTGAACGTCTCCTCCAGTAGGTTCTGACATGATCGATCGAGAAAACAAGCTGAATTTGTTCGATTGATCTAAGCGAAATCAAAACTCTCCACTCATTCGTGACCTAGAAGCTCTGATAATCGTCTTAGCGGATATCTACTGTAGGAAAAAGTTTATGAGTGATCAAATGAGTCTTATGCTCATGTAATCATTTTTGTTGATGACTTGATCTCCAAAAGAGGTCTAACTTAACCGACTACATGAAAAGAGAAGTTGATATGAAGGACTTATGAACCACTCAGTATTGTCTCGGCCTGTAGTTCGAGCATACATAGAGGGTGAAGGACCCTTTGGATTGGTTGAAGCACAAATGTAAAGTCCACATATAGTAGTAAGATCACTAAGTATGGAAAAGTATTGTCTTCTTCTCTTAGTATTAATTGAAGAGATATTAGGTCCTGAAGTACCTTATCTCAAAGCAATATGGGCATTGATGTATCTTGCTTCATTGCCTCAGTAAAGTCATTTGAAGTGGCAATGAATTGTTTGTCTCCCCAAACATACAATAAAGATTGTTGGTCCAGAAGTACCAAATCTTCAATGAAGACACATCAGGGTATATATGTGTCAAATGAAGAATGTATGTTTAATTGAGGGGGAGCATCATTATTCGACTGTACTCTTTTTCCCTTGACTTTGGTTTTTATCCCACTAGGTTTTTCCAAGCAAGGTTTTTAACGAGGCAGTTCGCAATCTCGAACTAAAGCTCGAGATACGCGAAAGAATGAGATCTTATATTTGTCATCGAATCAGGTTGAATAAGATCCAACAGAGGTATATGAAGATAATGAAGCTTGTATTGCTCAAATCAAGAAATGATCATTAAAGGAGATACGACACAACATATGTCATTGACAAGTTTCTCCTATTTCAAGATTCAACTCAAAGGTTGGATGGATGCTCAATTCAATCAAGCATGGAAGATAAATTTCGAGTCAAGAGATAGAACAACACTGCACTCTTTTTTTTGCTGGATCTATAAGTATTACGATCAATATTATATACGTTTGTTATGGGGATTATGGGAGATTTGTTACTATTTTATAGATGTTCCTATATATTATTTTTTAATTTTGATTAAACTATAAATATTGTATATGGTACATTTCCTAAAGCATATGTTTCCATAAATTTGTCCCTGAAGTGACAAAATAAAAGTTTTAGTGTATATGGTATATCCCCTGAAGTGGATGTTTACATAAATTTGTCCCTGAAGCGACAAATTACAATTATACTTTCATCTCCCGAAGAGATGTACAATTTGATTCAACTCCTGAAGAGTTGGAAAGACGAGGATTATATTACCCCTGAAGCGGTAATTGTCATTCCTAGAAGTGAATAAAATATCAATATGTAATCCCTGAAGTGATTACTGAATATGATTATTCCTGAAGCGATAATCAATATACTATACTATATCTTGAGTGATAGTCCTCATCCCCCGAAGTGGATGAAACAACTAAAAACCATCCCCATAAGTGGATGCGGTAATAAAAGTTTACACTCATTTATATCCTAAGCGATAGTTCTCATCCCCCGAAGTGGATGAAACAAATGAATCCATCCCCAGAAGTGGATGGGATAATAAAAGTTTATACTAAGTCATCTCTTGAAGTAGATGACAAATGTTCTATGACAAATATTATCTCTTGGAGTAGATAATAAAAGACAGCTATAGGGGTGGCAATGGGTCGGGTTTCGGGTGGATGGACCATTTCCAAACCCGACCCGTTATATAATTTTCCCCACCCAAACCCGACCCGACCCGTTAGCATGGATCACCCAAACCCAATCCACCCTATATTAACGGGTGGGTCGGGTGGATCGGGTTGTGTTTCGGGTGGTATGTACCTAGAGGTGGCAATGGGTCGGGTTTCGGGTGGATGGACCATTTCCAAACCCGACCCGTTATAATTATTTTTTGATAAAAGGAAGTACTCAACATTCAACAACTTTCTTTTATTGTAATTATCTTTTTGTAAAAGTATATTAATTTCAAAATTATTTCAAAGATTATATAGGTATGAATATATTATTTTAACCATCAAATTAAGATTACAATGATAATACTTTTTGTATTATTTTTATATGAATATGCATATATGGATAAGATCTAAACCTATATATCTATAATGTATTGGTAAAAGTTTATTGTTAGGGTTTAGTAATAATCACCACATCTAACAACTTTATTTAATTTTTTAGTTATTATTTAAATTTGATAAATCACAAGTTTGAGTGTTTGACTATGATTTAAAATCTCCCATCAAAACAAAATAAAAAAGTTACAACAAAACCTTGGCTAAACCCTAAACCCTAAACCCTAAACCCTAAGCCCTAAACCCTAATCCCTAAACCTTATATAATTCAAAATTTTAGTTGAACTATATTACATTTTTACTTTGAGAGTTTAGACTTTGGATCATATTATTCATATACATAAACATTTTAATAATACACTATACATTTGTCTAATTAAACTTTTGCTCAAATTAAATAAGTGAACTTGTAGATATTATATTTTTCTCACCAAATATACTTAGTAAATTTACTATAGTTATGCACGTATCCATACATTTTACTAGTGTTAAGCTAAGCTAGTCGAAGATAATAAAACATACTACTCTAGTATTCCGTATTAATTTGTTTAGTCAACTTATTGAAATAATCGATCAATGTCCATAAGACCATAAGCAACTAAAAGATCCATCAACAATATAAGATAAAGTAAGATATTTGCAAATTACTTATCATAAGCTTTTATTATAATACAAAGTCATACATTTATCATGTATTTCAATCATGGTCATTATCATATAAAACTTTATAATTTTAATAGATAATGAAGTTATACCTTTCACACTTTTATAAGCGATAAAATTTCTCCATTATTTTTCATCTATTTTATAATTACACTTCATACAAATTCTGATACTAAATATATATGGATCATAGATATTATTTTAACATATTTTAATCTTAAAAAATATGTATTTTTATTGTTAAAATATAATTAATTTAATGAGTAAAAGGTACCAAGGGAATATACATATAACAATTTAAGTCAGGTTATCGGGTCGGGTTATCGGGTCGGGTTATTGGGTCGGGTTATCGGGTCGTGTTATCGGGTCGGGTTATCGGGTCGGGTTATCGGGTCGGGTTATTGGGTCGGGTTATCGGGTCGGGTTATGGGTGGATGGACCTTCACCCGAACCCGACCCGACCCATCACCCGTATCACCCAAAACCCGACTTCAACCCGTCTTTTTTCGGGTTTTCGCCCGTTTTTTCGGGTCGGGTGAAACGGGTACCCATCGGGTGCGGGTGAAATTGCCATGCCTAGACAGCTACATGGATTGAGTCAATCAACAGAATGCGGTATAATCGTCTTTGCGGATATCTACTTCAGGAAAAAGTTTATGAGTGATCAAATGAGTCTTATTCTCATGTAATCATTTTTGTTGATGACTTGATCTCCAGAAGAGGTCTAATTTAACCGATTCATGAAAAGAGAAGTTGATATGAAGGACTTATGAACCACTAAGTATTGTCTCGGCTTGTAGTTCGAGCATACATAGAATAGGGTAAATGACCCTTTGGATTGGTTGAAGCACAAATGTAAAGTCCACATATAGTAGTAAGACCACTAAGTATGGAAAACCTTGTCTTCTTCTCTAAGTGGAAAATTGAAGAGATATTAGGTCTTGAAGTACCTTATCTCAAAGCAATATGGACATTGATGTATCTTGCTTCATTGCCTCAGTAAAGTAATTTGAAGTGGCAATGAATTGTTTATCTCCCCAAACATACAATAAAGATTGCTGGTCCAGAAGTACCAAATCTTTCACAAAGACACATGAGGGCATATATGTGTCAAATGAAGAATGTATGTTTAATTGAGGGGGAGCATTATTATACGACTGTACTCTTTTTCCCTTGACTTTGGTTTTTATCCCATAGGGTTTTTTCAAGCAAGGTTTTTAACGAGGCAGTCCGTCATACAAGGTCCATAATGAGACAATCTCGACCTGAAGCTCGAGGCGAAAGAATGAGATCTTATATTTGTCAGGGAATCAATTTGAAGAAGATCCAACGCAGGTATATGAAGATAATGAAGCTTGTATCTCTCAAGTCAAGAGATGATCATTAAAGGCGGTACGACCCAATATATGTTATTGATAAGTTTCTCCAATTTCAAGATTCAACTCAAAGGCTGGATGGATGCTCAATACAATCAAGCATGGAAGATATATTTCAATTCAAGAGAGAGACCAACACTGCACTCTTTTTCCCTTCGTCTTGGTTTTGTTCCATTGGGTTTTCTAGACAAGGTTTTTAATGAGGCAGTTAGGGATGTACATCCAAGGGGGAGTGTTATAATATTATTATTATCGGATATGGATGTACATGGATAAGTTTAAAACCCTAGATTTCATCTTATCCCATCTCTTGTACTCTATATAAGGACCCTTATGGATGACCTAATAATACAAATTTGATCTCTCTTTCTCTCTCAATTCTGTCTGATTGTATATTGTTCTCTTGATTGTTCTCTTAATTTAATTTTATAACACGGACATAATTTTCCGTTTCTTATTGATTTGAAAAGATTTTCGGAATGGCTCAAAATAAGGTTTTTCTGAATAGATAGTTAAGGCGTCTTTGGACCTATTGGGCCTTGCTCTTTGTTGGGTATTTGGGTGATGCTACGTGAGCCATATATTAAAGGAGACAACGGCCCAACAATTGATACTCATCTTCATTCAAGGAAAACGATATAGAGTGTGTTGATATTTCTAGAAAATTACCCCAACCCAAAGGGGGCAAACGGTAAAAAAAAAAGCGGTGTCTTGCGGGAAAGCGTGATCCCCAAGAGGCAAAGCTTGACGCCCAAGCAAATTCGAAACCCATCAAACCACACATCAAATCCTCTGCCCCACCTCTATATATAACGTTCACTTGTTCTTCTGCAAACACAGTAAAATCAAGAGCACTCCAATATACTTCGATCTCCCTTAATCTTGCAACGCAACCCATCAATGGCTCCACGCATTCTTCCGGAACACGGCTTCGACCCCTCTTGTGGCAATTTCATGGTCAAGGTCGCGGACAAGCAGTTCGATTCCACATCGATCCAAGTCCACTACGACCGGTTCATCGACTCCGATCACACCCACCACCGCGCCTCCCTCCCCTGGAGCGGCGCCCGGATCTCGGTCGCCGACGCCGAGGCCCTGCTCGACTCCG
Organism: Polygonum maritimum; assembly: GCA_963924305.1. Taxonomy (NCBI): domain Eukaryota; kingdom Viridiplantae; phylum Streptophyta; class Magnoliopsida; order Caryophyllales; family Polygonaceae; genus Polygonum; species Polygonum maritimum. The sequence continues at coordinate 4,984,862 of OZ002734.1, forward strand.
CCAGCGTCCCCTTCTTCATCAAGTTCGCCAGCGCCATTGACATGCTCCTCAAGTTCGTCGACCAAACCCTAAAGCAGACGAAACCCGGAGATTGTAGCACCCGACTGCCTTCGATTTTGGTCAAGATCTCGTCTGACTTGGAAACAACTGATGGGTTCGACCAAGAAGAAGAGTCCTGAAGACGGTTAATTAGTTTGAGTAGAGCGTAATTGGGTTGTGATCTGTTTAGGGTTCTAACTAGCACAATCAGATCAATTTTGCCGCCTTTCTTCTTATTAGCGTGACTGTTGTTTAATTGGAGTTAATTGTTAGGTTTTAGTTAAGGGCGATCATTAGTGGAGATATTCATTACTAGCCGTTTCTTTCTTCCTTGTATCGGTTGTCATCGGACAATTTTATTAGGCTGATCCTACCCTGATTAGGAGGTCTAATGTTTTCCTAAAAAACTTCTGATCAAAAAAAAAAAAAAAAAAACTCAATTAAATGTTAAATATTACTCTATAAGAGATAACGCTACTGCTACACACGGCTTAAATTTGATATGATTATAATATTATTTAATATATTTTACATCTTAGTTAATAATCTAGTCATGTTAAAAGTAATAATAATCAAGCTTGTATGAATACCATATGTATACATTCAACCAAAAAAAAATACCATATGTATACATGCATATATTATGTGAGAAATGTCGTCATGAGCTTTTATAATCACTTCCTCCCAATACAATCTAAGTTTTTGGATAATATTTTGTTCTTAATATCATCTATTATTAAAGAAAGTGCTTCAACTTGCATATTTTGTATAAATACCAGTACACCACACCACTTTGTTTCTTAAGCAATGCATTGACCCTACTAGCGGCGAAGATCTAGCAGTGTGACTAACTGTGCAAGGGAGTTTTGCCAATATTTTACATTCAAAACACAGTTTAAGATCCCAACAACATGTCAATCTTTAGTTAGCTAATTATTCATTCAATCCTACAACATGCATACATTGATTGAGGGTACACACCTAGCTAGCATGTAACATCGTTGGATCAACGTGATTGGAAGTTAAATGCCTTGATTGAGAGTATGAAGACAAGAGCAAAAAGCACAACAAACCCCACCATGCAGGCTGCAACAACACCTACGAAATGGTGTTTGAAACCAAAGTAAGTGTCCAAGTAGTCTTTCACTTTCTCACCAGACTCAAGAACATCCTCCACGTCTCCATATTGCGATACGACCAACCCGTATATGTTCCAAGCCATCGGACATACCCAATAGTACCACCTCCACCACTTGGGTATCAACTACATACATATACATATACATTTGTGTTATATATGTAGACGAGTACATGAAAATAGTATGTATCATCATTCTTAATTTAATATATTAACAAGGTGCACGTAAATGTCTAATAGAAGAAACAAAAGAAGCAAAATAAAGTAGGAATAAGTAGAACTTACTTTTCTTGAGATGACGAATCCTGAGAAGATGACCCAACTCACGAAGAATTCAAATGCAAAGAAGGAAGCAATTTGGGTGTTGGGCGTTGCAGCAACTGTTGCCAACCCAAAGTACGTATAGAACAACAACATGATGAACGTGAAATACAAGTACCAGAAAAACTTTGTAACTGACCATTCAAATCCGATCATTGCGTACACTATTATAGAATACGTTGTGGATTGCACCAACACATACGGTATCTCAATCATAATCTGCATGCATGAAATAATGGCAATCAACTTAGCTAGTTAAACACATATTATACAAAAATTGGTATGAATATATGTATCACCGTTCGTCCGTACGTACTTGTGCAAGAGAATATGGTATGATTGAGTACATCTGACTAGACCTTTCTCTGTACATAACTATTCTTTCAATAACCAAAACAGGTTGCACCGAGAACACATTTTGGATACCAATGAATATAATAGACCCATATGTAGATGCCATCGCATTCAACAAATCTTGTTTTGTAGACCTACAACATATATTCAAATGCATGTATATAAATATATACTCATTAATTGGCCAAATACATATTAAACATTTAATAAACAAGCAAGCTAGAACACTTACATTTTGCCTCCAAGATCCCAAAACATTGATCCTATGATCAAAGCAATAATGGTTGTGCAAAAGAGCCTGATGAGATTGTAGCGTGGATTGCGCCAGTAGGACAGATTCTGCTTCCAAAGACAAGTGGTGAATTGGATCGATACAGGCTGAGCGTGTGTTGTCGCGAACGAGAGCTCCTTCGAGTCGGGTCTTGGACTACTTAGCTCTTGTATTAAAGCCTTGTTTCTCCTATATAAGAATGTTTACTATAGAATTAATGAAAATGTGTTAGTTTATAATGTAGACATGCGTTTTTATTTTAGGAGTGTTTTGAAACCTGTATAGCTCAGAGTTTTTGTAGATTTGGACGAGGTCAACTCCTAATGCACACTCTTGTGCATCTGTTGAAACTTCAATCATCCATGTAGCTGGATTGTAGCCTTCGTCTATCTTACGCATTCCTTCAATACTCTACTTTTTGCATGCATATTTAACGGTGCATGAATAGTTGATCCCAAATATATATCTCAATAAAATTTGCATGCAAGAACAATTTATACATGTATATTTTCAAAGACCCTACTAAAAAAGATGCACTCACCTCAAAGTAATTGATTAGACTAATGGATTGGTGTCCTAAAGGCCCCACATATATCTCTTGTCCTCCTCGCTTCATGAGAAAAAGCTATATATAGCACATAATACAAAGTGTAAATATGCTAAATGCTAGCTTCAAAATGAGAACATACATTTTATTCTTATTTAAGAGATAACAAGTTTACTTACCTCGTCAAAAGATTCAAATATCTCAATGCTTGGTTGGTGGATTGTGCAAACAATGGTTCTTCCAGCGTCCACAATCTTCCTCACAGCTCTCATGACAACACTAGCTGCCCTTGCATCCAACCCAGAAGTCGGTTCATCCATGAACATGATGGAAGGGTTCGCCACCAACTCCACCGCGATCGTAAGCCTCTTTCGCTGCTCCATCGACAAACCGTTCACTCCGGGAAGCCCAACCAACGATTCACTCAGTGACCTCAATTCAACAAGCTCTATAACTTCATCAACGAACATCTACAAATTAACCACATGCAAACATATTGCTTACTATCATCATCTATTATGATTGATTATGTTTTGTAAATTTGAAAATAACTTTAAACTAGCTAGCTAGCTAGATTAACCTTTCTAGTATGGGAATCAACTTGTTGAGACAGACGAAGACACGCTGAGTAGAGCAACGACTCGTAGATGGTAACATGGGGAGAGTGGATATCCGTTTGCTCACAATACCCGGATATTCGAGAAAACGTTTCTTGTTTCTTCGGATAGCCCGAAACCCGGATGTCACCTTCGATGTATCCTCCGGTTTTCCTACCGGCCAACACATCCATCAATGTGGTTTTACCAGCACCACTTGCGCCCATAAGCGCCGTAAGAATCCCGGGTTTGAAAGATCCGCTAACACCCTTTAGAAGCTTCAACCTCTCATCTAAGACCCCTTGGTTTTTCATCTCCTATACATACATGCATGTACACTTGTTTGTTAGTTAGTTAATGTATGAATCTATGATGTTATGCATGCTACTAATTAACGATAAGGGATACCACAAGTACGTGCTTACATTTGGCATGTCAACAGAGTACCAGACCTCATCAAAAGTGAGTGTGTGTGGTTCAAAGTGAAGACTCATTCTATTGGTTGACGCTTGTGCAAATGAGTTACAATGTAGTTGGATTGATCCATTCTCTTGTCCACCACCTTCTACTTCAGAAGGTACTACAACTTGATAGCTCTTAGATGCTGCATATATGCACACATATATAAGTGCAAGCAATCTCATGAACGACGTACAAACATGATGTATTACTAACAAATAATCAATTAATGTATATGAAAAACAATGAAGAGGGGTTGTTGGGCTCTCACGTACAACTAAGAAAAGATAGGGCAATAACGCGAAGTATGGTGAATAAGAATGTGAATCCAAACAAGGCCCCTACTGCTATCCAATACCAATTAGGACTAGGAAACATGTCTCGTGACTTGAGAAACACCACACCTACTGATTCTGATGATGTATTTGATACAGCCTGCAAATTTATTACACATAGTATTATGTTATATATAAGACCACTATAAGATCAAAAGAGGATATATTGAGAAAAGAAATATGGTACGTACATGCTTCCAACTACTTCCATGGAACTCATTTACAGCTAAACCATTTTGTGCATACATCCTAGGCGAGCACCAGTAACTCCATTTCCACCATTTCTTCACAGTTTCTGTTGCACGTATTCAAATTATCTCAACATATATGTATATACGTATTGATAAGTATTAGAGCTTAAATGAAAAGTAGTACTCATTCATACCATAAGGTAGTAAAAAACCACCTAAACAAAACATCACAATCACAACAAATGTATTCACTGTACTTCCCACTATCAAATCCCTTGTCAATGCTCCTACCGCTTGGCTTAAACATGCAGCTGACTCAGTGAGAAGCACAAGCAAAAAGTATTGCCTAAAGCATCTACAACAACAACAACAGAAATCCCCAAGACATACAATATTAGTAAGAACAAAGGAAAATCACACAATATATATTATCATCCATATGTACCTCTCAACATTTGGATCATATCCAATGATATAATAGGTGGGGAAGACAAAAACAGCAACTTCAAAAGCTCTGATTGGGATCTCTAGTACCCAATTGGAAAAGGCGTAAACCCATGGAGGGAAGAACAACATGTCTCTTTGCTTGTAGAAAACCGGAAGCTTGCTAATGGTGATGGGAATCTCAGGTGATTGAAAGAAGAAGAGTATGGAGAGCATCAGGAATAAGGCGCTGAAGTAGAGGCTACCATCTGGATCAACTACACCCTTGTGAAGCTCACTCCTTAAGAAAACCGTTGTTAAAATGAAGGATGCAATGATAAGCTGTAATTTCGTCGAAAAAGAAGAAAAATGTATTAGCTAGCTAGTTTGAGACTTTTTGTTGAAAGATAATCAAATCTTACTAGAAAATTGAACAACTCACTTGGATTAACTTAAATTTGCGGAGGAATATATTCCTCTTAAGGAGTAGAATTTCTCTTGCAAAACAGGCTTTGAAAAGGTGTTTGAAACCAACACCATACTTTCTTTTGACTAAAGCATTAGGGTGATTCTTGCACTTGTCGAATGGCCTTGCAAGCTTTTCTTGAAGTTTCTCTCCAACATGAAAGGATTTGAATGCCTTTGCAAATTCCTTTGGAGGAATGAAGTGATAAGGGATGTCATCCAGTCTCCAATATTGTTGTTGGTCCTTACGCGAAATGACCTGTATATATGAAAAGCAATTTACTATCTAAAGTTGGAAGAAAATAGCCCTAATATATATATACCCTTGGGTTACTCCTCCTCTTATATATGTACGACCCCCGATCCATCAACCCGTAGAAGTTTAATAATATGAAAAACACTTCACTATCATAACATACACAACCAACCAAAGTGATAGTCAATTAATGTATTATAATGCTCAAGAACATATGTACCTCTTGTAGGAACTCGGCCACGCCTTTCCTCTGAGGACACTGAAACCCCATGAGCTGAAAGAACTCGAGAACATGCTCTCGTGGGCCTTGATAGACGATCTCGCCATCAGAAAGAAGGACGATGTCGTCAAATAGATTGTAAGTCTCGGGTGGAGGTTGGAGGAGCGATATAACTATAGTGTTGTTGAGAATGTGCACGAATTGGCTTAGATTCTTGACGATCTGGAAAGTCGTTGAACTATCCAAACCGGTTGATATTTCATCCATCATGAGCACCGTTGCTGGTCCAACCAAAATCTCACCTATTTGATAAGCATTCATTTCATAGTGAGTTATATAGAATGATCAATTAAGCTGATACAATGATCAATTATTAAGTTGATATAATGCAACGAGATGAGAGAAGTCCTATTCAATTTACCGGTTGTGACTCGCTTTCTTTGCCCTCCAGAAACACCTCTTATCAAATGGTTACCCACTATTGTATCAGCACAACTCTCTAATCCTAAAATCTGTAGGTCGGTCCAGATTGGCACACAATATTAATATACGTATAACAATGAATGACCATATAAAAATTAAAAACGGGATAGGTATTAGATAAGGGAGCTACAAGTTAATTAAAATGTAAAAGACCTTTAAAATGTAATGTGTCATGATGCTCTCCTCTTGGTTCTTAACTGCCGCTGCCTAGACCACAAACAAGTCAACATAACTTATAACTTCATATATGAGATGTTTCTCACAATATGTAAGAGATTTAGAACAAGGAGAAACAACCATTTGTGGAGAAATTAGAAATGGATTTCATATTCATCTTATTGATACGTATATTCAAGTTGATGATATGAATATTCAAGAGCATATATATTCAAACTAAGTAATAACTATATTCAAGAATCTTTGCAATTATACATGCTAATTGTATATTCAAACCTTTATGTCTTCATATTCATAATGCATTCATTTTGCAATTGTACATGTTAGTCGTATATCGAAATCTTTGGTTACTTGTATTCAAACTAATCATAACTATATCCAAACATTTTACATTTTACATTGTACAATATTTTTTTGTATATCAAAATTCTATGTATTTATATTCAGTAGGGCTGGGCAAAATCCGGTCCGGACCGGATTTTTGGACCGGACCAGCACGGACCGGATTGGAACTTGCCGGTCCCGGTCCGGACCGGATTTTTATAATTAAAAAAAGTTATATTAATTTTAATGTTATATTGTGTATTTTTAATATATAAATTTCAAATTTATATTATTTACTTAATAATATTATTATTTTCATTAATTATATATGATTTTTTGATTATATTATAATTTTTTTATATTAAAAAAAATATTTTTTTATCAAAAAAATAATTTTTTTTGAAAAAATAACAATCCGGTCCGGTCCCCGGCCCCCGGTCCATGCTTTTGCATGTTCAATTCCCGGTCCCGGTCCGGTCCGGTCCGGTCTTAGACCGGTGCCCAACCCTAATATTCGGTCTTCAATACCAAACATTTAAATCGTCGATTACTGATATTCAAACTAATAAGTAGGTATATTCAAATCTTTTTTACATTTTTACAATGCTCTTTTTGTACGTTTAAAAACTTATGCATCCACACTTACTATTCATAACCAAAATTTAAATACGCATAACATCAATTTATTGAATCTGAATACACATATGTTTGAATATTTACACGGCAATATACATGCTAGCAGAATGAATATGATATCCGTTTCTCATTACTCACCGTTTCTCCTTAGCCTTCCTCTATTGTAAGAATGTTTTTAAATATGTATGATAAGAACTTAGTGTACAAATTGATGCTCTGATCATAATGTGTGCCTTAAATATTATATATGGTTAACCAAACTACCTTCATGAAGAGATCTATGTCATGATCAGGCTTGAGATGAGCGGCTTTCTCTCTTCTGCTCAGCTCAGCCAACATCTCTATACATATATAGATGTATAATATAATTGTAAGTCACCAAAAAGAAAGAGATTAAACAATAGTAATCATGATCGATCATGAAATAGTTATGAACAAATTAAAAAAGCTAACCGTATCTATATCCAACCCCTTGGAATCTAGCAGAATACTCCAAGATTTCCCTAACCGTCATCTCACTGTAATGAACATCGTCTTGGCTAACATAAGCTGCTGTTCTTTGGGGAACAAACTCCTTTAGCTCGTGACCATTGTAACTCACTTTTCCAGAAACCTGTATGTTGTTTTACACATTACACTAGTTTTTATTTATTCTTAAGAAAACGTGCTATATGACTAATTAAGTACATATATATATATACCTTGAGTGATTTGTCTAGTTTCCCTGCTAAAGCCAATAAAAATGTGGTCTTTCCAGAGCTTGGAGGCCCTAAAAGCAATGTCATTCTACAAACAATTAATGTATTATAAATAGATCTTGACAATTAACTATGTCAATCAAATAGCATAATTTAGCTCTTGTTTTCTGACCTTTTAGGCTCGACCACTCCACTAACATCTTGTAAGATGGTTACTCGTTGTTTACGACTTGGGATTATATGTAGAATGTTTAAGATCCCCTATAAGGTCATAGTATTATACTACATAGTTAGTATATAGTACGTATAGAGGATTAGCTAGGTTAATTACTTGTAGAATGAAGGATTTTATTAGTTACCTCTAGTACGTTCATAGTGGAGTTAAGCAACGTAGGCAAGGCTCCACTTCTTATGCATGTTTTAGCCTCGACCCTTAGATTCTCAAAGCGTACTTCAATGGAAGGAACATCGATCCCAACCCTGATATACTCAATACATAGATCGATCAGTACAATTCTCTTACATGTAATTAATTAGTCTAGTTGTGCATAATTAGTTGAAGGAAGAAGATTCGCGTGGTGGATGGTTAGATCCTGATTAGATCGGGAGGCTTGGGTTTTTGGCTTTGTCTGGCTTTGTCTCTGTTTTTGGGTTTTGTGCTCTGTTTTGTTTGGTCTTTGTGCTTTGCTTTTTGGTGTTTCAATACATTTGCTGTAGGTTTTTGGTTTAGGAGCTTTGTTTTGCATGCTTTGAGTGCTTTGTTGTTGGGTCTTTTAGTCGCTCCCCTCTGCGTATAATCAAGGGTGTCACTATCTTTACCTCCCTAGATTCCCCGTAAAGGGGAATTTCACTGGGATATTGTTGTTGTTGTACTTGTGCATAATTAGAGTGATCGATAGTATATTGCTTACCTTTCAAGACGGCTCTTGAGATTCGTCAAGAAGGTCTCGTTGTCAGTTTCGGGAACACTTACCAACCTTTCGACCAGCTCCTTCTTGTCGTGCGACCCAAGTTCTTGAAGATCGATTTGGGTTCCAACGCCATGCGAAGCGTTTGATATGATTCCTTTCCTTAGACGATCATAGGTTGGGAGTCTTTCAATGGCAGCCCACAAGAGATCTTCTTCCTCAGCCTCTTCATCTCTTGCCCTTGTAGACCCAAAAGGCCCTTGGGAAGCACTAATGCTCCTCCTTACCAAAGAACCACTCCTCCCGCCTCCTTGAATTGACCCATTTTTCTGCATTTTTCAAACTTTCTTCTTAATTAATTAATGAGGAGTAGTTTGGAATTGCTTTGGTTTCAATTTGTAACAAGTTATATAGGCTCAGAGCACAAGTCATACACGGGAGTGTGTCAATAAACTAGCTAGATGGCTGATTAGTTTGTTAGGAGCTCAACACTTTTTGTTTTATATTCTTTTATATGAAATAGTTGATTTTTTTTGCTTATCACATGGATTTTTTTTGTTGAATATCACATGGATGGTTTTAGACATCTATCTCAATGTAATATTTGCATGCTCAAGTTACCTCACTATTTTCATAATGTAATTTTCAAGTTATAAGGTTAGCCTGATGGGACAGTGGAAAGATTCAAAGCTTGTTTAGTTGCTAAGGGCTATAATTAAGTTGAAGGCAAGGATTTTAAGCACATTTTTTCTCCTGTAGCAAAATTTGCCTCTGTGAGAACTTTGCTAGTTGTTGCTGTTGCTAAAGACTGGTTTATTCAACAACTAGACATCAATAATGCCTTTCTTCATGGTTATTTAGATGAGGAAGTTTATATGCTTCCTCCTCCAGGATATGCAGTCTCTAAACCAAGGCAAGTTTGTCTTCTCAAAAGATCTCTTTATGGCCTGAAACAGGCCTCAAGACAGTGGAACATTGAACTGACCAAGTTACTTTTGTCTCTTGGTTTTGTGCAGTCTAAACATGATTATAGCTTGTTTGTTAAATTTGTTGGATGTTCAATTACAGTGGCATTGGTTTATGTGGATGATTTGCTGCTGACTGGTAATTCTTTGAGTGAAATTGATGTCACCAAAACAGCTTTGCATCATGCCTTTACTATAAAGGATTTGGGTGATTAGATATTTTTTGGGAATTGAAGTGGCTCGTTCTTCTCAAGGGCTACTCCTTAATCAGAGGAAATACATACTTGACATTCTTCAAGATACAGGAATGTTCAATTGTAAGTCCTCTTCTTTTCCTATGTCCAAAAATCTCAAGCTGTCTATTGATGAAGGTGATTTATTGCCTGATCCTGAGAGTTATAGACGTCTAGTTGGAAGATTACTTTACTTAAACATGACCAGGCCTGACTTATCTTATGCAACTCAGCATTTGTCACAATTCTTGAGTCATCCTAGAGTTCCTCATATGCATGTTGCTACTCATGTTGTCAAATATCTCAAAGGAACTCTTGACCTTTGTCTGTTTTATCCTTCTTCCACAAAGCTTGAGCTTAATGCATATTCTAATGCTGATTGGGGAGGGTGTTGTTTCAGTGGTAGATCTCTTACAGGCTATTGTGTTTTTCTTGGACAATCTTTGGTTTCCTGGAAAACAAAGAAGCAAAAAGCGGTCTCTAAGAGTTCTACAGAATCAGAATACAGGGCAATGTCTCAAACTTCAAGTGAGGTTGTGTGGCTTTATGGATTGCTTGGTGATTTGAGTGTTTCAGTGCCAGTGCCAGTGACTCTCCATTGTGATAACAAGTCAGCACAGTACATTGCAGCTAATCCTGTCTTCCATGAGAGGACAAAGCACCTCACTATTGATTGCCATTATGTTAGAGACACGGTCCAAGAGGGCTTCATTCGGACACAGCATGTTTCTTCTTCTCTTCAAATTGCTGATGTTCTTACTAAAGCCTTAGGAGAACAACAACATAGGTTTCTAGTTTCCAAGCTTGGCCTTGTAAGTCATCCTCCAAGTCCAACTTGAGGGGGGGGCTATGAGCTGGTAGTTAGTTAGTTACTAACTCTAGTTAGTTTGTTAGATAGCAACTAATTGTGGTTAGGTTAGTGAGCTTAGTCGGTGATAGCTGCTAGCTTGTATATAAAGCTAACTCTAGCTCAGTTGTAACTAACTCCCTCATAATACAAAATACAGAGAATTCTTTCTCTCAATTTCTTCTCAATCCTTCTTCTTAACAGATTCCTTACTATATATAATGGTTTAAATAATAATAATTAAAAAACAACAACTAATTTTCATTGGATATGGATGTCAAACGTGAACTATAGAATGATGTTTTGTGTAGTTTGGATGAATATATATATATATGTACCATCACTTTCAATTTTAAGTAACTAACGTTAACAACTCCAAATGTTGGACATGCCTATTTGAACTCCAAATATTGTTTTTCTATTTTAAAACTTTATTTGGGATGCGATGGGATGCAACTAACTATTTCGGATTGGACGTTTAATAGAAACAGAGAAGAAGACAAGGCAATACTCTTGCATTATAGAAATTTGTCTTCCTCAATTGGAATTGGAATTGGAAATGAAATTTCATGATTTAGGGAGAGTCGAAGACAAAACCTAATGAAGAGGTAATTGAAGTTTGAATGAAACTTTAGAAGAGGTAATTGTAGAGTAGACCATTCCAATAAATTTATTCTTCATTTTTTATGTAACTCGTGAATGTTGCATAATATTATCTCGCAAGATTTGCTCCCTTTAATATCACATGAGATACTTTTTTTTGGGTGTAAAATGAGGAACCGTTTTAACGGTCTGATCGGAGAAATGTGTGATCCATATAATTTTTTTTTGGTGTAAAATGAGGAACCACTTCAATATCACATGCGATAATTTTTTTGTGCTTGACAAAATACTCATTGGTTTAGCACTTATGGTTTACTTGAAAAAGTTTAGTGTTAACTTGAAAAGGTGCATTGGTAAGTTTTTTTAAGTGCACCATGAAATACTAAAAGGGCAAGCAGAAAGCTAGTGTTGGCCCACACAATAAGCAACGGTGCAAAAAGTGCACTATTAGGTTGAAAAAGTGCACTCATAAATTAAAAAGTGCACCATAAAACAGTAAAACTGCAACCAAAAATTGAGTCCCCGCCTACGCAAAGGTAAAAGTACATCTAGAATTTCTAAGTATATGTTGGAAAAATGCATCATGAAGTTGAAAAGGTGCACATAGAATCCGTAAGTATGGTACAGTAAAAGTGCAAATAGGTAATATGCACTTTTGACTTAACATTGCACTTTTTCGACTTAATAGTGCACTTTTTCAAGTTAGCAATGTATTTTCTCAGCTTAACTGTGCACCTTTCCAAGTTTGCAAACCACTTTTTCGACTTAGCAAAGCACTTTTTCAGGTTAGCGATACACCTTTTCAACCTAACATTGCATTGTCAGAAACTTCCAAATATTCACCAAATTGCTATCGCTTTCCTTTTGCTCCGGAATTTAAAAAACGAGATTTGGACCTTATATTTCTCTTCATCGGTCGGTTAAGATGATGCCTCATATTACACTCTAAACAAGTGATGCACACAATCTATAGCCTCACGTATTTAATATGGAGTAGTTTATAACTCGAACATTGTCTGAGAGTTTGTTATCAGTAGACCAAAATTTGATCATCAAGAAAGAGAAGGCATAAAAAATAATAAAGTAAGGGAAAGGGGGAAGAAAAGTTGGTGATCAGTCACCATGATGGCCAAAAGAAAAGTTGGTCTTTCACCTAGCATTTGACAAGTGTATTGAAATATTATTTTATTATTTAAATAGTTCTACTTTAAAGAATAAGAAAATAGAGAAACAATATAATATTATCAAGGTCAAAGAATTTGGGTTAATCACTGCATACACTCTAAGAGAAAGTTTGTAATTATATATGATATATCTACTAATTATAATAAAAAGTCAGTGACCTTAACTTGTTGGGTTGATTTGAACATGCATGAAAACTACAATTAATTAACTCGATTAAGCCTTAAATTTCAATGATAAGAATTCGTGCTCGTGCTTAACCTGAGCCCAAAATACTAAACCAAAACTTGGCCACACCCAGGGGCGGACTTACATTGGGCCTAGTGGGGGTTGTAGCCCCCGCTGGGATTTTACAATTTTTTATATATATTTCTGCCTTCGTTTCGAAATAATTGTCTAAAATAAGATTTGTATATACATTAAGAAATAATTGGGTTTTCTATATTACCTATATCAATGTAGAATTAAGTATTTATATAAAGAAATATGGAAAACGTATATGATTACGATAAAATTAATTATTAGGGGTATACATGTAAAGAGATGGGAACAAAATATGAAATAGATAAATATAATAAAAATAACAAAAAGTGGTGTTATGAAGAACTATTTTAAACCGAATGGAATATTAAAAACACACATATATATATAAATAAACATATTAGTCATACATACACCTTAATTGAAATGAAGTTTTGTTGGTCGTAAAAAAAATATAAGAAAAAGATGGTGTAATGTATGTTTACTATTTAGTGAAAATATTAAATATTGGCTAAATTTAAAAAAATGGATTTTTGTGTATAATATTTCTTAAAATCCACTTTGGGTTTAATACAAAGTTAAATTTTGTTTAATGTTCTTTACTCAAATTAAGACTAATTTTATACTTAAATAAAGCTATTTCGGGTTTGTTTCAAGTTCCAATTATTAACTCATTGATCAAAATTTTAACTTATTTTAATGATTATACTTAAATTAAACTATATAGCCCCCTCTAAGATAATTTCCTAGGTCCGCCACTGGCCACACCGACTTGATTAACCAATCAAATATCTGGGATCAACAATTATTTATTTACTAAGATATCTATAATCTAAAAAAATAAATATACTTCCCGATATACGAGCGTACATAGTCAAGTTATAGATATAATATACAGAGGGATACTCGGGTGACATAAATTTAATGGTGTAGCGCGTGGTAGGAGGGAAGCCATTGGATCACTTCTAATCAATGTTAATTAATGAGGGTACATAATTGGGAAAGTATAAAGCGAGGATTGAATTAGTGGGTCTTTATGCTCTTTAGATAGATCAATTTACAAACTTTACTTAGTTTTAGCAATCTTATTAGTTCTTTGTGAAATCAAAATCTACACACATATTTATATGATTTTAGGTCTTTGTGATAAGTAAGAATCGAATATATGACATCTTGAGCCATTTCATGTTGGAAGGTTCCTGATCAGAGACATTCAAGTGTGTTTTTATGTAGTTATGAAAGCCGTAGTTGATAAGGATTAACCCTTGAGAAAATCTAGAAAAGAACTACGAAATATGGGTCATGTTATTGGTGTTGTAGTTTCGACACCTTTATCTTGAATTACTTTATTTGGAATCTATTATGGTCCTATTGAGGCGAATTTAGTGTCATTGGAAAGCTATAATTCAAAGAGCTACATCATGTTTTCACTCTGAATCCAAATTCAAACTTGAAGTGCGTCAAAATAGCCTTTGAAATGTCACCTGAATCCTGAACCGAGGTAAAACAAAAGCTAGTCTTCAAAGTGTGACCGCGTTCCAATTAAGGATCCAGACCGAGTTATGGTAACAACAAGAAGCACTCTCCGAAGGGAGATGGGTTTTGGTAGTGTGGTAAGCCTGGACATTCCAAAAGAGATCATAAGGCTACAAAGGGAAAGAAAAATAAGGATACAAACCAAGCTACTCAAGGTTCTAAGTAACAAGGGCAGAAATCTCATCAAGGTGACAAAGGAACGACGATCGTTCCCTGTATAGTTACATTTTCTATTATGGATTTTGTTTATATGTTCTTTATGCAGGATGATGAGATAGCATGGTTGGTTGACTTGGGTGCTACCACTCACGTGTGTAGAGAAAAACCAATGTTTAAGTCATTTGTTTCCGTGGATGATGGATGTGTACTTCATATGGGAAACGAGTCAACTCTTCTCGTACCAGGCAAAGGCCAAATAAAGTTGGAGTTCTCATCTAGGCAGACTTTAGCTCTTAAGGATATGGTGTATGTACCTAGAATAAGGAAAAAATTAGTATCTGGTAGTATCAATATGTTAGGCTTTCGTTTGGTGTTTCAAGCCGACAAATTCAAATTGTCGAAAGGAATTGTATTTGTTGGTTGGGGTTTCTTATATAGTGGGATGTCTCAATTAAATATTAATAAAGTTATGAAATCAGTATACATGACTTGTTCAACAAATCTGCTCATTTTGGATCAACTCTTGTTCCCTCTGGAACAGAATCTTCTTTATGGCATGCTCGGATAGACATGTGCATTGATAACGCATGCTTGATATGTGTAGAACTGGTTTAATTCCACCATTTGACATGAGTATAGAAAGATGCAGAACATGCATGCTAAACAAGATAACTAGACAACATTTTCCTAATGTTCAAAGGAACAATGTTGTGCTTGAATTTGTAATATTCGGTTTTTTTTCGGTGTCGTTTCTTGACCCGTAATTTATTTCGGGTATTGGTATATTGTAGATTAGGCTTAAAGTATCCATAATAATCCTAATAATTAAATAAGAAGATAAAAAATAATCAAATCTAAGTATCTTATCTCGATAAGATTCAAATCTTAACAAGCTTAATTAGATAACAAAAAAATCCCATCAGCCTGTTTATTTAACAATTTGGGTTTGGGGTCTTGGCCGACTGTTTTCTTCCTCTGTACCCGAAGTCTTCTTGACCAACGTCTCAAGTAGTCAGTAAGTGAGGTGGGCTTTCCCCTTCCGGTTCTTTTTATTTCTTTTTCGATCGGGCGTTCGGGGCTTGGGTTCTTAGTGGTTGGAGTCGGGGATCGGGATCGGGATCGAGATCGGGTGATCAATATATATATATATATATTAGTTGGTCTGGTAATTAAGGTTCTAGGACAATTAGTATATGTCAAGACTCGATTATTCTAATAGGCGCTTGGTTAGAGGGCTTAAGGTTCGAGTCTTGGGCTTAGGGGTTTCTTTCACATTCGGTCGTTTTACGTTCTAACATATATATTGTTATCGGGTTTAGGAACCGTTCTCACCTTGATTTGTCGTTTCTCACATTCTTAATCAGGAGTTTTCGTTCTTGAGGTAAGTCGTTCTACGACTTGCTCGGCTCTATTCAGTTCTTGTTGGATTGCATGCTGTGCTGGTAGGATTGGTTTCGGGGAACTAGTCCCTAAAATATTATTTTTCTAAAATGTTTTATTTATATATATGTGTGTGATCGTATGTGTTTATCTGTGCAATTGGTTTTCAAAAGGGTTTTATCGTATGAAAAGTTTTCATGTGTTTTCTGTGTGTTGGCATCTACCAGTACGGCCTTGTCTCGGATTTTCGAGGAGAAGGGGACTTATAGAGGCATGGTCGTATGGCAAGGAGAGGCCCTTCAAAAAATTATAAAAATGTTTTGGCGAGTGCTCTAGGGACTCAACCGGGGGTTAGAAGTGTGTGTTGAGCAGAGATTGGTTGGACGATGCCTTAGATGCGGGTAATGTGGGTGGAGGCCGTTAACACTACTCGGCGCGGGACAGTGTACGGCGGAGGCCGTTAGCACTACTCGGCGCGAAATAGGGGGTGTACCGTGTGTGTGTATATATATATAGTGTGTGTGTGTGTGAATATGCATGTTAAAAGGACTTGAGAATGTGATTATGCTAGTGACTTGAATATGTGGGACTAACTGGACTTAAGACTGGACTAGAGCTATGTGTGTGATTGCGGACTTGTTTGCTGACACTAGGAGACTCATTTTGAAACGTTCTACTAGTACCGTATGTTTTCTAACTTGAATTAAGATAGTAGCTGACCCCTCGGGGAACTATTTTTCAAACTCCAGATATTCAGGAATTCGTGTAGGGACTTGGTGGATTGGTGGTGCGAAGCGACGATACGTGTCATAGGATGGTTTGAGTTTTGGGAAAGGCTGTTGTTATTTCAATTCATGTTATCGGTTGAATTATCTTGTATAGTTTCATATTGTAAGTTCTTAGTTGATGTGCTTGGGGTTTGGGGAAGTTCATAATTGTTAGTCTTGTGTTGAGTTGGGATCATGAACTCTTCTGTAAAAGTTTTATTTCGTAATACAAGTTGGATGTTTTTCAATGTTTTCTCGCCGTGCCCGCGTTGCAAGATCCGGATGTTCTGTTGTCGAACTAGTTTGGTAGCGCCTCGTGAGGTCTACTACCAAGTAACGCCTTGTCAGAAAGACGGGGTGTTACGGAACTGATACATAGCGATTTGTGTGACTTTCATGCTACCCCTTCCATAGGTAATAAGAAAAATGTGGTTACTTATATAAATGATTATTCTCGTTATTGCTATGTATTTCTGTTGCATACTAAGGATGAAGCCCTAAAAAAGTTAAAAGTTTGTAAAGTTGAAGTGGAACTTCAAGTAAAAACAACGACCAAAAGGTTATGCTTGAATAGAGGTGGTGAATACTTTGACCATGAATACTTCCAGTCCATAGGGATGTTCCATGAAACTACAACTCCTTACACTCCAAAACAAAATGGTGTTTCAAAGAGGAAATAGAGTCCTCAAGGAAATGGTCAATTCCATGCTTTCTTACTCAAGATTGAATGATGGGTTTTGGGGAGAGGCCATACTAACAGCCTGTAACCTATTGAATAAAGTGTCAAATAAAAGGAACAAGACTACCCCTTATGAACTTTAAGTTTGAATTATTTTCAAGTTTGGGGGTGTCGCGCTATTGTAAGCTTGATTGATCCAAAGAGAGAAATGCTAGATGAAAGAGGTGTAGGATGCATCTTTATATGCTCTAAGTTATTGAACCAAACAAATATATTTCGTTTGACACTGTTGTTGAATCAAGAGATGCAATATTTGATGAAAACCGATTTTCATTGTACCCTATATCATAAGATATAATACCCAACTCGAGTGGAGATAGTAAAATGTTTCCTCGTTTTGGTGAGAATAGTGATTCTGACTTATCACATGGGAACAGTGAACCTGAGATCCGGAAAAGCAAAAGAGTAAGAAAGGGAACATCCTTTGGTCCCGAATTCCACATTTATTTGGTAGAAAGATCAAGAGACGAGATTGGTTCCAATCATTTGTATTGTTACAATATTGAGGATGAACTAAGATCGTTTGATGAGGCAATAAAATCTCAAGACATGTCCTTTTGGAAGGAGGCTATAAAGAATGAGATGAGCTCCATCACAAGGAACAATACATGAGTTTTGGCTGATCTTCCCCTAGTTCTAAGCCTTGGGAAGTCAGTGGATCTCAAACATTTTTGGGACCCTTAATATAAATTATAAATTATTATTTTAAAATATAATTTTAATATAATAAAATATTTTATAAAAAAAGATACTAACTTCATGCAATATAATCAAACCTTGTTAATATTAAAGGGTTTCAATCCACGTCTTTAACTTAGGGACTCGTTTCAATGTATTTATAAGCATCTTTTTTATAACTAAATAAAACTAGTTATATTTATAAAAATCAATGTATGTAGAAATCTCATACGTTGAAAATTAATATACACTAATTATGATATTACTATTTTAGCACAATTGTTTATAACCATACATAAGCAAAAGGTGTATATTTAATCTAAAATAAAAACAATGACAAAAGTATAAATATGATTCATCTTCTCTTGAACATAGAACGAGAGTAATTAAAATTTGCAAAAATGTATCATAAATTAATAAATAGGAATGATGTTATAATCCAAATATATTTTTTTAAATTAGATACCTAAATGGGCCTTTTTAATTTAAATGAACATAATTTTATGGGAGTCTCTAATTAGATACCTAAATGAACATAATTTTCTAAAACGGAGTCTCTAATTTATGGGAGCCCATGACGACTGCCCTTCTTGGCCCGCCCTTTTAGCAGACCCTGAGAGGAAGAAGAAAGTGGATGGTACCATAGACAAATTTAATGTCATATTAGTTATCCAAGGCTTTAGACAAAAATATGGAACAAACTACTTTGATACGTACCTATGCACCAGTTGCACATATTACCACCATTAGATTGCTAATTGCCTTAGCGGCTATACACAATCTAGCGATCCACCAAATGGATGTTAAAATTGTGTTCCTTAATGGGGATATAGAGGAGGAAGTTTATATGAAGCCACTTGAGGAATTTGTTATGCCAAGACAAGAACACAAAGTGTGAAAGTTGATCAAATCTTTGTATGGGCTGAAACAAGCACCTAAACTATGACATCATAAGTCTGATGAGGTTGTGTTGTCCCATAGACTCAAGTTGAACCAAGCGAACAAGTGCGTGTATAGCAAATTTGATGATTCAAGGAAAGGATTCATTATTCGCCTATATGTGGATGACATGTTGATCTTTGATACGGATCAAAAACAGGTTGATCTTGTGGAGGAATTCTTCTCATCACAATTGTCCATTAAACAAAGGGAGGAGACTGATGTCATCATAGGGATTAATATAAAAAGGGGGGATGGAGGAGTTTTATCTTTATCACAATCTCACTACATTGAGAAAGTGTTGGAAATGTTTAATTGTAACAACTACACCGATCCTTTGAATACTCCATATGATCCATTTTGAGTATTCTAGGATAATTGGATGCTCGATGTATGCCAGTGTTCTAAAAAACGATTTAGGCGGCCGCCTAGGGGGCTAGGCAGGTGCTTGGGAGGGCTAGGCGGGGGCCTAGGTGGGGACCTAGGTGGTTGGACTCGGAAGGCTGAACGGGCTAGGCGGGTGCCTAGGCGGCCCCTAGGCGGGTTGAGTGGGCTCTAAACGAAGCTAGTTGGGTTTTTAGGTGCCAACTTATATGAAAACACTATAATAAGATTGTTCTTTTTTCTATATACTCACCAATTTTAAAATAATAATCCTAAATTTTGAAAATCATACTAATCGGCCTAGGCTCCCGCCTAGCCGTCTAGGCACTAGGCCCATTCCCACCACTCAGCCGCCGCCTAGGGTTAATAGAACACTGTGTATGCTATGACAAGTACAAGATCGGATATTTCTTTTGTAATAGGAAAGCTAAGCCGTTGCCCCAGTAATCCTAGTGCATACCATTGGCAAGCTGTTCGTCGAGTACTTCGCTACTTGTAGGGAATAACAAATTTTGGTCTTACTTATGATGGGTCAACTTCTATTTTAGTGTGGTATTTTGATGCAAGTTGGATAACAAATGAAGTTGATCATTCATCCACTAGTGGGTGAGTATTTCTTCTTGGGGATGTGATCTCTTAGGCCTCAAAGTGATGCGACCCAGGCCCGAGCCCGGATCGATAATGGCTAGCCCAAGACCATGGCGTCCACCTTGGATCCCGACATGTCAGCCATAGAGGAAGAAGACTCCAACTCAAGTCCAAGGGTCCTATCAAAAGGAGCCGAGCCAAGAGCATCGCCCAAGCCACCCAATCCTTAGTGACCCGAGTCTCCCGATTGCAAGGCTCTTTGGATGTCACGAGATGGGTTAGCATTTCTACCCAGCTGAGCTCGGACTCGGCCTTAGCAAACTTGGCAACACCTCCAGAGGGGTCGGGCCCGACCTAGCCTAGGTCGCCCACGACCATCTCCTGAAGACTAAGTTTTTCGACCCTATATCCATAACACCATTCATCCATCTAGGTTTTACCCGAAAATTTTGCTTTGAATTCGTTAATTTGAAACGAAAGTCCTATCCTTACTCGAACATAGTATTTTTATTACTTGACATTGAATTCGTGTCTCTGACAATTTGAATCTTCCAGGTGAAGAAAACTCTTAAGTTCGGCACTTTCTTTCCCTGTTTATTGCAATTTTTTTTCCGTCGTAGGTTGTACTCGACCCCCTATAGGTCGTGGCCGACCCCCCCTGCCATTAGGGTTCGGCGAAATTTGAAAAAAAAAATTGTGAAGAACAGCCCAAATAAGGTAACCTTCACAAGATAAAAAAAATAAAAAATTGGTGCATTGAAAGCAAAAATAAAGTAACTTGCACTCCAAGCAACAAAGTTTTGAAGTGTAAAGAGTTCTTAAGAGGCCTCCTTGCATTGATCGTTGTTGTTGCTCATTGAATCTCTTTGGATTGTTTTGATTTTTCTATTGTCTCGAGTACGCCTTAAGCCAACCGATACCCTAAGCCGTTTTTCAAAACCGTGTGGTTAAGGGTTAAGTCGTAGACTTAAAGCGTACCCAAGGCAACGTTCCATTGTGCTCTTTGATCCTCTTGCTTGGTTTCTTGATCATTCAGGTAGCGTTCCCGGCAGCAATCAATGGAGCATTCTGATGAAATCAATGGAGCATTATATGTTGCTATTCGTGCCCTCACTTCTAGCAATGGAATGGACAATGGCCACCGCCTTAATCTTTTCCGGACGACATGCCTCGTCCAAAACACTTCCTTGAGCGTGATGGTTGATAGTGGTTCCTGTGCAAATTTTGTGAGTGAGAAGGTCATTAGCCACCTCAACTTGAAGACCACGCCTCATCTATGTCCTTACAAGCTTCAATGGATTTCCGAGTCTTCCAACAATTGGGTAAAAAGGCAAGTACTTCTATCTTTTTCAATTGGTCCATACCAAGATGAATTACTTTGTGATGTTGCACCGGGTATGGACGTGACGCACTTGCTTCTCGGCCGCCCGTGGCAATATGACCGTCGCGTACTTCACGATGGCTACTTGAGTACTTGAACACTCTCATTTCAATTGGCACGGGAAGCGCGTGACACTTCACCTTATGGTTGTTGATGAGATAATCCAAGATGAAGTTGCAAGACACCGCGAGCGGCTTCGACAAGTGCTGGAAAAGGCAACGTCGAAGGCTAGCTCATCACCCTCAGGAGAAGATCGTAGTCGGCCCCCCACCAACTCGGCCTCGACCCCCACCAGGTCGGACACGACCAGCCCAAGGTCGGAAGCGACCACCCACAGGTGGGGTCCCACCTCCACCTGCTCGGTGTCGACCCCTACAAGGTCTCCACCGACCCCTCCCAGCTCGGGACCACCCACCCCCACCACGGAGCCAACCTCCTCTGCCACAGCTCCGACAAGCTATGTTTCGGTTCCAACCCGTTCGGTTCCGCTCAAACTTCAACACACAAAGGAGAACCTGAAGAGCACTAGGTCAGAAGGTATGCACCTCCAATCCAAGCGCCTACACGTGGATGACGGGTCACCCCTTCTCGGCTCTTGCGATAAGTGCATGCTCTTAGACCGACGACATGATGTAGCACCTATAACTCGAGGTAACTTACCTTGTTTTTTGGTTGTTCCTTTGCTTACTTCTACTATATCCTTGTTAGGCAAAAATTGTTAAAATAAAACAACTATGCACAAACACATCTTATATATTTTTTTAAGTTCGACCCTTATCTGTACATCCTTACAACTCTGAAAATAATACAGATACATAGAGAAACTTGGGGTTGATTTTCCATGCATCAGAGAAACAAGCTTAAACCCACCTTCTAGGAAGGGTTGCCTAAGCTCGTTTCCACTATCATTTGCATGGCGTGGAAAGAGAAAGATACACCTTCTATGAAGGGTTATCTAACTTTCACACTAAGGTTTTTGGTTTGAGGTTTGGATTGAACTCGACGAGCGTTTGGCTATATGTCAAGTTTCCTACGTATCCGTTTGAGACGGAATCAAGTCTACATACTTCTAGGAAGAGAGATCTTGTTCAAATTTGATGTGGTGGACTGAATTCGGGACTTGTTTTAACGTTTTGAAGCCGAAGTTCCTACGTATCCGTTTGTGACGGAATCAAGTCTACGTAGTTCTGGCATTGAAAATGAAATTTGGTTTGATGTATGCGACTGAACTCGAGGCTGATTTGAGCTTGATCTCGAATTTCCTACGTATCCGTTTGAGACGGAATCAAGTCTACGTAGTTCTATCATTTGAGGTTGTGATTGAACTCGACGAGCGTTAGCTATATGTCAAGCTTCCTACGTACCCCATTAAAGGGGATCAAATTGTACGTAGTTCTGTCACGCTTTGAATTGCATGGACATAATCCATATTTTTGAGGGTATTCTATTCACACGGCCGGATCACACGTAGTGTTATATAACACTAGTTAGTACCATGCAAATGTACGTACCCACATACATAATATGTCAATTTGAGCAACTTGTTTCTTTACTCATGGGCCCACCAATTTGAAGTTATAAAACTTCACTTGATCACGTATACAGGCCTGTGGGTCCTCTCAAATATGGGTACTTCCATTTAAACCATTTCGGAGAACAAATGTGGCTGATCGTATCCATATATTTATACCCAAAGAATAAACGATTTTGATTTCCTGCCATTTTTTAGGATGAAGTGTACATATATTTTGATTTATGTACATATCGTATATTTGGCAGGCCATAATCTTTATTCTTTTGGAAAATAAAAATATATGGATATCTATATGATCTTACAATATGGCTGTTATATAATAAGCCATCACACCATTCTTGTACTCATCTTCTTCCGTGCTCTGCCTTGGCTTTTGACTCCGATAACCAGGTTTGTCCTTGGGCTATTTTTTCTATACTCCACTATAACAACACTAGTATTGGCTAATTTGCAATATACCCACATACTAGGTGTGCCTTGTGCCATAATCACTATTTATTCATGACCTGTACGTATGCATATACTAGCACTCTTGCCACTATTCTTGCATAGTTTAAATAGTGTGAAAGATGCCTCTGGAAGTCACTTTTTTTATTGATTGTGGACAAATTTGTACATGTCAACAGAGTATCCAAGCCCGGAGATTTTTGGTGTAGATCAGACTCTGGTAGGGGGGGCGACTTGGCTCCGGAGATTGCATAAGACGGACAACGATCGACGACTCGATCAACATCGATCCCTTTTCTTGTTCACCGGTAAGGCTTCACTCCTTTTAACTAGTGTTATATAACACCATGGTAGTATGTACGTAACCCCATTTTGAACCGTTTAGCATACGCGTGTGTATCTCAATGGAGAAATTTTGTTAACTTCCATTTGAAGTGAAGTATATATGATGCACAACTTGCGTCTTCCTCACTAATTAATTAGTGATATTGCCCTTGTGATGGATGTGCAGGCCCTCAATATCGGCTAAATTTGGCACCTTTGCTTCAGCCGCTATCGATCACCTAAAGACCTTCGGGGTATTCTTTCGCTCCATTTAACAAGTGTTATATAGCATGAGAGTACATCTTAAGTGCCCCCTCTTTGAAAGCTTGAGCATAAGGTCTACACGTATATATGTACCATGTGGAACATTATATAGCATGTTTTTGGAGCCTTGTACGTACATATAACTACAACCTTCACTATGATTAAATTTCTCCTTTTGCTTTTTGACAGGAGCTTTGACTTAGTGAGTTTGGTTGAAGTTAGTCGAAGCCCGATTTTCGCCTCACCGCCTTGTTAAATCCATGGTAATCTTTACTTGCTTCCACTGTTGTTTTTATTGGGTTTGATGGTCAACAAGTTGGACGCTTGACATGGATCAACTCTCGATATGGATGTCGGTGTCTCCCTTTTGGGGCTGCGGTGGCGGAGCGCTCAACTTTCGGGCCTCTTACGGATCTTCACCGTAGTGGCGAAACAGGACGTTTCATACCAACTATCATTGACGCTGAACGGGCCTTCATTGTAGTGGCGAAACGAGACGTTTTGAGCCAAAACGGAACGTTTCTAACCAACTACCATGGATGCCGGACAGACCTTCAATGTAGTGGTGAAACGGCATGTTTCGAGCCAACTACTTTTGATGTAGAGCGAGCCTTTGATGGGGTGTTGAAACGGTGTCCGGTGTCGAGATGAACCGATTATGGGTGTTGATGGTGCTTCCGTTTCGATCGAGCACTAACCGATGTGGGAGCTTTGTCTTTGAACCCAACCCATTGTGCAAACCTACGTCCCAAAAGACCAAAAGAAATTAACTAGCACATGAAGATTTCAGGAAGGAGAGAATTTACCCAAAATTGACTTAGTGGACTTCGGTATTTGGCTAGACAGCAACGAATTGATGAAGACCTTTGAGTCGTTCTTCTTCCTTGGAGATCTACACACTTTTATTATATAGTGTTCTTGTGCTCTTTTTGTAATCTCTTCTTATGCAGTCTGCCCTCCTTCCAGTGACCGTCCGCAAGAGAGTATATATATGAATCTCTCAACTTGGAGGCCAGTCTTCCTTCAAGGCCAGCCGTTTCATTTTGAAGCTTAATTAGCCTTGCTAATTACCCCCTTAATTGGGTGGACGTTACACCCGTTTGGATGGAGGAGAAGTCAACTTTTGATTAGGCCTTAGCTCCCTCTATTCAACGTCCTTATGCATTTAGTTCTGCCGAATTGATGTACGTGGGGCCAAGGCTTCCCACATATAATTTTTGTACTTGATGTGTATACGTACATGATGCACATATATATTAATATATGGTGTATGAATACATCCAGACCCGAGTATACGTTAGGCCTAGCTTTTAGTATATAGCATGCACAACTTACTTAATGGCCTTTTAAGTACGTATATTATCCCATGTCAATGGAGCCCATATTAGTATATGAAAACCATATACATTGTACATGCGCACATGTAATTTTAGAATATATATATATTTTTTTTTTGATTCAACAGTTGCCCCCGAACTTTGCACGCGTGAATCATAATGAACGCGTTCAAAGTTCGTCTTTTCTTTCTTTGAATCAACATTTAAGGGCAAAGATGATATGAGTGTGCTCACAAGACCTGACATCACACTCACGAGAATATGGTCACCAAGGTATTGCTTGAGGCTATACAAGTTGGTATAGTATGTATGGGTATGTAGAAAATTTGAAAGAGGAATTTGTTTTGATATTTGGTTTTGACTTTGAGGCTTATGGTCATGTTTTGGGCTGACTTTTGGCCATTGGTCATATTTGGGATTTGGAAATTGAGGCTTCGTGCCAAGGTTTAGGTTTACTACCTTTGTGGTATATCATGATACCCGTACTATATGTCATTTAGGGGCTTTTTATGACTGCATGTATTTCATTAATGCAAGCCATTGGATTTTCGGCCTTGATTTTTTTTTTATAATGCTCTTGGGCTTGAAAGAGACATTTTCTTTTTCCAAGAGAGAAGAAAGAACTTGGGGCATTTTTGCATTTGGAGATATTTCCTTTGATGGATTTTTGTGACTGCATCTAGTATTTTGATTGACTAGATTGCCTACGTACCCCCTTGGTGAGGGATCAAGTCTTCGTAGTTCGTTGTTCTTCATCTCATCAAAGTTATGCGAAGAACTTCTTCACAAATTTTCCGTTCACGCAGGTATACACCACTTCGCCTTCTTCATTTGAGAGTTCATAGGCGCCTTTAGGAAAAATCTTAGTGATGACATATGGACCTTCCCATTTCGGTTCAAATTTTCCTTGCGACTTTCGATTGATAACAATCGGCCTCCTTATTGTAAGAACCAAGTCACCAACCATGAATGAACGGAACTTGACTCGTTTGTTAAATGCCCCAGCAACTTGGGCTTGATAAATCTCGAGTCTTTGTTGAACTGATAGTCTGTGCTCATCCAAAGCTTCAAGCTCGGCTAAGCGGATCTTAGCGTTTTCATCTGGATTTGTCAGTTGATCTGCAACCCTTAGAGAAGGCAATTGTACCTCGAGGGGTAACACTGCTTCAGACCCGAAGACCAAATTGAAGGGCGTACATCCGGTTGATGTTCGGACTGTCGTACGATATGCCCATAGTGCCTCGGGCAAACGGTCATGCCAATCTCTTTTTGATTTTGAGACCATCTTCTTAAGGATCTTTGTAAGCACCTTGTTAATGCCTCGGCCTGGCCATTTGAAGTGGGGTTATAACTTGATGAAAAAATGTGTTTGAATCCAAACTTTTCAGATAATTTCACCAACATCTGATTTTTGAAGTAGAGGGCATTGTCTGAAATGATCTTTGACGGAACTCCATATCTGTATATCAATTGGATCCTTATGAAATTTGCGACCTCTTTTGCCCCTACCTTCCTCAAAGACAAAACTTCGGCCCATTTAGAGAAATAGTCTGTTGCGGCCAAAATGTATTGATGACCACGAGATGAAGGTGGATTAATGGGTCCAACCACATCGAGACCCCATGCATTGAACGGCCATGATAAAGTGGTCGGATGAAGAAGCTGTGGCGGTTGGTGGATAAAGTCTGAATGAATTTGACAGGCGTGACACGCCTTTGCGAATTCCATAGCATCTTTCACCATTGTCGGCCAATAGTAGCCTAGTCGCTTGATTTGATCGCCTAACTTAGGACCAGCTTGGTGTGCTCCACAGACCCCCGCATGAGTTTCAGCTAGGATATATTTAGCTTCTTCTTTGGACAAGCATCTGAGCAATACCCCGTCAAAAGCTCTTCGATACAGTGTATCACTTTCTATCGAGAACCTGGGTGCTCGTCTTTTGACATCTACCTTCCTTCTTGGGTCATCAGGTAGAATTCCATGCTTCAAGTATTCTAAGATAGGTTGGCGCCAGTCACTATCTTGATCAATTTCGTAAACTGAAACCACCCTAACTTCTTCAACTCGATCAACACGCTCCAAGGCTGATGTAAGCAAGTGGCGTTCTCCGATGGTGACTTGAATCTCTCTTTCATCAGGAAGTGTGAGAGACGAGGCTAATTTGGCCAATGCATCTGCCTTAGCATTTTCTGATCTCGATATATGCTCGATCTCAACTTGATAAAATTGGCCTAGAAGGTGTTTTGCCCTTTGATGGAGAGGAATTAGACTTGTATTTTTCACCTCGTATTGCCCATTTATTTGTTTGATAACCAATTGAGAATCACCGAACACTTTTAATGGCTCAACGTGCATCTCTAAGGCAATTTCAAGACCAATGATCAAGGCTTCATATTCTGCCACATTATTTGTACACTTCTCTAACAGGGAGAAAGAATATGGCACCAACCCGCCAGAAGGGGTAATTAGTACAATTCCAACACCAGCGCCATCTCTTCTTGAAGCACCATCAAAATACAACTGCCACGACTTTTCCTCAACTGTGAACACCTCCTCATCGGGAAAGTCATCGAGCAATTCTTCATCGTCGGGAGTTGGATGAGCCGCCAAAAAGTCAGCCAAGGCTTGTCCCTTTACCGCCTTTTGTGAGACGAATTTAATGTCAAACGGGGTTAAGAGCATAGCCCATTTAGCTAACCTTCCGGACAGGACGGTCTTTGATAAGATGAACCTTAGAGGATCAGCCTTAGAGACCAGTGTTATTTGATGGGATAGAAGGTAGTGTCTTAGCTTTTGAATGGCAAAAATCAATGCCAAACAAACTTTCTCCATGGTGGAATAATTTTGCTCCGCCCCCACCAATGTTCGACTGATGTAATATAAGGCTATCTCTTTTCCATCATCATTATTTTGAGCTAACATAGCCCCTAAAGATCGTTCAAGAGATGCTGTATAAAGGATAAGAGGCCTTCCTTGCACGGGTGCCATCAAGACAGGTGGATTTGTCAAGGATTTCTTAATGCTTTCAAGTGCCTCTTGACATGCTCGATCCCAGATGAACGGGGTTTCCTTTTTCATCAGCCTTAGAAAAGGTTGACACCTCCTTGTGAGATTAGATATGAAGCGACGGATGTAAGCGAGCTTGCCTTGTAGACCTCGAAGCTCACGAAGATTTCTTGGGGGAGGCATTTCCATGATGGCCTTGATTTTGTCAGGGTCAATTTCGATTCCTCGGTAACGCACGATGAAACCAAGAAATTTCCCTGATGTAACACCAAATGCACATTTAAGGGGATTCATTTTGAGTTGATGCTCACGCAATCTCTCAAATATTTTACGAAGATCATTTGGGTGATCCTCTCTTTCTCTTGTTTTAACCACCAAGTCGTCCACGTAGCACTCGACGGTGTTGTGGAGAAGGTCATGGAATATCACTGTCATCGCCCTTTGATATGTTGCCCCAGCATTTTTCAAACCGAAAGGCATAACTGTGTAGCAAAAGGTACCCAAGGGTGTTCGAAAAGCAGTGAATTCCTCATCTTTTGAATCCATCTTGATTTGGTTGTAACCAGAGAACCCGTCCATAAAGGACAAAGCCTTGAATCCAGTGGTGGCATCAACTAACAACTCGGTGATGGGTAGTGGGAATTCATCTTTAGGGCATGCTTCATTTAAGTCCCTAAAGTCCACACATATCCTAAGCTTGCCATTTTTCTTCCTGACGGGAACAATATTGGCCAGCCATACTGGGTATTGAACCTCTCGAATAAAGCCTGCTTCGATGAGCTTGTTGACCTCACTCTTGATTTAAACCGTCAACTCTGGGCGAAAACGCCGTTGAGCTTGCTTAACGGGCTTCTTTTCTTTACAAATATCCAATTTGTGGACGGCCACCTCTCGATCCAAACCAGGCATATCTTGGTATCCCCATGCAAATACATCTTTGAATTCTTCAAGTAATTGCTTATATGACACCACCTCTTCATTTGTTAGTAGTGCACTAATAAAAACCGGCTTAGGGTCATCGGGGGTACCAAGGTTGATCTCTTGAAGCTCGTCCACTGTAGGTTGTCCACCATCTTCTAATTCTGGTGGAGCGGGTTGGACCGTGTTGAGGAAATATGAGGGATCATCCTCGTCGTTTGATTCTTGAGATGAGTTTGCCACATTTGAGAAAGTCACTACGTTGACTTCTTCAATTTCCAAGTCATCTTTTTCTTGGTCAAAATGTCTAACCCGTTTTTCCTTGTTGACCTTCCACTTCTTGAAATTTTTGACACGGACCTTCTTGGCCTTTTGTTTGTCAATCCTCTCAAGCCGTTGGAACACAGATGGTCGAGATGCCTCTTTGATGGATTCTGTATCGAGTCTTTGAAAAACAGACACTCGGGGAGTGACTGCTTCCTCCTTGGAGAATAGCTCTTGCTCCACTGGTGTCAACGTCATAGGCTCCACAACACTTACTGTCAAAAGTTCTCCTTCCAAAGAAACTTGCAAGTTGTCAAGAACCTCCTTATTCAGATGCTTTCGTTGAGCTTTACCTTTGGAGGAAGGTTTCAACATTTTCACCTTATCTTGAGGATTCCTTTGGAATGAGGAAGATTTGTTGGAAGAGTTTGATGCTCCTTCCCATGTCACAACTCTCTTGCTTTCACTTCCGTTTTCTCCAAGAACTTTATGGATAACCAAAGAATCCTTTGGTAAGGATTGATTGATTTTACGAAGAGGGCAAGTGTAGCTAGTCATTAAAGACTGCATAGCTTTATCAATTGAGATCATGGGTTTTTGCCCAACCTCTCTCTTGTCTTTTGGTGTATACCTAAACAAGATTTTAGGTTGAACCTCTTTTCTTTCCTCAAGAGAGATGTCTGATGCTTGAGTAACTCCGGGAATTTCTTCATTTTTTTTAATATACCTGGAGCCATCACCTCCTTTCATGGGTGTTGAGGCGGAAAAGCTAACTGATTTGTAAAACTTGGCATCAGCATAGTTCACATCTTCCCCATGGAAAGGGTTTGGATCTCCTTTAATGGTCCTTTCACTGCCATCATCATCAGTATATTTCAGACACTGATGAAGTGTAGACACAATGGACTTGCTTGAGTGAAGCCAAGGCCGCCCTAACAAAGCATTGTAAGAGGTATTGGCGTCTATCACATGGAAGAGAGCATCTTTGTATAGCTCCTCCATCATCACCTTCAAGGCAATAGTACCCATGGCTTTTTGCCCCACTTGGTTGAAGCCTTGAATTGTGAGTAATGTAGGGGACAAGTGTGATGTCGTCAACCCTATCGCCCTCAAGGATTTTAGCGGGAGAAGATTTACCGCGGACCCACAATCGAGAAGGATACGATTGATATTTGTGTCTCCAATAGTGCCTGTGACGTATAGCGGCCTATTATGATACTCCTCGCCTAATTGAAGATCATCATCAGAGAAAGTGATAGCGGCCATGCATGAGGCACATTGCATTGGTGGAGACAAGGAAACCTCATCAACCTCAATTGGATCCACTTGATCTTTGTAATCTTCGGGGTCCATGAGTGCTTGGATCAACGCCCTCCTTAGGTCCTTTGACATTTGCAAAGCATCATAGACACTCAATCGCGCTGGAATACGCTTAAGGTGTCCAATGACATCATATCGGACTCTCCCTTTGTAAGGAGCATTTCGGAGAGACATAGGAAACCTTGGTGGGAAATCATTTTTAGACCCAGACTTGTCACCCTTCTCCTTTTGTGGTGATTTAGGAGCTTGGTCATTGATTTGATCTTCAACATTTGATTCTTTCTTCTTCCCTTTATCTTTTTCTTGTGGGGGAAGTAATTGACGACCTGAACGGAGAGAAATTTCATCAACCTCGTCTTGATCTCCTTCTTCATTGACAGTAGAGACCATGCAACATTGCACGACATCCTCTTCCCAAAACATGTCTTCATTGTCATTTTCTTCAAGGGAATTGTCCTTTAGAAAATCCTTGGGTATGAAGTCTTTTAGAGTGATAGGAAATCGTCGAGGTTGCACGTACTCGTCTTCAGCGTCTGCTTCGGGCTTCTTTCCTTTACTACTCCTCTTTGCCTTCTTCTTGTTCTTCTTGCTCTTCTTCTTGTCAGACTTCCTCCCAATCATTCGGAAACCTGGGGGTTTGGAGCTTTGAGGGACTTTTTGTCGAGGGCTTTTTCTTTTTGTGGAAACTTGCCACTGTGAAAGACTGCCATCATCTCCTTCATCTTCGGAGAACAGGTCGTCAAAATCAGAACATGTCATGATTTCGTACAAGGTTGGTTGATTTGGCCCAGACCTTGGCATATCTGGATATGCCCACACAACTCGGACGTCATCGTCTACTCGGAATTCCACAAGAATTGCCATATGAGGCAGTGAAACCGTAGGCACATCTTCTTGTTGGGGAATTTCAAAAGACGCTTGAGAAGCTCCTTCTTCGTGTTCGGGTATGGGCGAGGGTAGCACTTCTATGATTTCCATCATTGAGATCACATTGGAGGAAGCAGACGGCCCTTTGGATTTTGTTCCTTCGACTTCAATTTCTCCTTTATTGATCATACCTTCAATTACATCTTTTAGGACATAACAATCCTCAATTGTATGGCCAAGAAGGCGATGATATGGACAATATTTCGGATCATCCGTCATACCCATTTGGTTGGGTCTTTTTGGTTCGGGAAGCGTGATTGCCTTAGCAGCCAGGAGCTCATCGAAGATCCCCTGAACGTCATCATCATCGAACGGATACTTCTTTTGCTTCCTCTCTTGAAGGGTAAGCCTTTTAGCAAGCTCCCTAGCTTTACCCTTATCTTGGGTTTTGGAGTTAACATCCTTTGAGGGTTTGCCACTTGTTTTGATGAAGGTTGTCATAGACTCGGTCTTCTTTTGTGGCCTCTTGGTGTCCTCTCTTCGAGTCTCATTTATTTGAGGTCGGCTTGAAGTTGCTTTTCTTCGAGCAAGTGGGCGCTCCACATTAGAGGCCTTTGAAACTAGTGCGTCAAACGATAGTGGCTCAGCACTACCGACATGCACTGCTAGCTCGGGAAGCAAGTTATTGCTGCACATTTGTACACAAGCTAACTCGCTTAGCTTTTCTGGACATTGAAGCCTTAGACTCCTCCATCTTGCAATAAAGTCGTTGGCAATTTCATTTGGCTTTTGATGAGTGTTTGCAAGGTCCATGATAGAGACCTTCGCCTTTGTGCTCACGAACTGAGCGAGAAAAGCCCTTTGCAACTCATCCCATGTTTCTATCGAGCCAGGTTGAAGTTGGGTATACCAAGTAAACGCTGACCCTTTCAAGGATTGGACAAATTGGCGCAGAAGTAAGGCATCACTTAAAGCGGTTTCACCACACGCTGAGTAGAAGTGAGCAAGGTGCTCATGCGGCGAGCTATGAATCCCATCAAATTTGTCAAAGCTGGGCCTTTGATATCCCGGAGGGAAAGGCACAACGTCAAAATGTGTTGGGTATGGCTTCCTATAGCCGATTACTGGTGGGTTTTGGGCAACTTGAAACTCCTTGATGCTTTGAGCAATCATCTCGCGAATATCTTGGGGAGACATGCCCAAGGCCCCGTTCAATCCTGAAGTACCACTTGGTCCTCCTTCTTGATTTGTCCGCACTTGCTCATGCCTACTTTCTTGGTGATGACTCGCAATTTGAGCCGAGAGAGCGGCAATCTGAGCGTCTTTTTCCTCCATTCTCCTTTGCATTTCCTGGAGTTGTTCTTCAACGCTAGTAGCACCAGTCATCATCACTGGCATATCGTCCTCTTCATTTGCATTGGAGGAGCTTTCTTGACTCCGATCCATAAATATGGATGGGAAGTCATCCTCCTTGAAAGGTGAGCCATCATCCCCATACAATGGAGATCCTACGGAATCTTCGGTTGTCCCTTTCTCCTTAGGTGTGGAAGGTGATGGAGGAGTCGATGGTTGAGAAACCACTTCAGCATACATCATCTCCCTCGCTCTTGACCTCGTGATGGAACCCGTGTAAGAGTGAGATGTGGCCCTTTGAAGCACTGGAGCGTTTGAAGTGGAAGAACTCCTACTCTTTGGTCGGACTTGAGAACCTTTAACGGTCTCTTGATCTCTCTTGGGTGGTGGCGGTTTCACGACTTTCACGACCTTTGAGGGCTTGGGTGGAGCGACTCCCTTCCCTTTCTCGGTGTAGGAGGTCATGTTGACTTGTTCCACGTGATCAAGGTTGACAGGAATAGATCCGATCAAGATTTGTCGCGGGACGGAAACCTGAGGAACGGCGATTGGTCTCGCGGGAGTTGAGAGGTCCTGGGCCGCCTCTCTTAGAGTAGCCTTGGCCAACTCCAAAGCTGGAGATGGAGCAAGTTGTGCCAATGGGTTCACCTTGTAGCTTTTGGACCCATTCTTGCGGCCTCTTCTTCTTCGTGATCGCTTGGCCTTGGAGTTTGTGGAAGTGGCTTGAATAGGTGCTCCTGGGGGAAACCTCTTAGGAGTCTTGATGACTTGAATAGTCGGTCGTCCATGCCACTCGCTCCCCATAGGCCTTTTTCCTAGTTGACGAGATGAAGAAGCCCGCACCCCACGTGCTCCATTAGTGGTCTCCCCTTCTCCTAGCTGTTGAAGAGGTCCATATTGGTTGTCAAGAGGAATCTCGGCGGTAATGGCATCTCGCTCCAAGTTGAACACCACCTTGAAGTTTCTTTGGCGAATGAACCGCGAGCCCTTAACAATGAAAGTAGTTGGAAGTTGGTTGAACTTGACTGTCGCCCTTGGTGCCATTCTTGAATTTCTTGCAACAAAAGAGACATAACATTAGTATCCATATTAACCAAAACGATAAAGAAAGAAAAGGGTCCCACCGGGCGTGCCAAAAATATGTTAGGCAAAAATTGTTAAAATAAAACAACTATGCACAAACACATCTTATATATTTTTTTAAGTTCGACCCTTATCTGTACATCCTTACAACTCTGAAAATAATACAGATACATAGAGAAACTTGGGGTTGATTTTCCATGCATCAGAGAAACAAGCTTAAACCCACCTTCTAGGAAGGGTTGCCTAAGCTCGTTTCCACTATCATTTGCATGGCGTGGAAAGAGAAAGATACACCTTCTATGAAGGGTTATCTAACTTTCACACTAAGGTTTTTGGTTTGAGGTTTGGATTGAACTCGACGAGCGTTTGGCTATATGTCAAGTTTCCTACGTATCCGTTTGAGACGGAATCAAGTCTACATACTTCTAGGAAGAGAGATCTTGTTCAAATTTGATGTGGTGGACTGAATTCGGGACTTGTTTTAACGTTTTGAAGCCGAAGTTCCTACGTATCCGTTTGTGACGGAATCAAGTCTACGTAGTTCTGGCATTGAAAATGAAATTTGGTTTGATGTATGCGACTGAACTCGAGGCTGATTTGAGCTTGATCTCGAATTTCCTACGTATCCGTTTGAGACGGAATCAAGTCTACGTAGTTCTATCATTTGAGGTTGTGATTGAACTCGACGAGCGTTAGCTATATGTCAAGCTTCCTACGTACCCCATTAAAGGGGATCAAATTGTACGTAGTTCTGTCACGCTTTGAATTGCATGGACATAATCCATATTTTTGAGGGTATTCTATTCACACGGCCGGATCACACGTAGTGTTATATAACACTAGTTAGTACCATGCAAATGTACGTACCCACATACATAATATGTCAATTTGAGCAACTTGTTTCTTTACTCATGGACCCACCAATTTGAAGTTATAAAACTTCACTTGATCACGTATACAGGCCTGTGGGTCCTCTCAAATATGGGTACTTCCATTTAAACCATTTCGGAGAACAAATGTGGCTGATCGTATCCATATATTTATACCCAAAGAATAAACGATTTTGATTTCCTGCTATTTTTTAGGATGAAGTGTACATATATTTTGATTTATGTACATATCGTATATTTGGCAGGCCATAATCTTTATTCTTTTGGAAAATAAAAATATATGGATATCTATATGATCTTACAATATGGCTGTTATATAATAAGCCATCACACCATTCTTGTACTCATCTTCTTCCGTGCTCTGCCTTGGCTTTTGACTCCGATAACCAGGTTTGTCCTTGGGCTATTTTTTCTATACTCCATTATAACAACACTAGTATTGGCTAATTTGCAATATACCCACATACTAGGTGTGCCTTGTGCCATAATCACTATTTATTCATGACCTGTACGTATGCATATACTAGCACTCTTGCCACTATTCTTGCATAGTTTAAATAGTGTGAAAGATGCCTCTGGAAGTCACTTTTTTTATTGATTGTGGACAAATTTGTACATGTCAACAGAGTATCCAAGCCCGGAGATTTTTGGTGTAGATCAGACTCTGGTAGGGGGCGTCGACTTGGCTCCGAAGATTGCATAAGACGGACAACGATCGACGACTCGATCAACATCGATCCCTTTTCTTGTTCACCGGTAAGGCTTCACTCCTTTTAACTAGTGTTATATAACACCATGGTAGTATGTACGTAACCCCATTTTGAACCGTTTAGCATACGCGTGTGTATCTCAATGGAGAAATTTTGTTAACTTCCATTTGAAGTGAAGTATATATGATGCACAGCTTGCGTCTTCCTCACTAATTAATTAGTGATATTGCCCTTGTGATGGATGTGCAGGCCCTCAATATAGGCTAAATTTGGCACCTTTGCTTCAGCCGCTATCGATCACCTAAAGACCTTCGGGGTATTCTTTCGCTCCATTTAACAAGTGTTATATAGCATGAGAGTACATCTTAAGTGCCCCCTCTTTGAAAGCTTGAGCATAAGGTCTACACGTATATATGTACCATGTGGAACATTATATAGCATGTTTTTGGAGCCTTATACGTACATATAACTACAACCTTCACTATGATTAAATTTCTCCTTTTGCTTTTTGACAGGAGCTTTGACTTAGTGAGTTTGGTTGAAGTTAGTCGAAGCCCGATTTTCGCCTCACCGCCTTGTTAAATCCATGGTAATCTTTACTTGCTTCCACTGTTGTTTTTATTGGGTTTGATGGTCAACAAGTTGGACGCTTGACATGGATCAACTCTCGATATGGATGTCGGTGTCTCCCTTTTGGGGCTGCGGTGGCGGAGCGCTCAACTTTCGGGCCTCTTACGGATCTTCACCGTAGTGGCGAAACAGGACGTTTCATACCAACTATCATTGACGCTGAACGGGCCTTCATTGTAGTGGCGAAACGAGACGTTTTGAGCCAAAACGGAACGTTTCTAACCAACTACCATGGATGCCGGACAGACCTTCAATGTAGTGTTGAAACGGCATGTTTCGAGCCAACTACTTTTGATGTAGAGCGAGCCTTTGATGGGGTGTTGAAACGGTGTCCGGTGTCGAGATGAACCGATTATGGGTGTTGATGGTGCTTCCGTTTCGATCGAGCACTAACCGATGTGGGAGCTTTGTCTTTGAAACCAACCCATTGTGCAAACCTACATCCCAAAAGACCAAAAGAAATTAACTAGCACATGAATGCCAATTTTGGTGATTGTTACCATTAGGGTTGTTCAACGGTCCTAAACCGACCCGAACCGAAAAAAACCGAACCGATCCAAAAACTGAATGTCAATATTTACGGAATCAAGAGCCGAACCGATATAGCTCAGTTCGGTTCGGTTCTTATTCGGTTTGGGTTTGATCTTAACCGATTTTAACCGAAAATAATTTCATTACTCAATTTTTAGGTATTGCCTAATGGACCTTAGTTCAAAAGCCCATATAATTAAGCTAAAAAATTATATTACTTATTGGGCTAGTAGTAGTGCTCAAAAGAATCCCAATTTGTAAGCTCATATACTAGTAAAGCTCTTAGAAGATGTGTATTTATAATTCCACTTATCCCTTCCCCAACTCCCAATTTCCAATGTGGGAAGCATTTTGGTACTCTTCATACACACTCTACATAAAAACCATTCATTCTCCCTTCCCACATCAAAAATTTGGAACTTTAGGGGAAGTGGTTGGTGTTATATAAGGATTAGGTTGTATGTACATTTGGTAAATAATGAGTTAAAAATTTAACTGGGTATTTATAGCTAAAATAATCTATTAAATTTATATTTTACATAAATTTAATAGGACTTTTTACTATAAATAGTTATATAATAAAAATTGTTCGGTTTAGCCAAACCGAAATGATCCAAACTCGAACCGACTCAAAAACTGATATGGCCCAAGACTTAAACCGGGAACCAAACCAAAATACTCAGTTTCGGTTCGGTTTTGCCTGGTTTGGTTCTCTTCTCAGGTTTGGATCGGTTCCAGTGAATCGATGAACAACCCTAGTTACCCTAGGGAACATCAATTTTATGGTTTGGATTTTAATCATGTGGCATAACCACTTACTTAACCGTTGAATAACCACTTTGTAACTTCCATTTATGATTGGTTTCTGATAGGACACATGTTTCTTTAATAGAGAGCCGTTGGGGGGCAAGGATCAGTTGCAAATGATGGTAACCATCCTGGTAACCACCCCATACCTTTTAGAAGCCATTCCTTGTGTTTTCCTATGACCTATAAAAGGACAAAGGGGGGATAGAGTCACGCCTGGTTAGAAAATCTCACTCAAGAGTTAAGATTGAACCAAGACGAAGTCATACATCCATTCATACATACTTTATAGTTTAGTTATCACCATAAGCCTTGGAGAAGACTAGAGGATTTGTCTCATCTCATTTCAAATTTTGTGGATGTGTTAAGGCTTATAAGGGGGAAATTTCTGATTTCGGAAAGTGTTTACACGATTCAAATCTATCCAAAGAAAGGTATCAGTATCATTGATTGTTCCACTGGTGTTCTGCATTCAAGAAGGAGAAGGATCAACAGACGCAGACTGTATCCGCATGGGTCAACACGAGAATCCAACATCATGCAACATGATCGAATAAGGTGGGTGGAGCCTAGTCGTTTTCTATGGACTGACATTGTGTTCACGCTACAGCATGGACACTCTTTTTTGTATTATTTATGATAACTAACTAAGCGAGCATGATTTTGTTGACTAAACATCTAACGCGAAGATGTTGTTTGATTGCAAATAGTTGAATTTGGACATTGTTGGGATGGTGATTGGTCCAAATAATGATCGATCTCAACGTGTTTTGATGATGATTGAACACTTGTGAAGAATTTAACAAAGCTACTAAGTGTTTCAAGATCAATCAAGTATAATTGAGCAAAGAAACAAAAGCAGGAGCAACCGATAGTAACAACCAAGGGAGCAAAGAATTAGTTGAAGAGCTCATTGATTCTTGATAGTATCACCATGGGATCAACGCAAAAGCCTGAAGATAAATAAGGAAAGTTGGACCAAAACACGTGGAAGTTGTGTGCATGTTCTATATAAGAAAAGACGCGTATTGGAGGATCGGTTGAGAATGATATGTATCTTTTGGTAGTTCGAAGATATATTTTCTTTAGAGAAAATTTGGTATGTAGACTATTTGGAGAGATTTGTGGAGCGGATAGGCGGGAACAAAAATAAATGAGCTATCTAGTCAGTTTTCCGAAAATACCCTTGGTCAAAAAAAAAATTTACATGCGTGCCATTGCGTCCCACCTGAAATCCTGTCATCGGAAATCCTGTCATCCAAAAATCCTGTCACCGGAAGATTGAAAACAACTTGTCACCATGCATAAA
Organism: Polygonum maritimum; assembly: GCA_963924305.1. Classification (NCBI taxonomy): domain Eukaryota; kingdom Viridiplantae; phylum Streptophyta; class Magnoliopsida; order Caryophyllales; family Polygonaceae; genus Polygonum; species Polygonum maritimum. The sequence goes on from OZ002734.1 coordinate 5,023,939, forward strand.
AACTTGTCATCGCTTAGAAAAACTTGTCATTGCGTAGAAAAACTTGTCATTGCGTAAAAAACTTGTCATCCCTTACGAAAAACTTGTCATTTGCGTAAAAAAACTTGTCATCGCGTAGAAAACTTGTCATCGCTTATAAAAAACTTGTCATAGCGTACAAAAAACTTGTCATAGCATACAAAAAACTTGTCATAACGTACAAAAAACTTGTCATGGCGTACAAAAACTTGTCGTCGCGTACAAAAACTTGTCATCACTCAACCTATCATCACGTACAAAAAACTTATCATCACGTACAAAACTTGTCATTATCCTAACTTGTCATCACGTATGCAACTTGTCATCAGAATTTATTAGTATGCCTATGTGGGATTCGAACCCACATTATTGTGCGTTAAGCACGTTGTTCTACCATTTGAGCTAATAGGCCATAATTAAAAGTTATATATAGACAAATCTAACAATGCAACCAACTGATCATCACCTAAACCCGTAAACTCAACTTGTCATCACCAAAACTCGTAAACTCAACTTGTCATCACTAAAGGAAAGTGACCTTTTCCAAGCAAATCTTCCTCTTTTCAAGTTCGATAAATGTGCAAGTTATAATGCAAGTCTAATAACACCATATAATTCCTTACATCAGGGACATATTAATGGATATATATAAAACATACAGTCAAGGGAAAAGTTCAAAGGCTTCATTAACAAAGATAAGAACAAAGTAAAGAATTGGGTCTTCAAAGTGCAAGATTCTCATGAGCTTGATATCATCATTAAATCCACTCAAACCCTGATCAAAGAATTAATTAATTCCCAACCATTTCCTCACCTTTCAACCCCACAAACAAAACACAACCTAAAAAAGCTTAAGTACACGTTAGCCACAACACCACAGCGCAACCATAATCCAAAAACTTCAACAGAGAGCAAGAAGACCACACAAACCGGAAAACAACCAGATAACCACAATGTAAATACTCCATCCGTACAACAACGCTCAGAAGACAAAGCAGATTCAACAAAATCAATTAATTAACAACGATGAACACTCTGGAGCAACCGAGCAACGAATTCGCAAACCAGAACAACACATTTACGCCTAATTCATTGCTATCGAAGACGAAAAAGGTGAAAAGAAGGAAACGAGTAAAACGGAAGAACGAACTCACCGGAAAAGCGAAAACAAGCGAAAGGCGAGTCGAAAATGGATCAGGAACTGAAACGGAAACGCGTGAGGAGGAAGAGAGAAAGAAGGCAACACCGAAGAGGAAGCCCGGGCCGCCGGAGATCTCCTGAGGCGATAGGAAGCCGGAGGGAGCAAGAAGACCTTGGAGGAGTCCGGATCGGGATCGGGATGGAAGCAAAACCCTAGATTGGGATCGCACTTCGTCAGAGATTACAGACCCGGAGATCTCTTCGGCACGGAGGTGAGGCTCCAGAGATCGGGATCTGAGATTTTAGGGCTCAAGATCTGAGATTCGGTTGGAGGAGGAGGAGGCAGTTAGGGTTATGGATCTGGATTTGGGGGCACCATCCATGGAGGAGCGTAGACGATTGAGAGGGAGAAGGGAGAGAGAGAAAAAATGGGAGGAGAGAGAAAATGTAAGGGAAGGAGGCTTTTTATACCGACTACTTACTTATTTTTATTTAGGAGGGGACTAATTAGTTTCCAAATGTTTATAAAGAGCCCTCCATGCCTCTTTCTCTCTTTTCTTTATGAAAGATTTGATCTTGTTACCCAAGATAAGATAAAATCTTATTACTCCATATTTTAGTATTATTTAGATAGAATATTTGTTTTAGCTAGTAGTATAAATATGAGTTATGTCCTAGGTTAGTTTTAAAAAAACAACTTTAATAGCTGAGAGAGAGCTTTTCGTGAATGGAGAAGAGACACACGAAGACTTTAAGATTAGTTGTGCGCTAAGATTAAAGGTGTGAGCGATTTACTTTCTTGAGTTTTAGGAGTGTTCAACGTTGAAGGATCAAAGTTTATCGTTAAGAGTTGTGCACACCTTGGATTCGCGTTTGTATATTCACTTATGAGTAACAAGAATTCCAAATTGATTTTGAAATTCTTGTTTTTGTGTTTGCTTGTTTGATTACTTTAATTCCGATATCCCGTTTGTTAATTTTCTGTGATTCAACGTACATGACTTATATTTACATGCAAACCCATTGAATAGAATCAAGGTACAAGTTGATTATTATACACTCTACTTTCCAACACACAATCTTTGGACATACACACACATATCCTGATGGGTCAAGCAAAGCATTTCTTGTCGTAGTTGCAACTTGGAAGCCCATACGTGAAGCATTCAAAGCCGAAGTCCAAACTTGAAAACCTACTCCCTCAAAAATAAGAAAATAAAAAAATTTAATTGGCTTAAAGAAATAGAGGAAAAAGAAAAAATAAATAAAGGTGGCATTTGGTGGGTGCAGCAGGGACCCACCCAAATCGACAGACAGCACTGCCCACGCAAGAGAGGCGAGAAGCCTTCACACGCAGCCTTCACTCCCCGGGCAAACAAATCAGAAGAGCTTCGACTTCTCGATTATTGTGAGGGCAATATGGTCATTTCAAATAACCAAAAGAGCTTCGACTTCTCGACTATTGTGAGGGTATTATGGTCATTTCCCATGAAGCAAGACCGAAGCAAATAATAATTCAAATCAAATCAAATAAAGAAAAGAAAAGGGAAGAGGAAAAAGAGAGAGGAAAAGGACGAACAGGCTCTTCTGAGTCGGTTTGTGGGGGAGAGAGAGAAGGCAAGAGAAATCGAGAAGCAAAGGCAAAGCAGGAGTAAGCAAAGCCATGACCTCCCTCATCTTCCTCCCACCCACACCTTCATAATCACAATCTTCCTCACAATCTTCAAGACACGCAGATGAAGAGAGCGACCTTGGCCGGCGAGGGATCTGCGCAGATGATGAGGTTCAGAGGCGTGAGGAAGAGGCCGTCGGGAAGATTCTCCGCCGAGATCAGAGATCCGTTGAAAAAGACGCGTGTCTGGCTCGGAACCTTCGACTCCGCCGAGGAGGCCGCCAAGGCCTACGACCTCGCCGCCGGCAACCTCCGTGGCCCCAAGGCCAAGATGAATTTCCCGATCTCTTCCTCCGTACCGCCTACAAACCCTAACGGATCCGCTCCCGTCGTCTGGCTCCTCGACGATCCCTACGACATCCGGAGGCCGACCTCGAGCGGTATGAGCAGCACTCTCGAGTCCTACAGCGGCCCGAGGACGTCGGCTACGGCCTCCGTCACTCTCCCCCCGCCTCCGAGGCCGCCGCCGATTGCGCTAGAGGATTGCCGGAGCGACTGTGACTCTTCGTCGTCGGTTATTGACGGGAACGGCGGTGAGGAGGCGAACATGGCCTCGTCTTCTTTCAGGAAGCCGTTGCCGTTCGATCTTAATCTTCCTCCCGCTGATGGTTTCGTCTTTGCCGATGATTTCCAAGCGACTGCTCTGAGGCTCTGATCATGATGATCGGTGGTTGATGATGGAAGAGGAGGTCGCTTAGGTTTTTTTCTTTTATCTTATCTTTGTATGCAATTATCTGAGATGAAAAAAAAAATAACAAAAAAGGTGATCTAGATAGTATATCTTAATCTAGAATGTATGTTGTTGTGTCTGTACGATCTTCTAAGGGAGGTCTGAGGGTTAAGCATAAGTTCGTTGTTGTTGTTGTTGTTGTTGTTGAGCATTGGTGCAAATGAAGAAAGAGATCCTTTTTTAATTTAATTCCGTTTTTAGTTATGTTGAAGTTATATATAGTATGAGTCAAATCAAAGTCATTTGGTCTAAAGATCTGTGTTAGCCCTCTTGATCATATGCTTGTCTCTTACCTGTTATCCTATGTAGAAAATGATCAAATTCATAATGGAAAAGGCGTCTTGTTGGTTTCCATTTGAATGCTATCCTAACTTTCATCTGTTGTTTCCTGTTTCCTTGCTAATGTTTCTCTAACTTTTCATGGTTGACAATATCTAATACTGGGTGTCAAATTTGCTTTCTGATTTCTATACTTGTATTAGGATATCGATGTGATGCGTTGATTATTCTACATGCATGATATGTTGTTATTTATGATTGTGCTAGATGATATCACATTGTTTGGCGTTTTGTATCTTCATAAAGTTGCAGATGAAGTTAGTTTTGGTTGTGTACTGAAGTTTTTATCTATTGAGTAAGTGAGAGTTACTTTAACCTGCAATTCACCACCACTCTTCTTTCATGCTACTATGCTATTGAATGTTATGTCTTTAGAATTGTATGTTGTAGGTTTTCCCAGGTTGAATCTTCTATTAATGTTTATATTTGAGTGATTTGCTCATGCTCCAAAGTAGGACATAAATTAACTGTTCTTGCCTTTTTTGGCTTCTGTATGGATGCTCCAAAGCAGGACATAAGTTTTTATCTATTTGTGGCTTTCCAGGTAGGGAAAGTTAGTTATTACCATTTATAGCAGTCTTTTTTGTGCAACATAATGATATTGGTGCGTGGTATGCACGTGCTAATGTACTCCGGTGTTATGAGGTGATTTGTCGAGTAGGTAAGTGGATCAAAGTCACTTTCGCTTTTCCGTTTTCTGGCTGTTGGTCATGCAATGCAGATGTTGATGACGTCCACGAAAGTCTAGACTCAAGTGTATGCCTCTGCTGGTTTTACAAGCTTGATTCATCTATTAAATGATTTTGTGAGAGCAACTTGGTCATGCTTCAAATTATTAAGATTGATTAACTGTCCTTTAGGTATTAGTCATTTCGTTGCACCTTTTTTGTCTTCTATCTGGATGATCTTGTGGCTTTCACAGGCAGGGGAAATCAGTTATTGCTGTTACAGTGGTATTTTTGGGAACACTGGTATTGGTGAGTGCTATGCACGTGCTAGTGTACTATTTTATATGTGATCTTTGACCCAGCATTTGTACGGTCACTGTCGCTTTTCTGTCTTCTTGCGGTTGATCAGGTAGTGTAGACGTTTATGACGTCCACAAGGTTGTAGACTCGAGTGTGTGCTTCTGCTCAGTTGACGTCTGTTATGAATCATTTAATACTCGACTCTGCTTGCTGTGTCGTGTAGTAGCAGACTAATTTTGGCCTTTTTCTTTGCCATTATTGATGTTGCATCTACTGCAAATTTATTGTGGTTGCAGATTGACTGTTATTTCTTTCTTGGAGATTTTCTTGGATGATCTTGTGGCTTTTCAGGCAGGAGAAGTCAGTTATTACCATTTATAGCGCCCCTTTTTTGGAGCATAGTGATATTGGTGCGTGTTGTGCACGCGCTAGTGTACTCTGGTATTATATGAGTGACTTGATCCTGCACTTGTCGTGTAGTTAACGGAAAGTACATTCACAGCCGCTTTTCTGTCTTCTTAATGTTGATCATGCAATACAGATATTATTGACGTCAAGTATGTGCTACTGTTCGCTTGATGTCGGTTAGAAGTCATTAATTACTTGATCCTGCTTGATGTGTGGTATAGTAGAAGATTAACTTTGCCTGTTTGGTTAGAAGTCATTGTGGGTGCAGCTTTAGTATTATTTCTTTCTTGGAGGTTCTACTTCTGCTACTGAGGTTTTTTTAGGTGCTAGCTATCAGTATAACTTACTTTCATGTTTCATGTGGCATCTCTCTTGGCTTCTATTTGGATAATCTTGGGTCTTTTTAGCCAGGGAAAGTCAGTTATTACTGTTTATAGAGTCTTTTATGGAAAATAATGATATTGGTGCACATAAGTGCTAGTATACTCCGTAATTATACGAGGCATTATATCCTGCATTTTTGGCATGTATTTAACAGAAATTACCATCACCGTCGCTTTTCTGTCTTCTTGCTGTGTAGATGCTTATGTCATCCACAAGGTTGTAGAATGAATGTGTGCTTCTGCGCAGTTGACGTCTGTTAGAAATCAGTTACTACTTGATCATGTACGATGTGTTGTGTAGTGGCAGATTAATTTTGCCTGTTTAGTTTACTGTTGCATCTAGTTCAAATTTATTGCTAGTGTAGGTTTAGTGTAACTTCTTCTTGGAGATTTTATGCAACTACTGGAATCACTTTTGGGTGCTAGATATCTGAAAAGCTCACTTTCACATGGATTTATACTGATTTGGCTTAATTATCTGGTGTTTCGTTGATGTTACTAACTCTTCAGTTCCTTACAATTAATTTGCTTATTCGAGTAAAAGGGGGCTGTAGCTGCATTAACCAATGACATAACCTGAACCATGGCATTGCAGGGTCAGAGATAAGCCTGATATGACTTTGAGAGATGCTTCATGAAACTCTGCTAAATGGAGTTGTGATTTCTGAGCCCTTTTTGTTGTTAGGTTAAGGCGTCCTGTCCATTTCAGTCTACCACACTATAAGTCACAATCTAGCTGATTTTCACAAGCTATTAATCTACTTTTTGCTTATGCTAATAATTTACCTTCCAGAATGAGCTAATAATTTACCTTCCAGAATGAGCGAGCTTATGAGAGTTTCAACTAGCTTAATAGCTTGAAGTGTCACTCACCCTAGATGCTGCCATTTATGGCCTGTATGACTGACAATTTGCCATGTTTTTCTGTACACTTCAGGAGGGAGTCAAAATCTGGCGAGCACCTGGTTCTGGGCTATATGCTTCAGGAGTTGTGGTTAGTAGTATTTTTCAGGATATCCATTGAGTTGTTCAGTGTGAGTTGATAAGAACTAAGCTGTGGTGGTTGGTTATTTTTCTGGTTGCTGGGCATTCTTCACAATATTTTCACTTCTCACCCACAAACACTTTACGCAGTCATTATAGTAGGTGGTTTCATGTGACTTTATGTTGGATGAATGATTTTGCAACAACATTATTTTGTTCATTCCTCAGTAGAATCATAGATTGGTTTATGTATTATAGGCCATGTACTCTGCCTTTGTTAATAGTTACATGAATTTTTCTTTCAGCTGCTCAAATTTTCGGCATGAATTAGGTGCTTAGGTTTTGCCCCAATATCATCCTTGGCCTGTTAGGGCTTTGAGAAATGCTCAGTAGCATCGGTTTACTTGCACCCATGGTTGTGCTGCTGTGGAAGTTTGTGGTATTCCTGCTCAGAATGTGAGATTCACAATTCCAAGCATGACTGATGTTGCAGCAACTGTAATGGAGCCAGAAATAGTTCATCGTGTAGTCATAGTTGTCAAATGTATTGGTAATCATTGTTCTAGAAACCCCATCTAGGCTCGGCATGGGCGCTAGGCAGCCGCAGACCGTCTAGCTTTCCAAACCACCTAGGCGGTTGCCTAACGAGTTTTAGGACATTGTTGGCAATTGAAATAGCCTACCTAGGTGAGTGGAAGGAAAAATTGGGTCCATGAAGCTGTAGGCAAGGTGGGAGAAAGGGATGGAGGTGAACTCGCCTGTCCCTGTCCTTGTTCAGCTTCAAACCTCTTATTCCACTTTGAGATGACTATATATGAACCTGGCCTATTTTGAACATGTATACCAAATATGTGAACATCTTGTGAAATGTTTCTGATTTTCAGGTACATTGTAAAAATTAATGTGGTTCGCCTTTACCCCCACAAATACTTTTCGCAGTCATAATATGTTCTCCAGGCCCTGCTGGAAGTGCATTTTTATTGCAGAGAGGGAATGCAACTTTGAAGACTGCATATTACAACAAGGATCACATACATGATGTTGCTATACATTGACCGACTATTTGTCAAAAGTTTATTTAACTGGCTGACTACATGACCAAATTTATAGCTCAAATCTCATCCTTCCCACCATAGAAATGGCGGAATACAGATGAGAAGTCTTCTGCCTCGTGACCATCCTTGCAGATTGTATTGAATCTGCAAACAGAAGATGTTTCATAGAAAGTTACCTTACAGACAACTCTATACATGGTGAAATTTGGAACGAATCTTCTTTATTGTTGATATGCAGTCAAAGTGATCAGAGATTTAACCTCTCAATAGTCAATACACACTAAGAAACACTCATGTGGCTCATTAATCTAAGCAATGGTTGCCTTCACATGACATTTTTATAGCCGACAATCACCACAAATGTTTTGCACAGTCATGGTTTGAATTTGAAATTACTCTCGTGAGTAACTAAATATTAGTCTACTCAATGATAGCACAAACAGGGTCTTTCCAAACAGGTAGTGGCAATGGAATTATGGTGGTGTTGCAAACAGGTAGTTCCTACACAAGTTTTGTTAACTAGCTCTAGAATCCTCTACACAAATTAGCTTCTCAATGAATCTTTCAGGTAATCAGAAGTCCAAGGTGATCCAGATGGCTTGGGCAGGGAAGATGGGTGAGTTTTGCGTACCCGCTGTTCTTCCGGGTACATTTGTGCCATGGCTTTTATTGAGAAGGACTGAGGGACGCCAATCGCATTGCTGACGGGTTAACCAAGTTATTTCTCTTAATTCTAGGCTTCTCTTAAATCAGTTCTAGTGGGTTACTATGATTCGAGAGATTCTTAAAATTCAGTCCTTATTCCCTCTGATCTTAACTCACTAACACTGAAACAGGTAAAGAACATATAAGATTGATGCATGTACAAGTTCACATAACACATTAGATGATCACTTTAGCATAGGTTAAAAAGGTACAAAGCGTACATTTCTTGCGCTTGTGATGTCAATGGGTACTTGATGCCCGTTTCTTTAGCAGAAACAGCAGCAAGCTTCAAGTCCTTAGCCTGCACAACGCATACAGGGTCAATGCAAATCATCAAAAGTATTATCCTGCACAAGATGTAGATACCATACTCTGTCAGGTATATCTTGATTGGGAGTTAAATCCGAAAAGGGAATTACATACCATAAGCTTAGATGAAAATCCACCTTCATAATTTCTAGAAGAAGGGACTCCATCCATCACACCAGGGACTGGATTATAAGTATCACTAAAACATACAATCAGTAAATCATCAGCTTTTTAAAAGCAAAAAATGGACACAATGCTAAATTGGCCTGAATTGGAACAAAAGAAAAGACAAGGAGATCCCTATCCAGTTCCTTGAAGAAACGGATTAGACTATAATGCCAATCTAAGTTCCTCTGGAGGCAATCAATCACAATAAAGCAAGAATTGAGATCTTAGATATGGGATTAAGGGGGGATGGCATAGAAAAATCCGAAAGTTGACATCTTAGATAAGTTGAGAAAGTGAGGTTTTGATCATTTCCATTATAATCTACCACACATTTCAATAAATATGATGGAAGTCTATTCACCCTGTACTTGTTCACAGAGAACGATTAAACTTTACACTTCAAGAAAGGATCATTCTAATCAACAAAATCTTTTTTGTCAAAATGAAAAGGCTTAAGCACCAATATAAATGATCGAGCTGTACAGAGCAGAGGTAAAGTAGGTGAGAAGAGGCCTTTTGAATCACAATGGACAAAAAATACAACTAGATTAAGACTAACCAAACCCATATCTTTTTTTACCCTTCCAAAAATGGCAGAAGAAATAGCATCAATTTTATCAGGATAATTTGAATGAGTTGATTTATAAACTTGTACCCTTGCAAGAACATTAGATACGAAACAAGTCAGACATTCAACTGCAATGAGATATTAAGAATGGAAGCTTGAGAACAGGTGCTGTCTATACCTACTCCAACAGCGAGCAGTAGAGGAGTTGAAAATATTGGTAAGAGTCCTCGCCTCAATTCCCAACGACTGGCCAAGAGCAAATGCTTCTGACACCCCAATCATGCTAACAGCCATCGCCAGATTATTGCATATTTTTGCAGCCTGTGTTCCAAATCCATTTCTTAGGTTCACAAAATCCACAAAAAACATATCATGAAATAATCCATATCTATAATAATTTATATACCTGTTTACCTACAATATATAGGGGCTATGCTGGGAGAATAGAAGGTAGTTTCCTGAACTCTTGAAGCAATCTATAAACTTAATACTAAATAACTAATAAATTGCAGCTAAGCTGATGTCTCTTTCATGAAGCTGCCATTCTTATTCTGTTTTTCTTTTACCTTTTATTGTAATACCAAGGAGCTAGAATAACAGTAAAATTGTTTATTAGCATACAAGTTTACACCTAGTGGCAACGAACCATTCAACCAAAATTTTCTCAAAGTGAAAAAGCAAATGATGATTACGAGTTTAGTTTAACCTTCTCTTCTGAAATAAGTGAGAACATCTTCATATATAACCAAAATCACGATTAAACTGGTTTCTAGGAGAATCCATTGTAACAACTACATAGATATTATATCTAGCTCAATTATGAGCCCACCATGAGATGATGGTAACATTATAAAAATGCCATAATGATTTATATAAAATCTCTGATCAAATATGAGATTACAACCCGGCGAAGCCATCTCATAATTACTAAAAAGACCTGCGGAAAACTAGAGCGCCGTACAGCTAAAAAGGAACTATCCATCTTCACATCGAACAACTTCATTTCATACTCTCAACTGATGAAAAATATTCTTGTACTATGCCTTTTTGCGACAAGCAGGGAGGTATTATTTTATTTTGTGGACCTGGTAGAAGCTTCTTTTTCTCCGTGTAGTGAAGTATTATTCTAGTTTATGGAGCTTCAGATTCTTCCATTAGCATTTTGTTCTCCATTCAAATGTCAAAAGATATGCGAATCATAATAAACCTATTTCAGGGAACTTACAGAACCATTTCCTGATGCACCACAATAAATTGAGGCTTTGCCCATAGAAAGAAATAATGATTCTGCAACAAGATAAGCTTCTTCTAAGCCCCCAACCTGGATAATATGGCAACAGAATATTCATTAAGTTGCATAAAATACATCATTTCACTACAAAATAATATGAAACATGTAGGTGCTTAGAATACAATCCTCATTAGCACAATTCACACAACCATCACAGTATCAAAAGCACAACCATATTCTCAAGAAACTACATAGCACCACTATAGGTTACTAGCAGCTTTACCTCTAAAGAAACCATTGCAGTCTTACTTTTAGTTATGATCCGGTACCAGTAAGGGATGAACTGTTTTTGTTCAGTGCAGATATGAGTCTAAATTTTGTTGAGTAGCCAGGCAAATGCTATGTAAGTGGAACATCATATGAATAAAGGGTCGTTCCATTCACACAAAAGAATACTTAATATCCCAATGCAGGGAGCAGTAAGTTATATATTGTTCATAATTTGTAATCCCAAATAATAAACTGGATTAGAAAGGTTTGGCTCAAATGAGGTCAGTTATGCATTTTTGGGACATTCTAGAGCGTCAGTCGTATGTAGCTTAAATAAAGAAAGGTTTCCCCTTTTAGAATCATTGAGAGAAGTAGAAAGGAAATTTGGGCAGCTTCCTTTGAGATTTTGGCTCAAGCGTTATCCTCGAGTGAGTTGTATCTTGTTCTGTTTTCTCAATTTTATAAGAGAAATGTGTGTTATTGAGAGCTGTGTGTGTTATTGGTGCGTATTGTGCTCTTCCGGACTGTCTACTCTATCAATTTCCCAACACGTATAAGGAGAAGTAAAACACAATGTCGTACATGGTTTTCTGAAGAAATGTTTTACAAAAGGGTTCATGTGTTACAAAATGTAGCAGACTAGAAATCAGATCCCACCACCCAGGTTCTTAACATCATTGTCACCTTAATATCTTAAATATCATACCATCTAGGAACCAACATCAACACTAACAAATTGGCAACTTATGTGCAACTCAGAATGAATATTGGAACATACCATGAAAGTTAGTGTAGCAGCTTCTGCACCAAGAATACCACCAGAAACAGGAGCATCCAACATAACAGGTTTCTCCCAGTGACCTGCATAGCCTTGAGTCTTTATAAAGCTGTGATTCACACAATACAAAATTGGCAATGAAAAAAACGTCCCAATTGGAATTACACATTCCAGAATACATTTGTACAAGCAACGGTAAGCTTCAAATTTGTCAGGGCTGAAAAAGTCTACTTTTATGTCCCTAACTACATCTGAGTTCAGAGATTGCACTAGCATCTAACTAAATCTGTTGCCTCTATTAGTTTTCAACCCCCAGCTATTTGCACAACTATTCAGTTTTTTATCCAGACAATGCTATTTCTACAAAACTAGTGTGAAAGATTGATCTGATATATATAGAAAGAGGGAAAAAAAACCTAAATATTATTGTTTGTCAAAAATTCAGCATTATTTAATTGTATTCTGGCCAAAACTAGTTCAATAATTATACTGATGACAACTAGAAACTTCATATTATGCATTATGCACATAATCAACCAAAATTTCATAATAAGCCCAACCTTTTTTTTTAATTATATTGAGCTTATTCCAATCAGAAAAAGCAAATTCTTAAGCAAGCAGCAACATCAAAATCAAGCATTGTTAGTAAAGCTTTCTACAAACTTGCACTAAAAAGAAGTAAACATAAAAGGAAGGAGTAGAATCTTCCGTACCAACCCAAACAAGAGTTTCTAAAACAAGAGTTCTTTAAAAAGAATCCAAAAGAACAATGAATCTAGTATATTAGATACAAAACATCCATCATACACTAACCATCATGAAGCTCGATGATCTATGAGATCCATTCAAAACAAAACAAGTAGAGGCAAGTCAAGTGAAATATCAAAAAACATAATCTATGAAGATGTTAGCAGCTAGACTGGTATCAGCTACAGCACCTTTCTTTTTAATCAAAGTCCTATCAGCTACAGCAAGAGAGAGCTTTCTTGATGTCTGGGGATCAATTGTAGAAGAATCAATAAATAACCATGGTCTCAAAAGTTCACCACTATTCTTAAGTAACCCGTTTGGTCCAGTATAGACGTCAGTCACCTACAAAAAAATACAAAAATATGGCTAAATTGTCCTTTTGGTAAAACAAAATAAAAAATCTCTTGCCATCATGCTATCCACTTTGTAGAATTTATTTTTCACCATCAATGGCTCCTAATCAACCGAATTTTGACCTTTTAATTCTAAATGGTTAAAACAAATAAAATGACACTTCAGAAACTCACATGATCAGAAGAAGGTAGCATGGTGATCACAACATCACTAGCTTCTGCAACTGCAGCTGGTGTTTCTTTTACAGAAGCTCCTTTGTGTAAGAATGTTTCTACTGTACTGGAATTTCTGAAACCAGTTTCCCAAGACAGTCAGTGAGGAAACTATGATACGCTTCGCCAATTCATGTCATGCTTACCCCACAAAGATTGATATGGATGAGGGCAAGCTGATAAAGTCAACATTATGCAATGCAGCAATGTCATGTCTATCAATTAATCCATAGCACAAGAAAGGCAGTATAAAACAATTCACTTACACGTCATAGACAGAAAGTTTGAAGCCAGAGTTCATCAGGTTGAGTGCCATGCGCGATCCCATGTTCCCTAATCCAATAAAACCAACATTCTGTAATACAAACAAAGAGGCATTATGCAAAGAGGCATTATGTCCACATACTTTTCTTTATCATCATATGATTACAACACGCTAAAATAGACGATAATTTCAATCAATCAAACACTGAAGAAAATACAAAAAAAAGAATGACATTTTTCACCAAGGAGCCTACGAATTGGTTATAGCAATTCTTTGTTTCTAAGTTCAATTAAGCTCCCAGGGCCCAGCGTTAATCTATTATGAAGAATATCTGACGCTCAAATCGAGCCCTAAAATTTGAGTACCAATACAAAAGAAGAAGAAAAAGAAACTGATGATAGGCGATCATACCTCCACGTCTGAAGACACGTTGAATGAAGTGAAGTGGCGAAACGAGGGGGAGGATTGGAAACAAGGGAGGATTTTGGAAGCCGAAGAAGAAGAAGAAGAGAGTAAGAATCTGAATTTGGTGAGCGCCATCTCTCTAGACCGTGATTTTGGAATCAGCCGCACTAGCCCAGCTTCGGCACTCAGTAGTTGGTCACTCGGTGGTTGGTCGCTCAGGTCTAATCATATGATTAGACCTCTCCGAATGGATTAGACCTGACCAAATACATATACGGCCTCAATCTTTTGCAAAATATTCACTTTAATACCTCATTTGATTTTTACCTATTGAATACCTGAATTATATACATTATGACCTATTAAGCACCTGTGTGCTGACGTGTAAAAAGTAAATTTGCCACATAGGCACCACCTATACACCAGATATAAATTATAATTTTCCTTTAATAAATCAAAAAAATTTTAAACACTAAAAGCACTAAAATAAAATAAAAATAAAAATAAAAAAACAAAACCCCAAATTTGGTGGCGGAAGGCGCCGGAGGAGGGAGGTAGAAGATGCTGAGGGCAGAGAGGGTAATGGGAGAGGAGATCTTGATGGAGGAGTCGAGGCCGGTTTTGGGGAGGGCCGAGTGGATTTTCTCCATGGCGGGGAGGAGGTACTTGGTGGAGTGGGCAGGGTCGACAAAGACTTGGTTGCCGACGGGTATGTTTCGCAATCTGGGTGTAGGGGAAGTAGGTGGTGACGTTGCGGAGGACCCAGGTGTGGGCGAAGGAGGAGGAGGTGGTGGCCGAGCGGAGGAGCTGGTTGGGGAGGTCAACGGACGATGACCTTGATGTGGGTGCCAACGAGGGCGCGGAGGCCAGAGGGGTCGGAGTCGAAATCGGAGCCTTCCTGGACGCGGTGTTGGAGGGCGTGGAGGGTCAGGTAGCAGAGGCGGGAGGCCTCCGGATCGCCGTAGATTCCGACGACTCCACACTCCTCACGGGGCTTGTCGTCCGGGGAGGAGGTGAAGTAGTTGTCGGACGAGGAGAAGAGGTCGGAGATCGGGGATTTGGAGGAGAGGAAGAAATGGGATTTGGGGGCGGAGGAGGTGGTGAGAGAAGAAATCGAGGGTTTTGGGCGGGAGTGAGAATAGGAGGGCCTGGTTGTTGGAGGTTTCATGGGGGGTGGGGGCGAGGAAATGAGGTTGATGGAGGGTGGAGGAAGTGGCCGCCATGGATAAAGGAGGTTTGAGAGATTGGGGAGTTTTTGAGATTCATCGTAAATGGCGGGCAAGGGTTGTGAAACGAATCAAACAAGCTCAAATGGCTAAAACATCAAATAAAATTGAACGGAGGGAGTAATTGATTTATACTCCCTCCGTCCCTATTTGTTTGTCCTAAAGCACGTACTATTTTTGTGGTTATTAAGGAAAGGATAAAGTTGTATTGGAAAAAGAGAAATGTAGATGATGTGGGTCAAAGCTAAAATTAAATGGGGTTAGTTTTGTAATTTTATATGGGTAAAAAGCTGAAAGGAGATAAAGTAGAAGGAATGGTTAGATGACAAGGGTGAAAAGTGAGATTGAATGAGAGTAGTATTATAAGCAATTATCTATACTATATATTAAAGCCGGAGAATTTCGAACCTCCACGTTAATTCTGACCCCACACTATTTAAGAAAATAAAATTCAGAAAAATAATTTTAAAGTCTTCTTATTCTTAATAATTGTCTATCCTCTACCTCTCTCTTTTTTTTCTAATTTCTATCTTTTCAGCTTAATTTCTATCTTTTTAGTATTATTCTCAAGCCCCCCTCACAAATTGAGCTCAAAATTGGAAGTTTTGCAATGGTTCGTAGATGGTTCTTCTAGGTTATTGAAGTGAATTTTGTGATGTTGTAGTTTTTTACCTTTTCTTCCCTCTTTACTTTATTGATGGTGTTTTCAAATTTAATTAAAACCCTGGTTCAATATTGTTATCGCTTATAAAGAACATTAAGCTCCTAAGTTGTAAAAAGGTTTGCTTCAACCTTCAGCTTTAACTCCTTCGTATCAGAAAACATCCAATTTTGCATACACAGGCTTTTGGCAATCTGTTCAGGCTTTTATTGGGTGAAAAAATATGTATAAAAAATATATAAACTAACTTTGTGTCATAATATTCATTATTAAGTCGTATTGATCTATAGCTCTATTATCATTAAATACATTAACATTTTATAAGATCTAAAAAATATTAAATTTTATTTAAAAAATATTATTACGGATAAAATTCTATTTTTTCTATAAAATTTATGTAAATAAGTCATAATTAACTCAATTTTTTATTTCTATTATCATATAAAAATCTTATTATTTATGAATATATATATATATATGTTGATAAATATTTCAATTGAGATATCATATCATATCACATTTGAATTTTTTAATTAATCAAATATATATTGGAATAAAATGATAGCATTTTATCTATGATTGTTATTTAAGTCATTTCATATAAAATTTAAATTTAAATTTATTCTTAACATTGGAAATGAAAATGAAACAAATTTAGTGGAAATGTTCATTAAGTATACGGATAATTATAACATTTACATAAAGTTGGATGGGAGCCTAGCAACTAATTGAGCTCCAACACCCTTATTCAAGGTAAAACACAACCTCTTAAAAATAAAGGACCGAACATTAGCACTAGAGGCGTGGCTTTGAGCAGCCCGTGTGACCCTAAAAAAAAAATCAAGAGCATCACTTCCCAATTCTCCAAAGGTAGAGAAAGCGAAAGCGATAAAACCATACCCATTATCAACACATTTGGAGGCATACTTAGTCTTCTTTCTGGCGACAGCCTTAGCAACAGCAGCCCCGGGGACGAAAGCGTCAACACCGATACCAGTGAAGGGAGAGACACCAGTGACATCCAAACAAACATTATATATTCTTAACATCGAATCACAATTTTATATCGGCAAAATATTGTAACGATTTCGGATAAAAAATATGATATGAATATCTAATTCATGTTAATACTATTATGCATTACTTTATTACTTGAATAATACATCAAAAAATTATTATCGCTCGTGTCCCGTACAGGGTACGGGCAATAATCTAGTTGATATAAAAGTTCCATTTCCGTGGACCGTCGTCCCTTTATGAGGTGAGCCAGAATTAACGTGGAAGCTCAAAAGGTCTCGACTTTAATATATAGTGTAACACCCCATTTTTCTGTAGGGATATTACCGCCAGTGACCTTGAGACTAATGCCCAAAGTCACCCTAGGCTTTACAGTATTAACAGAACAAACAAGAACTTTAAATGCGGAATCAAAAACTTTATTACATTTGTCAAATTGACAGAGTTAGTGTCATTACATAACTGAAATTGAAATGAACTGGATTGGTCCTTACATGACAAGGGACTCAACCCAATACAACTTAAGACTTGGAGTGCGAAATTAAAGGTGAGCAAGATCATCAATGTGTCGTTGTCTTTAGTCTTTAATGTCAATTCCACCACCTGATGCGCCGCAATGGAAATACGGTTGACACCAGCCGACCATGCAAAAGAAAAAGGGTGGTCGGGTTAGTCTTACGAAAGACTAAGCAAATGGGGTTTTGAAAGGCGGTTCAGATTGGTGAGAGGAAGTAGAGACGGATATCGATGCCGAATGAAAACCGGACGATAGCCTAACCCTCTACTACCTCCCACGAGAAAACGAGCATGACTTTTAAGAGAGTTACGAGAAGAACTCCGGGAAAGGTTCCGAAAGGTTTAATACGAATATGTTGGGAACTTCTTACACACAATTAATGTCGGTTTTTAAAACCCTCGTTGACTGCGTGAATCTCAACCAACCTCATCTTGCTCGTAAGTGCCGACGGGGAGGTGGCCGCTAGGGCGCTTAAGTACCAAGCCCATCTTGCCATTTTATAGGCGTTTTAACAAGCATTCAGATTGGAACCAGACTCAACGAAATCCGAGAGCGAGGACGGTATTCCATTTTGTACTAACCATCCTATCAAGTTACCTAGGCGCACAAGTGCTTATCTAGATTAAGTTCATACTTTTTAAGACATTCATACTTACACTTGAAATGTTAAGATACTTTCTTAAGGATTTATTAAATGATTACAAGATACGGGCACCTACGTCCCTTGGCACATTATTAATGCGAACACCCCTCGGCGGTTGAGCGGGCATGGGTCATGACCTTACGCTAGGGAAATTAGAATTTACGACCTAGCGAAACTTTATTATTTATTTAAATAGGTCTTATGACCTTGATCACTTGATCACTGCGCTAGAAATTAGTTCCACACAAGATAACACACACAATGAGTCCACAAACATCGAGACCTAAGTCCATAACTAGCGCAACTAGAACAACCTACAAATAATGATCGATAAATCTATACAATAGAAATATCCTAGGTTGATTTTATTCACACATTTAGTTCCCAACAATTCATGAAAATATGACTTAAAGCAAATCATGCAAGTACGAAATCATGATGAAAAGAACCAAACCACTTGCCTTGAAATCGAAGCTTGAAGAAAATAACTCGACGGAATGGGAGATGACAAAGACTTATATCTTCGGTAACGAATTAACTGGAAAGACAAGGTAATTCAAAATAAATCATTACAATTTATTTTGGAGAAGAATGTTAGAGTTTATATCCTTCATAAACTCTAACTCAATAATAACCCTTGAATAGTTTATGTTATATTATTATAAATCTTGATTCTTAACATATTACTTTTATTAAAAATTTCTTTACTTGCCAATATATATTTCTTTATACCTTTTATAACCATTTTCCTTTAACTATATTAATAATGCAATACTTAATATAATATCTAATCCACTTATTATATTTAGTGCATAAGGAAAACCTCATTATATAATACCTAACATTATAATTCATCTTAATGTTAGTATCATGTTCTAAGGATATCATATTCTTACTATTTTATACTATACATACATATCACTAGGTCAATATATTAAAACATACATTATATGAATTTTACAAAATTTCACTAAGTATGATTTACTATCCCTTGCATAACATATCCTCTTGTATATATATTCTCATATTATATAATCAAATGGTAAAAACTAGTAATAATAGATCTAGCATTTTAATCATATATATATATATAAGAACTACATTTTCACATAAAACAACACTTTACTAACTTCTAACACAATTTTTATTAACCTTACAATTAACTAATATCAAAATTGCTACTACTATTATTATCATTATTACAATTTGACAAATTCATTTAATTTAATTTCGTTTAATTTTATTTTATTATAAATACCCAAATCGAGCAGGTCGGCCGAGCCGGGTCGGGCCCGACCGGTGCTCGGGTCCACCGGCCAAAACAACCCCGATTATGCCCACAAAAACAGAACGCGAAAAGCGAACTTTACCGGATCCTAGCAGTGGCGTCCGACCATGGTAGGCGGCTCCGCGAACAGATCTGGAAAGAAGGGAACGACGGGAATACTCAGGAGGTTACGGCGTCGGGTTTGGTGGCCGGACGAGGAAGAACAAGGCCGTCGAAGTGGACTGCGCGAAAACAGGGCTGAGGTCGAAAACGCCGATTTCCGGCTCGATTCGGAGCGGTTCCGGACGATTCTTGGGAGATTTTGGAGCGTTTAGGGATGTGTTATCGAATGATGAAGAAAACCCCAATTTATAGTTGCGATTTGAGGCTCGATTTGGCATAATTCCGTGAATATTCGAATCTTAAGAGCATTAAACACCCACACTTTAATTCGATTCAATCCGATCGAATTAAATCGATCTTATCTCCAATTAGACTGACGTGGAACTCCTCCTTATCCTTCCCTTCGTCTAAAATACAGCCCACATTGATTCCATTTCTCAATTTGCTTGAATTTGGCTGGGATTCGAACCACATTCACGAACCCTAGGTCGGTTCCGACTTGGATTTCAACGATGACAACGCAGCTTAATTCTACAATTGATGGAGGAATATGGAAGAGGGTTTCATGAGGATTCCATAGCCTTTTTTCGGTTTCAATTTTCATTGAGAAACGAGCTCGAATTGCTCGAATGAAACTTGCGATCGAAAATGGGGGTTTTAGAGAAGAAGGGTTCGGAAATGGCCCAAACTTTCAAAAGTAGCAAATATGCCCTTATGACATGAAATTGCCCACTTATATTATATTTTTATGTTATAAAAATATCCTTAACATATTTGTACATAATTGATATTATTTGTACATATCTTTATCTTTAATACATTTGTACATAACTTGTTATAAAGATTATCTTTATCTTTAATATAATTGATTATTAGTTTTGATCTTATACTACTAACACGTGTATTATCATGACATTATTCATATGATTTAATTTATAATATGAGCAAGGGTTATTATTTTGAAAAATATTAATAACAACTTATTATTAATATTTTTGATACAATGTAAAGGTAAAATGACATTTTTACCCTTATGGAAAACAGAGGGTTATTACATATAGTATATATATATATATATGTGTGTAATATAGATGAGTCCAAATATCCTTTATCATATATGTTCATGTTTGTATGAATTAATATATAGTATTATACATTTTTATGATCAATAGCAAATCGCGAATTATTTAAGGATAGATAGGAGCTGAGTTAGATAATATACTTACATCTTTTTATCTTTTTGGATTTAAGAGAGATAGAATATTAATTATTGCTAAGTTTAGTTTTTGGACCCCCCTACAAAAATCAATAATAAATTTAATTGAGTCTGTAATATTATTAATTAGGAAGGTAAAAATCGTGCAATAAATGTATGGCTTCAAAATCTTCCGAATCTTTTATACAAAAATGATAGATCGATATTAGCTTAGAAAGATAAATATTATGAAAATATAAAATATGGATCATAAATAGTTCATAAAATAAATTTAAATACTTTTTTTTTTATTAAATAAGTGGTGAGACAACGTGGATGCTCGAAATTCCTAGGCTTTAATATATAGTACTAGTACAAACACCGTACCATGTACGGGTAATGTAAATATAAAACCGAATTAACCGATTTGAGATCAAATTTTGATACAAATACGCTTTTAACTCGGGAACTTATAATCCAAATCCGATAGACCAAAGTCCGAACCTATTGACCTATATATGTACTTTTATTCATACAATTTTAATTCTAAAATAAGTCTATTCAAATTTTCAAAAATATATTATTAATGAATATACTATTGAAACATGTGAAATTTTTTCACTATTCTTCAAGATTCAATAATGACAAAAATGTATGCTAATTAATAAGATTTTTTTTTAAGAATATAAAAGAAAATCACTTAAATTTCCTTATTCGTATAAGGATATATAATTGAGTAAGATATTAAGTATACATAAGGAAATTGGATAAGATATCAAGAAAATATATAAGTTATTTTTTGAAAATCAATGCAAAAAATAAAATCATTATTTTATTCAGGGTTGATGATGTGGCGCAAATTTTAACAAAGACTTGGGTTCCACTTTATACTGTATTATAGTAGATAACACGGTTGAAGTCTTGGGATTTCAGGAGTTTGACCACCTTCGCCGCCGACGGGAGGTTGTTGGTGATCCGACCGTAGTTGACGCCGATGGAGTGCATCTGCACACACACAATGCGTATTGTCGATGGGGTTTTGTTTTTTATTTTATCATTTTATCTTTTATTTATTTTATTGTTTTTAATGTTTAAAATTTGTTTTATTCATCAAAGAAAAATTATAATGTATATCTGGCATATAGGTGGCGCCTATGTGGCAATTTTATTTTGTACACATCAGCGCACAGGTGTTTAATAGGTCCTAATGTATATAGTTCAGGTATTCAGGTAAAAACCAAAAGTGAGGTATAAAGTGACTATTTTGCAAAAGGTCAGGGGGTCATATATGCATTTGGCCGATTAAGCCTCTCCAAACTTGGGGCTGGGCCAAGCTAAATTTATTTTTTTTTACATATGTGCGGGGCAGGTGAAGCCTGGTCTGGACATTTAGGCTGAAAATGCTGTAAATCCCCTCGGCATTGCAGGCCGGGCTGGCCCGTGGACATTCTAATCCGCTAAAATTCTAAAACTTGTTTCTACAAATCAATATCAATACCTATATACTAAAATGAAATCAAATTTCGCCACCAGATTACGCCACATCACCTTTCTATTTATAAATTTATCTTATACATCTTGATTTTATCATAATCTTATACATACTTAATTAAGGTATTAGTTCTATCTTAAAATTTGAGTTTTTTTAATTAATAATTCTATCTAAATATATAAATCTCAATCATATCATTACGACCCATTTAATTAATACATAGATCTATCATAAACTTTTTATTCAAAACATAATTTTACTTAGTCATAATGATATTTTTAGCCATTTAATAATCTTAACATTTAATTAAATATCATATTAATAATCATAATCGTAACATTTTAGCCATTTAATTAAGTATCATATTAATTATGTTATTTTATAATAAAAAATATAAACATCGTTGTAAAACAAAGTAGACATAATAATATTCGTAATTATTATTGTAAATTCATATACAAAGTAATATATAAATAAATAACATCCACGTACAAGGTACGGGTCATTTGCTACGTATACTTCTAAACCTGAAGCAGTTAAGGGCAGTTTTGTCATTTAAGTTTTATAAACCACTCACCATGTTTTTAATAAGTAACTTTTATATTAATTTTCTATCCATTTATATTTAACAGATTATATAAATAGATATTTACCTGGTAGTTTCTATCTTAATTTTCTAGAAAAACTATATATGTGAAGATCTCACATAATATTGATTTTTGAAACCCAAAGTTTAATCAAGCTAAAAGAGGATATAATGTATCTAACAAATATATAACTTGAATAGATAGTTACAATTTGTTCATACGTACAAGGAGAACATGATTTAATATTTGATATCATTACTAAATTGTTCACATTTTTTTCGATATTATTAATTAAATCAATCATAAAAAAATTTAAATTTTTTAAATTAAGACTACAAGTTTGTAAGAGTTTTTATTTGATATCTAATATGTATTAATACATATTTATTTATTTAGCCTTTTTGGCTGAAATCCAATCAAAACTATATCAATATATGCGATTTCTTTCCAATCTTTGATATTCATTTTTAATAGAAGTATTTTTCTCTTTTTATTTAGTTCATTCAAATGAAAATTAACTTATTTCTTTCTTTCTTTTCGTTTTTTAAACAAAAAAATGTATAACACTTGCTTGCTTGCTATCCGGAAATAGATATTTCGATAGGTCGTCAAAAAGAACGTGTACCAGTACGTCAGTACAAAGGCCAACTTCAATAAAAAAAATTAGGAGAAAATACGGCACTAATAGGAGAGAAACTACACACGTGAAAAAGATACAATCAATTTAGAATGTATAGTGAAATATAAATAAAATGTATATGTGAAGATTTCACCTAATATTGTTACTTTTTTATTCAAAATTTTATCTTCCTATTACCCGGCTGTTAAATATCTATTGAGATAATTTCTATCTTTTTTTTTAATCTAAAGTAAATTGAATACATATATATGAGCTTTTATGTGTATATTATTAGTTTATTTGGTTTGATGAGCTGTTCATTTAGATTTCAGATTAAGTACAAGGTTGAGATATTATATACAGAGAATATATTTATTGATGAGATCGATTCAGTATGCTGGTCATTTTAAGTTCGGATTGAGTATAAGTTTAGAATGTTACGTATTGAGAATAAACTAATTAATATATTGTTATATGTTGAGAATAAGCCTATTTATGAGTCGGCTCTATATGCTGCTCATTTTGTGTTCATATTGAGTATATGTTTCGGTTATTATGGAAAATAAAGCTATTGGCTTGGTAAGTTCAATAGGTTGGTCAATTTTGAGTTCAGATTGAATACAAGTTTTGGCTATTATATATGAAGATAAAGCTATTGATGAGATCAATTGGATGGGTTGATCATTTTTAGTTTGAATTGAGTATACTTTAGGATATTATATATGGAGAGTATATCTATTCATAAGGTCATTTCAATAGGTTGTTCATTTGAATTTAGATTGAGTACAATTTGGAGTTTCGAAATTTATATATCAATTGAGTAAGGTCATTGCAAGTTTGGTTCAGTTGGGTTTTGGTCAACCAATTTGGTTCGGGATTGAGTATAAGTTCACATCGTTATTTTTATAGGTCAGTTGATCCAAGTTATTATGGTCTTCTTGCAAGTTTAGATTGACTAATTGGTGAAGATAATCGATTATTTTATACTTTTATTTGACACCAACTTGATGACGAATAAAACTTAACTATAATTATTAATTTATTTTAATAATAATATGTAAATTTCTATTTTTAATACTTTTATATATGCAATTGATATACACATTTATGTTGTGTATTTAGATGGGGTTTTAGCATACTTCTAGTCACGTTTAAGGTGCTAAAGATGGAGTTTGGAGCGTTAAAGAAGGAAGAGCCGAAGTGCACCAAAGACCACTTGAAGCTGAAGTGAAGAAAACGAAGAAATCGGTGTTCTGTGGGAGGCGGCGACCGCTGCCAATTCTACTTCGGCTACGGTTTTCGTCACAAAAATGGCAGCGATCGCTGCCATAAAGGCGGCGACCGCTGCCTTTTCGGGTTCGGCAAAAAAAAAAAAATTCAAAAAAAAAAAATTTCCAAAAAAAAATAAAAAAATTCGGGCAATCGTTTTGTTCGCTTCTTTCTTCTTCGCTACCTAGCGATTGACCATCAAGAGGCTACTTCCTTTCTACTATTGTCGCCCCTACATCTATTGAAGTTGAGTTTAAAGAGGAGCGGATCATGAGCTTGATGACGAGGAAGTTGCGATGCCTTAGATTGTTACTGTTGTTGGGTATCCAATTGGCTATCAGAGACATATTTGGAAGATGATTTAGAGCATGGATACTTGTCAACGTGATCGTAGAGGAGGATTTTCTTACTTTTCATGAGGAAGAGAGGCAGTACCATAAGCAGCAGACACACTACTTTCAACAGCAGGCGGCATTCTTTCAGCAGCAGTGGCCAGGATATCCATCCTACCCTGACTACCCACCGCCACCACTTTCACAGTAGTGTAGGTGGCCCATATCAACATCATGGAGGAGCATATGTGACAGTAGAACTTATTCTTGGGTTCTCAATTATCTGATCTAGCCACCACCACCTTTACAGTAGTGGTATTTTTTCTTACTTCCCCTTATATTATTTTTGTCTTTCTACATTGAGGACAATGTTTATTATAAGTGTGGGGGAGTTGGATTTATATTACTATTGCTATAACTTAAAAAAAAAAAAAAGAGCCATAAAAATAAGAGAAAAAGGCAGAAAAATCCTAGGGTGGACTGAAAACCCGAAAGGGCGGTTCAAGTAAAAAGCAGGTAATCTGACAAGCATTAGGCTTGGGCAAAAATAGATTTTTGAGTGATGTGAGATTGTGAGTTCAACATTGAAAAAATGAAAGGAGAGATGTTAGGTGAAAACCTGAAAAGGCGCCTAAGCAAAAAGAGTGAAAGAAAAAAGAGTGTTTTAGGATGTTCTTTTGACTGGAGCTGGCGATATAAGAAGTGGAGTATAGGAGTGTTTTCGGGTAGGTTTTCACTTAGAGGGATAAGGTGTAGTATGTTGATTGATCTTCTTTATTGATGCATATTGTTGATGATGTTGGATGTGTGGAGTTGGTGTTAGACAGGTTGAGAGTTGATAGTAGCGTGCTGGGTTGTGTTGATTAGAGTTGTGTTGTTAGGATTGTTGGATGCTGGAGCTGACTATGTTATATTTTGTTATGGGATGGTTGGATAGGAGCTTTGATGATATTTGTTATTACCCTTAGTTGTAGGTTCTCTCTATACTTGATGATCTAGGTTTTTATTGATTACGAGTGTTAGTTTTCTGATTCACTCGAGACGAGTTAGATTCAAGTGTGGGGGAGTTTGATATACACATTTATGTTGTGTATTTAGATGGGGTTTTAGCATACTTCTAGTCACGTTTAAGGTGCTAAAGATGGAGTTTGGAGCGTTAAAGAAGGAAGAGCCGAAGTGCACCAAAGACCACTTGAAGCTGAAGTGAAGAAAACGAAGAAATCGGTGTTCTGTGGGAGGCGGCGACCGCTGCCCCATAGGCGGCGCCCGCTGCCAGGACGGAGGCGAAATCCGTCTTAAACGCTGCGTTTTATTTATTGGACTTTTGGATATTATTTTTGGTCCGGTTTTTATGTATTTTAGATAGATTGTTTTCTCCTATTTAAGGAGCTTTAGACCTTTTATTTAGACCTAGTTTTGGAGTTTGAAATTATTTTGTATTTTGGAGATCTATGGAGAACTAAGCCTCTTTGCTTAGACAGACAATTGAAGTGTTCGTTCTGATTCAGTTGTGAGGTTTCTAATTCCTTATCGATTGCATGGATTTAATCTTTTCTCTTGCTTGAATTGCTATTGACTTGTTTCAATGATTTCTAGCCTGATCATCTAGGATTTATTGTTATTAGGTTATTGCTAGATTTGGAGTGTTTCTGGTTGAGCATCTCTAATTCATATGTAGCAACTGCATCGTGCTAATATCTGGTTGTGTTAGTCTTATGCATAAGAGAATTGATTTGCATTCTAGGGTAAAAGCTGGTTGTTTTATCTTAGTTTGTATCCAATTATATTCCTATTGTTGAATGCTGCTAGTTAGATTGAATCATGATAGTTTCATGATTATTTATCTAGTTAGGGTTAATAGTATCTGGTTGTGCTATTAATTACTTTTGAAAAGGAATTGGAATTTCCATTGCATAAATATTGAATGAAATCAATGATCAACTTCTCAAGCGAATGCGGATATTTGTTTGCCTAAGTGTTTCTAAATACTGATTGATAAACTCTTGAATTCGTATGATTTGCATGTTAGTGTGTGAATTAAACCCAAAAACCCCCTTGTTACTTCTGTTTGACACATAATTCTCTGCTAAAGATAACTTGTCTCCCTGTGGAATCGACCCTTACTTGCTTTATACTTTGGTTAAGTTAGTTTGGTTTTTCTTTGCATAATTGTGGTTTAAAACGACTAAATCATCGTTATCAGCAATTTTTAAAGTTAGAAATATGACATTAATGTATAGTATTCATATATCATATGCAAATTAACATATTACGTTTTTTAATTGAAAAAAGCTCTTAAATAAGCATCGGTTCTTTAAGTAGATTCATAACATAACATTAAATTTGAGTTTGCTCTATATAGGTTTATGTCACTAAAATTAATAAAGTACTCGAATTAAAATAAGTTATGTCTTTAATTTATAATACTTATATGATATGTAAGTTAACATATCCAAAATTGTATTTGACACAAGCCCTGGGCAAGCCCCAGGATATAACCAGTTTACAATTTATAAAACTGCATTCTAAATTCTAATTGATTAAATGTTCAAAAACACATAAAAGGAGAGAGAGATCGGGAAGAGAGAGATGGATGAAAGGAGTGAGCAGTTGTGCAAGTGCAAGAGTTGAATAAATGAAGGGGCTAGGGTTTGGATGAGAACTAATTAGTTCATCGACCTAATGAATATATTTAATAATATATTGTTTTTATAAAATATTACGGGTCGGGCCGAGCCTAACTGCCCAGATGGGCTAAATAGTCAGTCCATACCCAGCCCGGCTTAAATATGAGCGGGCCGGACCTAGCCTATAGGACCTGAACCCTTGTCCAAGTCCGCCCTTGTTTGCGAGCGGGTCTGGCGGGCCAACCCCTATTTGGACAAGTCTATTTCAAGATTATCAAAAGAAATAAAGGATTTTGCATATAACACTCTATTTATTTTATTTTTTTTATAAGGAAAGAAAATAGGCTCGACCCAAAACCAAGGGACTATCCTGGAGCATTCTTACGGATGAGGTTCCTAAAGACTAGATTGGACTCAATAGAGAGACGGAACAAGATGAAATGAGACCGCAATGTAGCCAGCGACCGAGTTGGCTTCCCTAAAGACATGAGAAATATCTCAGCTCTGAAACTTCCTAAGAAAAGACTGAGTATCCATACGTATGAGCTCCACATCCCACAGACAACTTCAATGAGCAAATGGAGAATGTCATAACGACTGGCCTCTAAAATCACCTATCGAAGAGCTAAAGCTTTAGACTACAACACGGACTGACTTTGAGAAAGCCACTATCTAGAGACACAGGAAGACCCCTGGAGTCCTTGAGAACAAAGCCAAAAGACGCAAAACCATCAGAATTCACAATGCCGTCAAAATTCAATTTGTCGAAGTTATCATGGGGTTTGATCCATTTAGCCTTTTTTCTTCTGTTCACGTGGCTTGCTTGTTTTGCATTTTCGATTTCGTTGTCTAGGATGGTAGCTTGTTTCCATTCTATAATTTGTTTCTTAGTGAATTCCCATATGGTGTTGGGATTAGTTTGATTCTAGATCACCCCTTGAAAAACATTATTATTGTGGAGGTACCAAGAGCACCACGTACCACAAACATATTACAATTTTCATTTCTTCCTTAGGAAGCCTTTTTCGGATTTCTTCGATGAGGGTTAGTGGGTGACGACTTTTTGCGTTTATTTGCCTAATTTTTTGATATATCCTCCGGGGTCAAGGGAAGCCAACTTGTATGGTTGCATTCTAAGAAGAGGTGATAAGCCTCTTCAATAGGGTGATTGTACTACCCACATCCTTGCGATACCATAATATGATTGGTCGTTAATCTTGCTTTAGTTGGGAGTCCATTGCGACATAGTTTCCAAATAAAGCTTTTTGTTTGGGACGGTTGTTTAATTTCCAAATCCATTGAGATCAATGGCGGGACTTCTTTGCCTTCTTGGATGCACTTCATTGTTGCGTTAGTTGAGAACCAACCATTTTTGCTTGGTTTCCAATACAACCGGTCATGTATGTTGCTTAGTGGTAATACGACGCTTGTGTTGAAGTTAACATCTTCGGGGTTGAGCATTAGCTTAAGTCTATCTGTATCCCATGATTTGTCAGGTATGATGTAGTTGTTCATAGGTTCCTCCCAGTCAACACTTGGCATATAGAAAACAATGATGTTATTACATTTAATTCAATTTTTTTTACTTGCATCCATTATCCTTTTAATTAATCAAATCTAAAATTTTCCTTGTACATAATTTGACAAATATAGACCATTAATTAAAATTAGCGACTACAATTTCTCCAACTGTACATAGAGCAGATATAAAATTCTAGTGGAGCCCAACCGATGGAAATCATATCTTATAACGACTAATTTTGATTTAACTCATCTTCATTAAATTAACATACTGATTCTATTTGGTCTAATCAACTCATCTTGGTTGTACTAGTCTTATATAATACGATAATGCTTCATAATCATGTCTCCAATATTCTTGATTTAAGTTATCTTCATTAGTTAATGGCTAATAAAAAAACTATTTAATGCGTAGTGTGATTTTAAACTGCTATGGATCATACCAACCAACTATTAGGAATTTCAATTACTAAGTCATTTAATTCAAGACTAAATTCACACCAATCAAATATTACCTCTTACCAAGGGCTCAGGTTGAATTGAAAACGTCTTTTTCTCTTGAAGTCGATGAATCTCTATTATCATCCGAACCATAATAAGACATATGTAAGAAGTTTTAAACTACTTGATCATGTCGACTAATATTCCAACCCCGTTCTTATGACAATCACTCCTAAGTACCGTTCCACACTTTTCACCCATTGATATCTCGAGGCTTCCTACCTCTCCACTTAGTCTCGGAGAATCGTGATCAATTCAATGGATTTCGAGTAACCATATTAAAACAATTGATAATTATTTTTCATATTCATATAAAATACTTCCTCCATTTCAAAATAGTTGTCCAAAACACCATTTCTTCTTGTTGTTTATTTCATATATTTTTCTCATCTCTTTCTATTTATATCCCTGATAATTATTACTCTATCATAATCCTATACATTTTTCCATGTTTTTTTACACTAATAATTAACTCTACACTTGATATGGGTAGTTTCTTTCTTAATACACGTGCTAATGTTATTTGAATAACTATTTTGAAATGGACGGGTGTACATAAAAGGTATTGTAATAATATATTTACTTTCAAATTAGTATATATTTTCAGAGTATATCCGATCGAGTAGTTATGCTAGTTTACTTGAAAGTGAAAAGAGCCGTTTGGAAATCATCATTTGTTATCTCTGCCTTCTCCCATGGTTTCCCGCCTTGTCTTGGCTCGCCAAACCAACCCAGATCAGCCATGTCCCCACTCCCACCATGTATTATCCCATTTTGTCTCCATCTCTCTCCCCAAAAATCATTAATTCTACCATAACCCACAAAAACCTCCTAAATTTTATCTCACAACACTCATCAAATCCATTCCTTCCTTCCTTCCTCTCCCCAACTTGAACCTGGATTCAAAACTCCATCAAAACCCCTAAAAATGTCGCCCGATCAAGCCGAAACAAACCGTACAACATCAAACGAGCCGCTGATCGCCTCCCGACGGAAGGCGAGCCTGAACCGGATCCTCTCGAACGCCAACGACGAGCTCTGGAGCTTCCGCCGCTACCTCCGGTGGATGTGCGTTGACCAGTCCACGTGGCCCTCGGCCGCCGTGTCCTGGCTGGTCTTCGTGGTCTTGACCGTCGTCATCCCGAGCTTCTCCCACTTCGTGCTCGCGTGCAGCACGTGCGATTCCAAGCACGGCCGCCCCTACGACGGCATTGCTCAGCTCTCCCTCTCCTCCGTCGCCGCCCTCTCCTTTGCCTGCCTCTCAAATTTCGTGAGGAAGTACGGGCTCAGGCGGTTCTTGTTCTTTGATAAGCTCGTCGATGAGTCGCTTGCCGTCAAGCAGAATTACACCCAGCACCTCAACGTATGTTCTACTCCATTAGTTAGTTTCTTCTTTATATGGAATTTGACTGACTTTGTGAATTTGGGTTTTTAATGGGTTTTAACTTGATTGAATGGTGATTTTTCTGCTCCATGTATGTGATCATATGGACTAGATCAGGTTTCTTGATTGTTTTTTTATTGAATGATGATCTAAGGCAATGGTGTAGAGTTTTCCAGATTTTGGCAGTGTCTTAGAAATAATCATTCAACTCTGCTTTATTAGCTTTGTTCATTTCACATTAATTATGAGCTTGCATAATTGATAATTCCCTGTCTGCTGAAGATCCAAAAACTATATGGTCCACCTGTTTGGCTGTGAAATGGGCGATGCATATGACATAAGAAAAAAATATCAGTCATCTATGCCATTTAAAGGTCCAGATCATTCAATGCTAAGATCCAAAAGCCATTATTATAGTTAATTAATTATATATATATGGTCCACCTGTTAGACCCCTAACTAGCTCCCATTGTTGTCGACGTAATATTAGTGGTTCTGATTGGTTAATAAGGTCATAATGTGATGAAACAGTAGCCTTATGTTAGTTGTATATTGGACCTTATGTTACAATTATAATGTACGATAATGATGAATGCCTCCTTTCTGATTGTCTAATGTATGCAGAAGTCGTTGTGGACATGTTCCATGTTTGTTCTCCCCTGCTTCGCGGCTGAATGCGTGTACAAAATCTGGTGGTACGCCTCAGGGGTCACACTGATCCCCTTTGAGGGGGACGCCCTTGTGAGCAACGCACTGGCATGTACACTTGAGCTACTGTCATGGCTCTACCGGACCACCATCTTCTTCCTCCTGTGCGTTCTCTTCCGTTTGATCTGCTATCTTCAGATCCTCAAACTGCAAGACTTCTCCAAACTTTTCCACGACGATTCTGATGTGGCTTCTATCCTAGCCGAGCACCTCAAGATCCGGAGGCATCTCAAGATCATCAGCCATCGCTTTCGCCAGTTTATTCTGTGTGCACTGACATTTATCACCATAAGCCAGTTTGTCTCCCTGTTGATGACCACCAAGTCTAAAGCTGAGGTCAATATCGTCAAGGCTGGAGAACTCGCAGTATGTAGCTTTGAGTTAGCAAGTTCATCCTTCCTTGTTTATTCAGATGTATATGTCATTGTGTTGTCTGTATTGTAGTTGTGTTCGATCACATTGGTGACGGGTCTGATGATTATACTGCGTAGCGCAACCAAGATCACGCACAAGGCTCAGGGAATAACTTGCTTAGCTGCCAAGTGGCATGTTTGCGCGACTATTGACTCTTCGGACTCCACAGATCCGAGTAGTAGTCCTGTGTTGGATCGGCAAATGGACGGTGATTCCATCCTCAAGGTTGGATCGGACGGGGAAGATTCTGGAGAGGAAGAGGATGACTTGGATAACACTAAGATGATCCATGGGTATGCATACAACAACACCTCGTTCCAGAAAAGAGAAGCCCTTGGTGAGTAACGTTCATGTTATTCATTACATATATGTATGCTAGATATATGAATGAATAAGAGTTGATAATGATTTTGTTTGTTTGGCAGTGAAATATTTTGAGCACCACAAAGCAGGGATTACAGTATACGGATTCATGATAGACAGAAGTTGGCTGCAATTGATATTTGGGATTGAGATGTCTCTGGTTCTTTGGTTGCTAGGAAAGACAGTTGGTATCTCATGAATTATACAGTACATGCATTTCCTTTTTGATCAGCAAGAAGAACTACTATATCCAACAATTGTACGTGCCTTCGAGATCGAACAGTGATAGGGCGCGCACGAAAAATCGGTTTCAATCACTCGATCGGAGGGCGGGATCTTAGGACATGCATGTGGCTCTCAGACTCTGTTCATTCCAAATATGTACATATATTAATATATAATTACATTCCCCATTTAATCACGAACGTGTTTATGTTGAACTGTTGAAGAATAGTCAAGCTGGTGATCTATGTATGTGTACATATGACATATCAGATATGTATGCTTTCATGTTGTTGAATCACGTTGATGATCTGTGAGAACAATGATTCATAAACTGATTATTATTGCACATTTCCCATGTAAGTATAAGAGATATTGTGTCTATCGGAGAATTGAACATTCGGTCACTAAGTGCTCAATATTAATTAATAATGAATTCTACAACTGATATGCTCAATTAAACAAAGATAATTTCAACCAAAAAAAATTAAACAAAGATAATCAGGTGAAAAAATATAAAATTGAATACGAGAGAGTTGGTCATCCAGTCGGGATTAAGCCCTACGTTTGGAGAATTTCAATATGGAGATTCGTCTCAGTACACTATGTATTATTATTATTAATAGTAATACATCCAAATATTTTCACCTCATCGTCTTACTAGTTGCTACTAAGGTTATGAATATTAAGATATCATGCAACGGATCACATCGGGTTCACGAAGGGAAAAAAAGGAAATGGGTGATTTTTAGTAGTTTACCTTAAGAAAACCAACACAAAAATCAACCCAATAGGGGGAAAAGAGTGTAACGGTACACATGTCATGTGATGTGCGGTCAAGATTAATCATGCTTATTCATGAATATTTAAATAAATAGAATTAAATAATTAAATAAACTAAATCTGAAAATAAAAATAAAATTAGTCAAGTAATATTTTATTAGAATTAATATAAGATGTATAATTAGTCAAAATAACTATTTAGAATTAATTATTGATGTTTAATTAGTTAAAGAAATATATTGAATTAATTCATAATGTTTAATGATGTAAACAACATTGTGAATTAATTAATCAAGAGTATAATTATAATTGTATACTAGTGGGCGTAGCCTGTCAGGGACTCTAGAGGTCTTCCGGTGTCGATGGATGGTGGCTTTCTCGGACGGCGGTCCGTGTTACAGTCCGAAGCGTTGGCTCTTCGGCAGGGGATTCTGCCATTCTGGAAGCTGTTCGCCTTAGCTTCCCCCATTTATGCATTGAAGGAGACAACCTGCAGATTATCAATGCAGTGTTGGGTGACTGGAGTTGCCCTTGGGAGGTGGAGCTTATTCGTACGGACATTCAGTCTTTGTTGAGGCAATTTCAGAGTTGGAGCATCTCTCGTATTTTCAGGGAGGCCAACACAGTAGCTGATTACACTGCTATTTCGTTTCGCGACGTGTCATCTGTACCGCTCGAGT
This sequence comes from Polygonum maritimum, assembly GCA_963924305.1. NCBI lineage: Eukaryota > Viridiplantae > Streptophyta > Magnoliopsida > Caryophyllales > Polygonaceae > Polygonum > Polygonum maritimum. The sequence continues at coordinate 5,057,802 of OZ002734.1, forward strand.
CAGATTCGGCTCTTAATGGCCTCATCCGTAAGGATGCTCTAGGATAGTTCATGTTGTAAGGGTCTAGCCTAAATGCTTTATGTACCAAAAAAAATGTGTGTGGATTGTTTTTTTGCAATAGCATTCTTAAACGCTTCTCCTTCGCCTTCAACCTCCGTATCTTCTCTTCCGAACTCCGAGCCATCTCCTCCGTGTGCGCGTGGCTCATGGACACTAGAGATACATCTGGTCGATCTTCACGCACTGATCGTCCAAAACCTCTTTCTCGGCTCCAATGCTTTCTCCCTCAATTCAACCTCTGAATAATTTTCAATATTTATATACATTTACACTAGATGCAATTTAAGATCTATTGTTTAAATAACATAACACAAGTTTACATGTTGTAAATAGGCTGCAATTGAATGGCAACCATGGTTCTTCTAAATGAAAAAAAAAACTAAAAGCGCCTTATTTATGGGACAAAAGGACGATTTTTCATGTTGTTAAGATAAGTAAATAAATCTCCACCCAAAAAAAGTAAGAAACAATAAGTGTTGAAAAGTGAGAAAATAAAAAAAAGTGGGTTTTAGAGGTTCATTGACATTTATGTGGATATTATAAAGTAAAATAAAATAAAATAAGGAAATATGAGATGATGTGAATAAGAAAGAAATAATAAATATGATAGATTTGTGGCTATTAGGATATTATGGATATATATATGACCTAAACCCCCTATGATAAATATTTATGGGTCTGTCGGTCAAGTCAATACATAAACAAGACGATGACCAGTGAGCAAATCACTATTGCAATTTCTCCGGCTCAAAAAACCGGCTTTCTCCTGATCAAGAACGAGGGCAATCGAAGCAATCCATAGAATACAAGAAAGCGAAAGTCAATCGTGGAGAAGTTGTCAATTCCTTACATTACCCCCAATAGTCACGCACACACGCAACCATGGGTCCGACACCCTCGTCAAGCAATCGAGTGTCCCTAACCCAACAATCAAGCCAGAAACGGGTATCTAAACCATACCGCACACACCAAGGAGCTCTTGGAATCACTATACCATTAATTCCTTTCTTCAAGCTTTGCCAAACTTACGGGTCATTAGACCCATACCCCAGGTTGGTACCCACGTATTTGGATTTAACACGTCGATCCAAAGTTTCTTAATGCTCGTAAGAAATCTCATGGTACGTAAACCTAACCCACCAAACCCCTTGAGTTTACAAACCTCGTCCCAGCTAATTAAACGAATGAAATCGAACAGAACCGAACCGAAATAAAAAATAATACTCCCTCCGTCCCTATTTGCTTGTCCAGTATTCAATTTCGGGCGTCCCCTTTTGTTTGTCCATTTTCCATTTATATCTACTCTTTTACTCTTATTATTCCACTCTCTTACCTATTTTATTTCTTTTCATCCCAATCAATCACATCTTTTACCCATACTATTCAACTCTCTCACCTACTTTATACTACTTTATACCAACTTTTCCCAATTACCAATACTATTTTATACCGTTCTTAAAATCCGTGAAAATTGTCCTTTTGGACTACTAATAATTTGATCCTGCGGTGCGGGTAGGCTAAAAAAAACACCAATACCCGAAGTATCCAGGCCTACTCAAAGCCCCGGTCTCCCCTTTCTTCCTCATCAGCGGCTATCTTTCTGTCTCTCCATTAAGCTCTCCAAGCAATAAGCACACTCCTTTATCCTGAGTTCTAACGGTGCTCTCTCCTTCTCCCGCAAAACTCTCTTATTCTTGAAAACTTTATTTCACACTATTTCGTTTGGTAGTTTCGTCGAACTACGCCACACACACCAGGTGTTCGATGTAATTCCCCAATGGGGAATTAGCCTTGCCTACACAAAAGCCAACTGGGATCATACCTGATCATATTCCTCTAGGAACTATCTCTCCACTGCCCTAATCTTATCTTCTGTTTTTGTTCCCGTTTCTTTCAGGGTTGTAAGGCTCCCTCAGAATGCTACCACAGAGGTTAAAGAAGGCGGTGACAGATAACCCAAAGAAGCTTGCTGACTTGATTGACCTTGTCAATCTTCCTTCTACTCTCAAGGACTTTGTGGGTCAGTCTCAGACTTCTCGTCTCGGCTGTTTCATGCGTGTTTGGTCCTATATCAAGACTCATAACCTCCGAGTAATTCATTTACCCTTTCTTCCTTCTTACCATTCAATACACAAACTCTGTTAGGTTTCATTTTGAGCTATGAAATACATTTATGTTGATGGTGTGTTTCCTAGCCTTGCTTGGTTCTTGTATTGGTTCATGTAAAGTTCATACCTTGACTATTGGTAAATTGGTCCTTGTATTGCTTGCTTGGTTCTTGTATGCTGATTGTATGTAAAGTTTGATGCATATATTTTATGCCAGAATCATGAAGTCTTTCTCTTGTTTCTTTATTTGGGTTATCAAACTTCTCCCATAAGTGCTGGAAATTCGATACCTTGAGATTAAGGCCTTCAGGACCATACACTAGGTGATAGGGAAAATCAGTCATGGGCTTGGCTTAACAAACTGAAACTTATGAGGCGGTCTGTAGCATCTAGATTCTGCTGGAGATGTGTCATTGTAAGACAGCTGGCTGTCTTTGCAAGCTCTTATGACAGAAAGCTTCAGACTAGTGAGAATCTTTGCAATTCGGATTCATGCTTCGTTTGCTTAACTTCCGTGGCCCCTACAGTACTGATTGGTGGGAAAATGATTGGATTGTTTTGGGAGGGTTCAGTCAGCAGAATTTTCTGATAGGAAAAACCTTTGCTTTGATTTCTTGTGCAGGATCCAACTAACAAGACTATGGTTAATTGTGATGAAAAGCTGAAGAGCATCCTTTTGGGGAAGGCTAAAATTGATCTGGCTGAACTTCCTGCTTTGATAAAGTTGCATTTTCCCAAACAACCGAAATGAGTACATGTTCAGGTACAATTCATCCTCTGATTGGAATCTCTTTCGATAAACACTGGATTTCTTCCTACATCTGATGATGTAATCTTCTTCTAGCTGCCATTCCTTAATCTAGTAATTCAAATTTATTACTAAGCAAGCAAGGATAGATACACACTTCCAATTAGTTTACAATGGATTATCTAGATTTTGCAGGCGATAGAATACTAGGAAAGGTACATACACACCCAAAAAATAAAAGCTAATCTTAATAGAAAAAAGCTTGCAATGGATTTGGAAGCACTTTGGACAAATTTATTACAAGATTTATATTACATACTTAGCAAATGGCAACTATTCAATTGTTTTTTCTTTCCGCCTTCATGTATTTTGCAGACTGAAAACCTGAAATGGTAAACATTGTACCCTTGTGTTGAACTGTGAAAATAAAACTTGGGTCACTATTACGAAATTTCCTTTATGATTGGGAATCTGCCTGCAATGCAGATTTGGATTTGTATAAGAAATTTTGTATGTCTCGACACATGCTTGCCCATTCTTGTATATCACATCATTGGCCGAATTGGCACAGGTCTATAATCAAGCTAAAACTGCTGGTGTGAGGCCTAAAGCATCAGATTTAATGGTTGGAAGACTACAACAAACATCCAAGAACTTTCAAGTTGGCTTGCCATCATTCCCATCATTATGTAAAGAAACAATTCAGCATATTGAGTAGTGCATTTGTTTTTTCTTCTTTGTACTAGCCATGCTTTCAATCTATCTATATCTCATCCACATGCAACTTTAGTGCTTTGTTGGTCTTGTTTGTGCTTTTTTGCTAAATGGATTCCTAGGGTTTTCGATTGGAGATTTGGTTCTTACGAAATCTGAACTTTGAACAACCACTTTGTATCATTGTATAATGTATGGTTCAAAAGTTCGAATTAGGGTGAATGGGAGAAGTAAATGGTGAAGTTTTCATGTCCAAAAACCAGCCACGCCGGCAACAAGCATTCAAGCAAATAGCCAAGGCTTCAAGTGACCAGTAAAATTTTGGAACTCCATCAGAAAAATAATTGTTTTGTTTTGTATCAATCAATTTCTCTTCTGTAATGAAACCAGGAAAATGTGGATGATTACTAATTTACTAATAGGATTACGGCAAGGTTTTCTTGGAGTCAAACATGTAGTGGGCAAGTCAGCTGACCGGTATGTGTTTTAGGGTTATTTTAGGATGGTGATAAATGTTTAGGGGTTATTGAGCTGAGTTGAACTGAGCAAACTACTTCTGCACGTTCCAGTTTTTAATTTACCTATACGACATCGTTTAGGCTACAATATCGCAAGACACCGAACCCGCGTGCTAACCGTCACAGGTTCCTCTCTAAACGGCGTCGTTTAATTCTTCTCCTTCTTCTTCTTCTTTCCTCGACCTCTTCCCCAAGAAACAATTTTCACGGCTTTCCAAAATCCAAACGACACCAGCAGCGCTTCCTCCTCATCTTCCTTCAACCCTAATCCAGAGTCTCAATCGCTCTCAAATCGGTGGAGATGTCATTGGCGAGAATCCTTGCGAGAACTTCAAGGTCCGCTCTTGTGCACTGCAAAAATTCCACCTTTGCTTCCTCCGCGCCAAGTAGCTCTGCCCGTCTCTTCGCCAACCGCTTCCATTCCCTTTCCTCTCCTACCACTAATGAGGTATCATCCTTTTCAATTGCAAGTTGTTTGATTTTTTTACACCGTATATAGCTCCTAGGGTTTTGCTAGGGTTTTAGGTTTTCTCTGTTTGCTTGTTTTTTCTGCTCTTCCGCTCGAATTTTCTGACATCTTGGATCAATTGACTGACCAATTATATGGTTATGCTATTGATGAATACTGAAATTGTTGTAATTGGACAAGTTTCTTAAAATTCCATATCCAATTCTACCGTATGAGTGCTTGTTTTTGTTCTACACTGGCATACGGATTAAATATAATGTTGTTTACTTTGTGGACGAGTATGGTGTACATGTAATTGAATGTTTTAATTCTTTTTGCTCTAGGGACTTGTGTAAATTTCTGATCTTGTGTAAACATTAAGCAAAAAATTTCTGATCTTGAAAGAGAACAACCAAGAGCCCAATGATTGAACCTTAAGCTCGATCCTTCTGCTTTTTGTTTATATCTTCAATACAGTTTGAATAGTGAGCCGATTGTGGATATGTCGTAATTATGGTTTATGCTTCTGAATGTCCGGTTAGGCATCCGCTTTGCGACACCTTCTGTACAGTACCTCGACTTTCCAACGGTCTGGAATCTTCACATCTGCTACTTCTGAACCTAATGAGAAAAAGGAACAGGAGGCGAATGTTGAAAACAAAGAGGATAATGCAGACACTAAGGTTGAAGGTGCTGCAGCTGAAGAAGATGTTGGTGATCGAAAACAAGAGTCAGGTAACAAGTTTTAGTCGATCTTGTTAATTTCGGTTTGAATATAAGAAAGATGGAGAACAACATCTGAGCAAAGTATACTGTCTGGCTCAGATTCTGAGGGAGACCTGGGTGAGCTCTCCAAGGATGATCTAGTGAAGCTGGTGAATGAGAAAGTAGAACTACTCGACACAAAGCAGAAAGAGATCACTACAATGCAAGACAAGGTTTTGCGCAGTTATGCAGAAATGGAGAATGTCATGGATCGGGCAAGACGTGAAGCAGAGAATTCAAAGAAATTTGCTATTCAGGTTGCCATTAAGCTTCAAGTTTTAACATTGAATATTAGGAAGCATATCTTGAAGCTTGTATATGCTGATATTGTTCTCGGATTGCATGGCAGAATTTCGCAAAGGGTTTATTGGATGTTGCAGATAATCTAGGCAGAGCTTCTTCAGTGGTGAAGGACAGCTTTGCTAAAATTGATGTGTCTCAGGATTCATCCCCAGCTGTGCCACTTTTGAAGACACTCCTTGAAGGCGTGGAAATGACTGAGAAACAACTTCTTGAGGTAAAGCGTTACTCTAGGTGCTTTCTGATGGATTCTCTCCCTTGTTCTAAATGAATGTCTTTGTGGTTAGAGCTATCTATTTGAACAATCATGACTTTTGATAAACACGTTTTGATTTGGAAATGTCTGAACAAGTGTCTTGTCTTCTAGGTTCTATATTTATTGCTTCTTTTTTGTTTTGTTGTTACATTATCTTATAAATTTGTCCCTTGAAAAACAATCTGTGGCCTTTTTATCCATGATCAATGATCATATTTTCTAGAAATATCTGTGGCTCGTCTCATTCCATGTGTGTTTGATGTGGAGCTGTAGAAGTAAGACGGAACAGTTTTAAAGCTAACCCTTCTTTTCCTGTGTTTTTTTTGTCTCTATAAAGGTATTTAGGAAATTTGGAGTAGAGAAATATGATCCGACAAACGAACAGTTCGACCCAAACAGGCATAACGCTATGTTTCAAGTACCTGATAGTTCAAAGCCTGCAGGAACCGTTGCAGTTGTTCTGAAGGTATTGTACTGCTCATGGATCCCTTATTTTGTTAATTTCTGGTGGAATTGTGATAATCCCATTAATTTGGGGACCTAGACATAAACCATGATAATGAAGTACATCACTTGAAGAGCACACTATTCTAGAAGCAAGCAAACATCATTGATACTTTAATTTGTTGGTTCACTGGAGGAAATGAATGGAAAAGGCAAAAAGTCTTATACACTTTGAACTCTCATGTTTGAACCTTGATGTCTTAGGATCAAGTTAGTCTGCACTTAAATAACATTATGGTAATAGTCTGCACTTAAACCATAATATCTATATAGTTAGCACAATATAGAATATTGTGGTAATTTTACGTGGATATTTCATACCAAAAATAAATCAAGAGAATGAGAAGAAAGTGATAGTTATCACTTTCAGAGTTTCACTTGTGAAACACAGCTATCTACGCTTGAATGCCAGAGATTTATAATATGTCTTTACTTTATTGTACTTCAAACCTGATTTCATATCTGGTCTAAAGACATGCAGATGTTGGGTTTGCATAGGTCACTGTTATAAGTGATGCATAATCAACCCTTGAACTATATGTGCAGGCTGGATTCACGCTGCATGACAGAGTAATCCGTCCGGCAGAAGTTGGTGTCACTCAAGGAGGTGAAGAAGCTGAGGCCAATTAGGGTTGTTGAGGTTGTAAAATATGACCTCAGCTCAACCCCCTTACATTGTGATAGTCAACAAAATTTTGCTTGGTGTTTGTGAAAGATATATTGCCAGTGTTTCCTTCCATGATTTGCTAGTTTTAGAAAATATCGAGATGCTACACAGAAGTTAAGACTTTGTTGTCTGTTTCTTGTTTACTTCTTTTGTTCATGTCTCGGTTAATTATTGATTGCTGCTAAAATGAAGCTGCAGTTGCTGCTTTCTGTACAACATTTCACAAGTCTGGTGATTATATGTAGACTAACATGAGTCTTGGATTTTGATATATCCCTCATTCATCTTCATTTTTAGAAGAACCACTTTTAAGTGACAAATTTCCTATGAATCAATGGATGTCCATATCAGAATTTGAATGGTTTATTTTGTTTATCTATTTATCAGTGTTTGTAATTATTTGAGTTCTTACTGATGTAGTCGAGAATTGAGATGGCAAACTAGTACCTTTAAGACATCTACATCCAAAGTATTCGAATCTAATCAAAGACTGAATTCATAACCTAAACCAAGTGAGAAACTGATTGACATATGCATAGCATGAGATCTATTACCAGCTGGAGCCTGGAGTGCTGTTTTGGATAATAACCTCAGAGCATAGCAACCCATTAGAGAAATTCAGTTCCTACACCATACATACACAGCCACTACTAATACTTGCACATAGTAAGTTAATTACAAAGGCCAAGTATGCCATCAGACAACACAACAAAAGCCCCTCCAGAACATGCACCTAAATCAACCTGATGGATGCGAAAAACATGTGGTCTGATACATTACTTGGTTCTCATGGACTTGACCATCCTGGATCAGGGCCGTCTCCTTGGGCGTTCAATGGTATTTCCAAGTTCAAGCTGGTTCTGAAGTGAGGCTGTGGAGTCGAGAAGCCCTCCTTGCGCACCTGTACACAATATGACCATGTTTAAATCTAAGAAATGTCAGATCCTACAACAGACCTCTAATACACCAAACTTCCGCAAAATTGCCACCTTTGCATTTTCTTAGCAAGCACTAGTGGTTAGTTGTCACAACAACTTGATCCTTACTAAAATGTAAAATATGCAGGTGACAAAACGAAGTAACTACACATTAATCCGTCTCCCAATTCTGCATTTCATAATCCTGATAATTACCTATCAAATTTCAATACCAACCTACACGAATTTAAACTCCTGCTCCTAGGTATCTTTCCAAAATCTGTTCTGAAAAAGCCCATCCATCACAATTATCATCTAGCAACAAGAAACAACAAACAAGTCCATAATGAAGTATGGACACAAGAACCAACCGGAACTCAGCCATAATAGACAAGCTTCCCAATCTTTCTTCGACTAGCAATCACACAATTTGCAGAAGACGGCGATAAATTATCAATACTGAGTTCATATCTCATCCAAGCAACAACAACAACAACAATGAAATCACATCCATTTTCACCTGATGTTGTTCAGCTTCCACAAGACCCTGATTAATATTGAGCAGCCCATCATAGGAGTCATCATCAGAAGCCTGCCCTTTCTTTGCTTCCACTTCCTCTCTCAATTTAGCCCTCTTATGGACCACCATCTTCACACCCTCCCTCTTCTTCTCCTCCAAAACAGCAATCTACACAACCCAACCCAGAGCAGCAATATCAGCTCAACCAAGAACAAGATTGCACAACTAACTCATTCTGACAGCCACAGCAAATAATTACAGAAAAGACCCAAGAAACCAACTTTCCTAAAACCCTAAACACTAGAGAGTGGGAAGAGGCTGACCGGAGTATAGCGGAACTTGCGGGTGGGGGGGTCATCGGCGGCGGAGGAGGGAGGGTCGGAGTCGGGCTCGGGGAGTGGGGTCCACTTGCAGAGGAGGACACCGGGGCCGGTCTTCGGGTGTTGGGTGGGCCCCGGGGTGGGGTTGCTCCTCTGGTGGCGAGTGATGGACGGACGAGATCGTTGGAGGGAGGTCACGTGCACCCACTTCTTCTCCCACCGCCTCACGGGCCCCGAGAACTTCGCCGGCGTAGAACACGGCGCCTGCTGGCCGTACCTTGAGGAGGCTCTGCCCACCCGTGAACCCGCGCCTTCCATTTTCCGGAGTTTCTTTCTTCTTGTTGTTGGCCTTTGAGAGTGAGTAGGCGCTGTTTTCTGGGGTTTATTCGGTACTGAGCGGGATAACCTTGCAACGGCGTCGTATTGGGCCTTTCTGAGGCTTCGTTTGCCTGGAGTTTGTGAACTGATGACGACTTTTCTCTAAAAAGTTCTATTGTATGTCATATGGGTGAATTAGTGGGTATAGTCTTCGACCTTTTTTTTTGTTTTTAGAAGACAAAGAAACCCACTTTACTGGTCGTGTGACCAAGCTCGTAAAGATGACAAATCAATGGTGGACTCAATCTTTGGTGTCAAATTTAGGACACGTGACGAAATGGGTAAAGATCACGAATTAAATAAGGTTGCGTTCGGTATCAGCGTCACCACTAGTGGGAGCGGAGAGCGGGAGCGGAAATCCACGGTTGAGCCTTTAAAATTTGTACCCTTGTACCCCCCAAATGGCAGCGTTTTGGGGAGCGGGAGCGGGGAGCCAAGGTGCCGAACAGACGCTAAATTGACTTGCACCGACCAATTCAATTCAATGCAAAGAAACAACATCCTCCAATGGCTCTTCCTTTTAGCGCAGCCCCGAATTGCTTTATAGCGCACCCCTCCTCCGTCCATTACAAAGGGATGGACGGTTCATACATGTCCACAGAAAACAGGTAGACAAGTTAATATTGTCCATATATTTTTAATGGCCGAGTGTTTGTCGTGGAATTTGAAGCCTTGAAACCGAAGAGAAAACTAATGCTTCTATGGGTTGAAAATTTATATAAACAAGGATAATTAACCCTTTATTTATTTTCATAAAAAAAAACCCTTTATTTATATATATAAAAAAAAATGTTAAGAAGAAGCTACGACATTAAATTTCAGTTATCATTAATTACGTAAACTCGTCACATTTTATAAAGAAAAAGTCTTGTATATTCTTTCCTTCCGATTTGAACAAAATAAAGAGCAAATTTACAATTGGTCAAATATATGTTAGAAAGAAGAAGTAACATAAAATTCTAGTTAAAACTAATGCTCGCATTAATTACTTGCCGTATCTTTGCACTTTCCAAATACGGAGTACAAGGAACTAATCTGTCTAACTTACCCGGCCAGCTGGCTGACCTGTAATAACCGTTGGTACATTATATATAGACAGTCCCTACTCTGAATTCTGATCGATCAACCTCATTCCCACTCTTCGCAACATCTTCGTGTTCCCACTCACAATTTGCAGGCAGAGCTCGAATTACAATCACAGAAGAGAGAAGTCTGAAAGATCGATGGGGCGAAAGAAGGTAGCAATGGAGTACATCAAGGACGCCAAGGCCAGGAAAGCCACTTTCGAGAGGCGCAAGGTCGGCCTCAAGAGAAAGGCCTACGAGCTCTCCACTCTCTGCGATTCCCCCGTTTGCGTCGTCGTCTTCCCTGAGGGCTCGGATTCGGAGCCGCTGATCTACCCTGAAGACAAGGCCGAGGCCAAGGCCATCCTGGATCGCTACGTTTCGGTGTCCAGGGACGAGGAGGGCTCGAGCTCAAAGAGGAGGAAGATCAACGACTCGCCGCCTGATCTTGATGGCCTTACCAGGGATCAACTTGTTGGTTTGGCGTCGGCTTTGGATTACAAGATTGCTCTTGTCACGGCCAGGTATAATTTGGGCATGGCCGCTCTTCAACAAACCCAATTTCCGGTGTCTTATTACAGTGATTGTTTTCTCAGTTGATTTTCTGGATCAACTATGTTATCAATTAGTCGTACTACATTGGATTATTATTTTCTGTTTCAAGCTGTAGGTTGGTGTCTAGTACTACATTGGGTTAATATTTTCAGTTACGAGTTGTAGGTTGGTGTATAGTGGGGAAGTACAGTTTTTATGATGTTTGATTGCTTCTTTTTTTTTGAGCAAATCTATTCAAAATCGTACCGTTACTCATTAATCAAAACCAATACATGTTCTATATATATCATATTTTCCTTATATATCTTATTAGATTATAACAACAACAACAAAAACAACAACATCCTCTATATAAGATTAGATAAAGTAAAATCTTCTACACGGAGTATTATTCAAAAATGAAAAAAGTCTAATGTAATAAAATTAGTAAATTTAGGAACTTAATACGGAGTAGAATTTTTTTTAATTAAAGGATCTGAATGAAAATAGGCAAAAAAGGTTGGAGGGTGAATCAAATACTCCGTAATTATAGAATTTGCGTTGATATGGATGATTAGTTAGACAAAACAACTACACTCGGTTCATTGCAAACCCATTATTAAATATTAGAGCTTTGAAAGCTGAATTGTTGGGCCTGTGGCATGGCCTTATGATTGCTAGCAAGCTAGGGATTCAGAAGTTGGAGGTTGAATTAGATGCCCTTGAAGTGATCCAAGTCTTGGCGATGGAAGACACGGTTCCAACCAATCTGTGGGAGATAATCTCTAATTGCAAGGAGCTGATACATGCTGCTGATTGGGAGGTGAAGCTTACCCACATTGCTAGGAGCGCAAATCAATCCGCGGATTGGCTTGCTAGATTGAGTGAGGAGTATCTAGGAGAGATTGTTATCTTTGATTTTCCGCCTAACGGCCTTATTTCTTTCATGGAGATTGACTCATAGATGAGTATCAATATGTAATCGTTTTTATTATGATAAATAAAACGGGTTAAATCCCTCCTTTTTTGACCAAAAAAAAATATTAGAGCTTTTTTTCAGAAATGCATTATCAAGCCTAGAATAAACTAAAAGGGAGAAAATGGAATAAAATTATACTATAATAATATTTTAATAACATATCCCCAAAAAAAACTCTAATACAGTACTACATAATGTAGTTGCAACGAGGAGCCTGACCCTTACTAAATTTAATAGAGCAACAATGATTTAATAGAGCAACAATGATTCAAACAATCAAACTTGTCACGATTTTCAGCAAACAATAGCGCCCGAGCTAGATCAGAACGACATCGTTTGGATCTCTACGAACAAAATCCGACGCGTTTTATATTTAAGCCAACTTGGAAAAATCTTTAAATTAAAAAAAGAGAAGAAAAAGGTTTATCCAATCCAAATAGTCTCCCCTTCAACGTCTCTCCCAAGCTCCCCAAGCCGATGGCGTGAGCGATAATGGCTCTCTGTAATTGCTCATCGTCTTCAATGGCTCTTCTTCCAATTCCATTGTCCACTCCTCTCCCTCATCTTCCAAACTCTTCTCTCTCCTTCTCCATCCCCCTCTCCGCTCGCAATTTCCCCGTTTCTCTCCACAGTTACTCCCCTTGTTCCTCTTCCCGCCCAATTACTTGTCGCGCTTCCCCGAAATCTCCGCCGCCGGCCGCTTCTGCCACCGCCGAACCCGACCTGAAGAAGGACAGGCTTCCCGCCGAGCTCCAAGTCACTGAAACTCAAGAGCCTAACTCTAGTGTGAGTGCGCCTTCTGCCAGCTTTGTGAATCAATTCAACTTGTCTATTTAGGGATACCGAAATCTGGATATTGTCTGAACGTGTGATTTGGAATGTTGTAATTGTGGCTTCTTGATATCGATTCAGGTGAAATTGAGCGTTGTTGTGCCTCCTGCTGTATGCGATGATTGTTACAAGAGGGTGCTTCGTGAGTTTTCGAAGATGGCGAAGGTGTGTTTGATTGTGTATCAACGTGGAATTGCTTTAAATTTGTCTGTCTTGTGGGGTGACTGATCTGTTTTTTCACTTGTGCAATTTGAATGCTTAAATTGTTGAGAATTTCTTGTCACATTCGTCTGCATTGTACTAGTTCTATGTGTGCAAGGAGTTAAATCAATCTGTGGTTGCATAAATAAGGCTAATGATTGAATATTTAATTGGCTTTGGGTAGTAAAATTGTAGTGTATACTGTTAAATGCTGTAGATAAAGGATATATGTTGTAGAAGTATGAACTTCCTCTTCTATTTTAATTCCCATTTGATTGTTTGGTGATGTTCCCCTTATTCTTGGTTGATCGTTGAGATGTTTCCATAGTTTACTCGATTATAATGAAAGTAATATTTGTATTATCGTTGTTTAGATTCCCGGATTTCGCCCCGGAAAGGATATTCCAGAAGGTATTCTGCTAAGTTATGTCGGGAAGAAAGATGTTCGAACAGCTACAGTCGAGTCCATCTTGAAGAGGACTCTTCCACATGCCATGTCATCGGTATGCTTTGTTTCTCTTTTGCCAAATTGCTATCTGTGAAAGATAATGGCAATTTCTTTGATGTCCACAACTGATCAGATGCTAAATGCTCACCTAAGTCGCAATAAAATTTACCCTCTTCAGTTAATTCATTGTTATTGGTATTTCTATTGCTATATCTTGCACAAGCACCATAATAAGAATCCAGACAATTTCTATCTGTCACCATAATAGGTAACTGGGAAGGCTCTGAAAGACTCCATAAGCATCCCAACCAACTTTTCTGACATGGAGGAGGAATACGAGTCCTCTTACTCTGTGAGGTGAGTCCTTTCTAGTTTGTCTCGATTAGTTTGGTGTATTAAACTCATAATTTGACTAGCCACATTTCTTTTGTTTGTAAGACTTATACCTGCTTTCTTCTTCTGTTCATTCATGATCCAGTTATGAAATTCTTGTTGACGTGACCCCTGAGATCAAATGGGTTCCTGAAAATGGATACAAGAATTTGAAAGTAGTTGTTGAGCTTGACAGTGAAATCGGTGCAGAAGAAGCTTGCGACTTAGAACTCAAAAGGCGTCATAAATCAATAGGTATTTTGAGAATCGTAACTGATCGAGGCCTACAGGTAATACTTCTCCTTCTAGATTTTCTTGCATCATGCAAATACATTTATTTGTATTCAAGAAAAATAATTTATTTATTTTGAAGATTTCATGCTACAGTATTTGCTTAGGTCTTTCCTGTTTTAGCTGTGAAGCTTAACAATATATTGTTCATGTTTCCATGAATATGCTGCATGTATTACTTTGATTAGATTGATGAATATAAAAACACTTTACCTTTTAGTTGTTCCAACAGTGAAATTACTTATTTTTACGGAGCAGTCTATATTAGTTGAAGTGCTACTTCTGCTAGTGTTAATGGCATCCTTTGTTAATATGAACTGTGAATCTAGTCTTCGTGGATACAAAGATATGAAGCTTTTGTAAAGGATGATTTGCTTTATTGAGTCATTCAACAATAGATCTAAGTAGGTTTTGCGCTTCATGATAGAGGTATTTGAGCAAATTTTGAGTCAGCAGGTCATAGAGATGAGCATTTGCAAGCTGGCTATTGGGATTATTTCATCAATTTTCTGAGTTATAAGTGAATAATGCTTTTCTCATCATTTTCTTGTATCCTATGTGCTGTCTGATAATTATATGGAGCTTTCACAGGTTGGTGATCTGGCAGTACTTGATATATCAGCAACGACAATTAGTGATGCTGAAAAAATTCCATCTGCTGAGAGCAAAGGTTTGTTCCCACTTCTCAACCATTGTCTATATTCTAACAAGAGTATCATACTCGTTGAAAAATTATGAAATTTCCTCTGTAAACCAGAAACTCTCTGTAAGTCTGTTACCACGGAAAATCTGGGTGTTTGAATATCCTACCCATAATAAATCTGTAATTGGCACACATATTGAATACTTCGAAGTTCTAACTGGTGGTATACTTTTCCCAAAAGTTCTAGCTCTACATTTCATGTTCAAGAAGTTAAATATAGGCTTTTAATTAGCACTGCCATTTCAATATAGCTTCATAGAAGTTATAGAACTGTTTCTCCTTTGTTGCTGGAGCCTTTAGACCATGGTGGTTAGCCAAATCCTTGAGCTTTGGTAATCTCCATTGTTAGCTTGTGGCTGAAGAGTGTCAAATGTCAAAGTGTAAGAAACTGATTATTTTCAGAGTGTTAGGGATCTGTTTCTCCAGATCAATAGTGCAGTTTTTTTTAATCCGACCCTAATTAGAAATTTAGAAGTGTATGTCCTTCACATGTAAAGGTAGGATTGTACATAAAATTGATGAGGAAATTCCAGTTAGTTGAAATTGGTTACTCATATTGTTGGAAACAACATCGGGTATTAAAACACTATAATCTGCAAACCCTACAATTATTCATTGCATAGTATAACAAATTTGACACTATATCTCAATAGTTTCATAATTTAACTTGACATTCTGACAAAAAATATTCCATTTTTTTCAGCTGCACTGATATTCTTATTCATCCTTTAGCATTTAAAGGTTTTTCACCTGTGGTTCATAGATAAAGCAAATACACGAACCAATTACAAGTCTCCCATTCTGGAATCGATTTCATTTTTCTCTTACTCAAATATATGCAGTTGGACGTTTACATAAACAAGATATACAGTTGTTTGATGCATAATAATCAAGCCTCTGTTTCCTCACTCCATTAATACAGACCTTGTCATCTTTTTCCAGGGTTCCATTTTGACACAGAAGATGCTGATAAGGTTCTTCCTGGGTTCCTTGATTCAATAATTGGAATTCAATCAGGAGAAACAAAATCCTTTCCCCTTCAGTTTCCCGAGTCATGGCGACAAGAGAATCTCCGTGGTGTAAATGCTCTGTTCACCGTAAGTGACTCCTTGAGTTTTACTACTTTGTATAGATAGTTGAGGAATTCTATCCTAGACATTCCCTTTTGCAGTGCCAGTTAGCAGAACTAATAAGTTCTGATATACTGCCATTCTAAACTTCCAATATATGCAGAATACACAATAGTTTGCACACTACAAGCACTTCGCTGTTGACTTAAGAAAACCATTATAATTTGGTCTTTTGAAACTCAGAGATGTGAGGTTTGCCGTGTGTAATAGACAATATTTTAAGCTTTGCATCTTTGTAGGTGGACTGTAAAGAGCTATTTTACAGAGAACTTCCGGAATGGAATGATTCAATTGCTGAGAAGCTTCTACCAGGATGTTCAACATTAGATCAGGTAATAGCTTTGAGATCTGAAGAGGGCTGGTCCATAGGCTGATTGTGGAGGCAATTTCGTTTGACCATCTGCCAATATTTTCTGCATATTATAGGTCAAGGAGTCGTTGCTGGAGCAGTGTCAGGAGCTTGAGCAAAGAGCTAAGGAACAGGCCACTGACAATGCCATTCTGGACCAGCTTCGCCAGGTTCATTACCTTCCCTGGGGAACTATATATATAGATATTAATGTAGTTCTGACATGACTCTATGATGCAACATTCATGATATGGAACAAATGTGGAACAAGTGAACTAATTCATGACTCTTGTAATAGGCTTCCATTTTTGCAAACCCATCCTATCCCAGTTAGCTTAGTCTTATAGCAAAGTCATGACTCTTGTGCGTCGTTCATGTCTTAGATCATTTTAATTGCTTCTATACGTAGTGTAACAAATGTGGAACAAGTGAACTAATACCTAGTCCATGCCTTTTATTTGTGGTTTGATGCCTAACTGATTCTTAGAATGAACGTTTTCTTGCTCTTTACACTTCCAGATGGTTGAAGTTGAAATCCCTCGGTCCTTATTTGAGGAACAAGGTAGGCAGCTTTATGGGGCAAAACTCCTACAGATCCAGGTTGGTCCTTACAATCTATTCGCTTTTTAGTCTTAAACAAGATGATAAGCTGCAAATAAAATCAGCTCCTCCTGTTACTATCTTTTACTGATCTCATTTTTGCCAATTATTCGTGCAGGCAAGAATGAAGATAGAAGAGGAGCAACTTGCATCTCTAACGAGTCCAAAGGCAGTAAATGAATATCTTGAACATGAGAAGGAAAATATAGCTGAAGTGATAAAACAAAATCTTGCAGTTGGAGATATATTTCAAAGAGAGAATTTAGAGGTGAATTTTCCCTCCTTAAATATGCTAAAATTTCTTTTCGTACTTCAGCCATAATGGTGCTTGAGAAGCTTTCACACTATTACTCTGGCCTCACAATTTAGTAAACGTGTTTGACCTGCAGTTTTCAACGGATGAAGTGGTTAAAGAGGTCGAGAACTCCATACAAGAGTTGAAGGCCCATCAACAAGAGTATGACGAGGACCGTGTCAAAGAACAGGTTTGTAGGCTATACCCATGCACAAAACTAACTGCTTCAATCGACAAATCTACTTTAACAAAAAAAATGGAGATACTCAAAACTGCTTCATCATGTGTCATCTCTTTAAGGAAGAGGAAGTAATCAGTTTTTGGTAACTCCAACTATGTCTAATAGCTGCATCTCTAATTTGTGAAGGTGCAAGAGGTTCTAGAGGGAGCCAAGGTTCTTGAATGGCTGAAACAGCATGCAGATATACACTACATTACCAAATGAGAAGGGGTTTTTCCATAGGCGCCCTCTTTTCTGCTGTTATTACAGAAATTAAAGGCAGGCTACCAAAATGAGAGATGAACTCCGGTGAGCATTTTGTAATTCCAGCATGTAAATGCTCTGCCATCTATTATTTCACACGACTAGTAACGGATACAGTATTATATAGAATGCAATTTTGTTCAAGTGATTCGATTGTGCATTCTTTATCGTTTCATAACAGGCTACAATGATGCAAACCTATGGTATCTATCAAAAGAGGTAACTCAAGCTCATAACCATATGTTTGGTTATGAATAGCGTCGTGATAAAATGTCACGAAACATTGGTGACTGTTAAATTAGAGGCAACCTCCAAGTCTCCAACTGATAAAGATCCAAGTTTGTTTTCTTTTCTATCGAAAAAAAAAGATCCAAGTTTTTTGAGATGATAAACTCAACGGAAAAAAACATGAAAACTGATTGGGCCAGGAATGGAGGAAATCTGGCCCACAATACACCTTCCAGGTCCCATACTCCCATAGATCAATCTGTCCTGAACAGATTCGGGTTATTTTAGTTCAATTAAAAAATCGAAAGGGAAAAAACGGTGGAAAACGACAAAATGCACGTGAGAGGGATTTGATTTGATAAAATAAGGATTTCTTGCAAGTTTGGACTTTGGATTGTACATCTCATTTTTGTGTTATGCTATTAGTATAAACATTAAAATAAATTCTACAAGGGAGTATTCAATGCTTATATTAAAAATTATAATCGTACAAATTTTTTTTAATTAAAAGAGTATATAATAGCAAAAATATAATATTATTAAAATATTTTCTATAAAAAACATATTAAATAAAATAATAGATGATTTTATATCAAATTGTTTATTTGAATAACTTTATCTAAAATTTAAATTAAGTTTTTAGTTAAATCAAACTAATACTAGTTTTATTATCTTATTATCTATTACTAATAATAAAAACGATAGCAATTGGTTTCGCATCAATAAATATTCAAAATAAATTTTAAAAAGTTCACAAATATAAGCACAAAAGGGTTCAACTCAATTGGGTTTGATTTTCTTCACCCATTGATATTTAGATCGAGTATAATCTTACAATTCTTGACCGATTTACACTGATTTTTTCGAATCGGATCGTATTTTGAAACCACTACTTTCCTAAATAATTCGATCTGTTGGTTGACTCAATCTTTTATTACAAATGTAGGATATGTGAAAATTTATTTTAAATATATTTATTACAAAACCTATACAAATAATATCACGTTAACAAATTAACCCGATATAGAATCCAATTGACCAGACCTTATACTCATCCGAATTCGAGAGTACCGAACTCAATTGTATACTGGCTGGTTAGTTTGGTAAACAAATTAAATAATTAATTAACCACGAATCGTATACTACTCCGTAGTTGGTTAGTTAATTAGCTAGTCAAGTAAGGAAATTTCAAACAAAAAAAAAATAAATAAATAAAAATGAAAAACAAAAATCCCATCAAATGTCAAATCAAATGGTGTACATAGGGTGTAAATAGCAAGGCCTTTTTTCTACCTTTCCATCCCACACACCTTCATCATTACCTTCCACAGAGGAGAGCCTTTCCCTTTCCCTTTCCCCTCTCTGACTCTCTCTATACAAGTTCAGAAAGATGGCATTTCACCTTTAAAGGACAAAAGTTAAAATCTTTTTACTCGTAATTTTGCGAAGAGAAATGGTCAATAATTTTAGGGCAATGTTGAGAAATTGGGGAAGAAGGGAATAAGAATTTTGACCAGGACTTCTGGATTGACACACACCCATCTCTCATTAAAAAAATCTGCTACTATTAGCAGATCATAGTTCTGCCCGGCTATTTTCACTAGAAGGTGTTTACCTTTTTCATTCATTAGTCTTGTTTCTGTACTAATTTCAACACTAAATTAAACCAAATTAAAATATGTAAACCTTTTAAATCTTATGTTTGATTGTGAAGAAATTAGACAATCCTTCGTAAAAGGTGAGTTTAATCTTATTTACATTATACAAATAATAGTTAGTTTGACTCCGAGCAACCCTTCCTAGAAGATGGGTTTAGATGCATTCTACTGATGTATGAAAATCAAACATAACACTTAAAATAGAACAAAAATAAATAAATAAATTGCTCTGAACTATGTAAGACTTGATTATCTATAAAAGAGATACATAGGCTAACCCATAAAATTGGGTGCAGCCCGAATCATAAAAATCATTAAATATTATGTATCGATAGTGCATTTTTGTATCGATATTGCTTATAAAATCTCGAGTTAAAAGTTTCGTGTCAAAGTTCGATCTTGAATCGGTTAATTCGGATTTATATTTACATTACAAGAATCTGATTACCAATTAATGAATCACTTATCATAACCATATACCAAAGCGGAAATTAAAAATAATAATTAACACTACATGTGTCAAATCCTCAATGGATCGCATCATCCATATTGAATAAAATAATTTATTTGGTTCAAATTTCATTGATAACCCCACATTAGAAATTTCTTATCTATTGATTTTCATTTTAATTTTTTTTCCAAATAAAGAATATAAACTTTAAAATTTGTACATAAATCTTCTAGAAATCCTCTCATCTACTAATTTCAATTTAAATTTTTTTCTAAAATAATTAAACTTCAAATTTTTTATATAATTTTTCTAGATTCCTTTTTATCTAATAATTTTAAATTCAATTCAATCTTAATTCGTTTAGTAAAATCGTTCCTTGATTAATATTAATTTCAATGACTTTTATTAGCCATAATTATATTAATTTAATAAAAAAATCGACAAATCCAACCACATAACCGTTTTATCAAATCAATTTGATTTGTTGACAGTTAGAGCTGTCAAAACCTGACCCGACCCGAACGAATCGAAAATTTTAGGGTTAAAACCCGACCCAAATAGTAGCGAGCAAACAAAAAACCCGAACCCGATGGGTTGAAACCCAAAATCGACCCGACCGACCCGATTTTTTACATATATGTAGAATAAATATATCTTTTAAATATTTTAATAAAACCCTATTATAAATAAAATATAATTATAAAAATCTATTAAAATTAATATTTATTATTTAATCATAATATTATATTAATAATCATTAAAAATTCAAATTCGTGACCTGTTTGATCGACCCGAACCCGCACAATAACTTGTCAAGTACCCGGCCTTCCACGCCTATTAGGGTTAATTTTGCTTAATTGATATTTTTTGGCTTAATTTTTAGTATTAATCGATTAGGGTTTTAAGTTTGAACAATAATAACTTAATAATCTAGCACAATAACTAGGCTGCTTATGGAAGGGCACAATAACTAGCAAGATGATTTCTCGAAACCTCTATTTTATCAAGCTGGATGGCTCAGAACGGACTGTGCGCGGCTTTCCTGAATACATTCAACCGCATATCCCATGGGCTTAAATTTATTAGTTCTTATCTGTTTTAATTGTGTATCGTTTTGATTTATATTTTGGTTTGGGTTTATGAACAAATAACGTTTTATTATTATTATATGGTTTTGCGTCAAAATTAAATTGTTATGGTGGGCAGTTAATTTTTACTTTGGTTTGAGGTGTAGGGTTTGATATTTAATTTAATTTACCATGTGAATTTGGTTGATAATCTATAAAAATATAAATATACCTTTTCAGAAAGTGCTACCCTAAACTGAAATAATAGACACTATAGTTATACTTATAGTGTTGAATTTAGTCTTCAGAGATTAAGATTAGCGTTTAGGGTTATCATGAAATATCATTCTTACAACATAGTTTTATATCTTCAATCTTAAATAAACACTATATTTATGCTATTACTTTAATTGATATATATATATATATACATAGATACTATATTCATTATTAAGAGCTTTACATCTACTATAATACAATATAAAGCGGAACTCAAGTCTTTGTTAAAATTTGCGCCACGTCATCAACTCTGCATAAAATAATGATTTTATTTTTTTACATTATATACTCTAAAAATAACCCATATATTTACTTGATATCTTATCTAGTTTTCTTAAATCTATTTGATATCTTCCCCATTTTTTGATATCTTAAGATTTTTTTCCTAATATGATTTTTTTAACATTATATCCTTATATGAATACAAAAATTCAAGCTATTTATTTGATATCTTAACAATTTTGACTTACTAATTATTATAAGTTTTTGTCATTATTAAATCTTGAAGAATAGTAAAAACCTTTCACATATATATGTCATTAGTATATTAAGTACTAATATAAATACAAAAAAATGAATAGAATTATTTTAAAATTAACATTGTATTAATAAAAGTACATATATAGGTCAATATATAAGTTCGGACTCCGCTCTATCAGGTTTGGATTATAAATTCTTGACTTCGTATCAAAATTCGATCACGAATAAGTTAATTCAGATTTATATTTACATTACCCGTACATGGTACGGGGTTTGTACTAGTATTCATTAATCTTTGATCTTACTCTTATGATAAAAGATTACAACAAAGTTTACATATGAAGCATATGTAAACTTTGTTGTTTAATGCTAGGTAATTGTGTAAGAATTTAATCTTTTACACTATAGTACCAAAGTGGTTTAGGGTTTAGGGTTGATCATTTAACTATAATATATAATATCTATTAAAATGTAAACATATATAAAAAAGTGAGTTCAACTTCTTAAAACAACCTAACTTATCTGAAAAAAAATTCAGATTGTTTTTTTTTTCAGATTGGCGTACAACTTTAACAGATTGTTTTTTTTCCCGGTATTTTAATTTTTTTAAAACAACCTAACTTAGCAAACTTTTAGTGGAGCCAATCTGAAAAAATTAAAATACCGAAAAAAAAAAAACCCCTATAAGGCTATAAGCTCTCTTTCTTCTCCCATTCCACGCCTTCCCAACACTCGACTGTTCCTGTTGCTCAAAAAAACAAAAAACTCGACTCGGTGGGAGCGACACCAGGAACGCCCCGAAACGAATCTGGTTTGTTGTCCTCTGTTCTTCGTTCATTTGTTTAGGGTATGGGTTATGTATGGGATTACTGAATTTTGGGTATGTGATTTCTGGGCTTTCTTCCTTGCATGAATTGGGTTTTCTTCGTTGTGTTTTCGTCCTCTTCTTTCTCTTGTCTGATCATTTGCGGAATCCATGCTTGTCCTGTCCGAAATTTGGGGAAAAACCCCCAATTATGTGTCAAAAATCGCATCTGGTGTTGGGTTTCACTTGTGATTTCTAATTAGGGCTGTAGATCTGATGTCTTATATGTGCTGTTGCTTTGAATTCGTTCTGTGTAGGATAATGGCAACTTGACAACTCAGGAGTTTATGTCTGTAGAAAAAATGTTGTTTCTATGTGTAGTTTTATTTGGCTGTTAAATGCGAGGGTTGGTCTTCTTTAGCTTTAATCTATCTGGCACCTTTTTTTGGCATTCTAGGGATTACTTAGGTTTGCTCCGCTCTCGGATGAACAATTGACTGAGCTCAAGTGTAGAATCTCTGTTTTCTCCCCCAAAATATAAACTAATTGATTCGTGCTCTTTTAAGCTTTGAGCTGCTCATCTAAATATGCTGATTTCTTCTTTTTGTTTATGATTATGCTTGTGTTGCGTTAGTTCATGGCCTATTTGTTCTCCCGTATCCTAAAGCTGTGAAGGAACAAGTTTTCATTTTGGTGAAATCCCTTACAATCTGATAGATTTGTCCGAATGTTTTCTGTTGATGCCGTTTCTGGTATATGTATCATATACGATTGAAATTGATCAAGGCAGAGTGTTGTTGTCTCTGAATGCACGACAGGTTTAGTGAAATCATGAAGAGGAGGGCAGAAGACTTAGAAGACACCGCAGGTTCAAGGCGTGTAGACCCTGGAAGTCAGTTGGCCAACCTGCTGCTAGATGTTTTCGAGGACGGCCTTGGTGGTGATATTAGGTTGCTTGCAATCTTGTGTCGGACGGGGGACTACGTTGTTTTCAGCAAAGTCCGTGAGCGTTTCACTCATCCTGATTTCATCGACTTCCTGCATAAGTGGGCTAGGTCTGCTTCGAGAGGTTAGAGATGTGGAAGAAGGATTCAAACTCAGTAGCAAATTTGGAAGCTGTTAGCTAGTAGTTATTAGGAGAGCCAAAGTTGTTGCTAATGCTGAGGGCTGCACTTTGTTTATTTTAGTTTTTAGTTACTTCCACTATCTTAAGTTTGTTAGAACGTGGCTGTTAGTTTCAATCATCTTTATTTAAAGCATTGTAATCACTTGTTATCAATTAAGAAGTTCAGCTCTATCTCTCGTGTTTTCGTCTTGCAAAGTGAACCTTCTTCCTCTGTATAAACCAACAAAAGATGACCCTCACAAGAACGTCTACAAGAACGTTGCATCCAATTTCATACATAATTTATGCAATGTTTTAGGGCTAGAAGTTGATGAAGAGAGGGATGCTTTTCTGTAGCCATTTTAGCTTCACTGAATGGGATAACTGTTTTGCAACAATCACAGTTTAGTCTAATCTCTCCATCTGCACTTGCACTTGATTTTGATATAGTAAGCACTCTAGGGCAATCTTTTTCTGGACACCCTAAATGAGCCCATGGACGGTCACGTACCCAGTGGGCAGTGGTCAAGCCCACCACACTTAATTTTGTTGTTGGCATGCCATTGCCGGGGCTTGGAGGGAAGGAAAAAGACTTTGTAGAAGGTGGGTGTTAATTGTTTTCGTTCATCAAAGAAAGGAAATGGGATTTAGGGGGAGGTAATCATGAACAAGAAATTAGACTAGAGAAGCAAAAGAAAAGTGGGGGTTGAATTGTGTCGTATTGCAGTAAGTATGGTGGAGTGATTTAACTATCAAATTAGGAAGGGCTTGATTTCATAGCGTGGCTCTAGTAATAGTTAATTGGGTCGATCAAGCTAGTGGTCGTCGATTAAGGTTGGTTTGGGTAGGACGTTTGCGTTCCATGATTAATTTGAGATTTTGGGTCAATTTTGAGTATTCGGGTTTATAATTCGATACGGAAATCTTGTTCAGGAATTCGTAGTGGTCACCGTTGATCTTTCGAGAAGTTGTAAGAATTCTTCGTTCTCGAGGTAAGTCGTCTTCCACTTGCTTGGTTCTATAACTTCTATTCTAGCTTGTTAGAGTTGACACTGTAATTGTAAGATATTTTAAGAAACTAGTCCCGATCGATTTTTGTAACATTTTTTCATGATTGTTTGTGTTGTGGGTATTATACATGATTGTTTTGATTTGATTTTAAAAATGAGCAGTCCATGACTGCTAGTGAAAATGAGCCGTCTAGGAACGGCCAATGAAAATGAGCGGGTCTATGACTACCAGCTGAAAATGAGTAGTCCATGACTACCAGTTGAAAATGAGCAGTGGAGGCTGCCAATTTGTGTGCAAGTGTGTTGCGTTGTGGGTTCGTTATGAGTGGTGTAATGGTTTAATTGATTTTTCTTGATCATGTGCTTGAGTGTGTCGTTATAAATTATGTGAGATTTTGTTTATCTTGTGATGTTGAGAGTGAATGACTGACTTGCTAAGTGAATGGATATACTGACTGGACCTAAGCCGCCTTCTTGTACTACAAGCATAGAAAATATCATATAATTCATCTCACCTGGCTTGTTCATGCTTCACTTATTAAAAAGTACAACTTAACCTATACACGAATAGCATTACTTGTTGGAATATCAATCTCGCATCAAAGGATTGAGACTAAGTGACCTAGTATATAAAGTTGGTGAACCACTCTTATCGTCAACCAAAAATACGCCTAACTGCAACCCACGATCCTGGCATGGACACACTATGATCGGCTCCAATGAGCAAACCATACATAGTTGGCTAAAAGGAGCAACCCACGATTGAAGAGCTTGGTTTCACTTTTGTGTATGTTTCATATCAATCTCAAATCGAAAGATTGAGACTAACTATCCCAACATACATGATTGGTGATTATTCCTTTCATTATCGATTGGTTTAGATGAAATGTCACTAGATTATAATGGTGACTCTTTTCACCTGATATTATGTATACATAGAACTATAGAGAAAAATCCAATGAAAATGACACCTGAGCTAATTAGATGCAATTTTTGTCATTGCAATACAATGATCGATTCATGATTAACGTCATTGATAACAGTGACATTTGTAAGAGTTCTCTAAGCCTTTGAATCTTCTTACCCTTAACTAGGGCATCCCCTCACCATAACTTTTTTAACAAAAAAAATATGTATACATCGATCACATGTTATTCTATGTCTACCGTTATTTCGTATATATTATCCTAATTAAAACGTATACTTATTTTGCCTTATTGCTCAAATACCACCCACATAATATTTACATAATTCGTCTATGAAAAGGAGCGATATTAGGGCGCTATCTACACAGACCATGTATCAAACTTGATTCATTGATACATATTGATATAGTACGTAAACTATGCTATATGTTTATGGGAATATATACACTACTAGAAAACCGTGTTAAAAGCGACACATTTTTAAGCCATTTTCGACACCTTAAGGTGTCGAAAATTTAAGAATCGACACTATTCAATAGTGTCGAGACAAATGGCAGGCCCGTAAATCTCGATACCTTTGGGTGTCGTTATTTTCACAAATTTGAGACACCTTTGGGTATCGATATTTACATATATTTAGACAACTTTCGTTGTCGGTATTTACCGGCATATAAGACTCCCAGAGGACTCAGTATTCATAACCATTTACGACACCTAAAGTTGTCGGAATTTTAGGAACTCGTATTAAAAAAAAAGATTAATTATCCATAATTTAACTAATATAATGCTTGTACAACAAAGACATTAAAATATACAAGAAACAAAAGCAACACATACAATAGAAGCCAAAACTCACAACACTAAAATTCAATATCCTTGTACAACAAAGCTACTGGAGGTTTCAATTCAACACAAGCTAGGTAGTTCAAATCTAAGTTTAAGAGGTAAAACAGTGACAGCTGAGAAAAAATGTTCTCACATAATATCAGGCTTAAGGGCTAGAAGCTCAATATCCTTTGCAGAATACCGCATGAGATGAATGCACTCTACCTGAATATTCAAGATTCAGAAGAAATGTGTAACATCATTAGATCAGAGAACACTACCAACAACCAGTTTAACTAAAAACACCACTGAAGATGTGAGTGTCTAATCAACAACCAATTTAACTCAATGTGAGTAATAAGAACATATCATTATCACAAATTCGTCATTAAAAGTTACCATAGTGGTATCTTCCTCAACCCTCTGTTTTTTACATAGTTGATTCATCTCCAAATTCAGCTTCAAGTTGGCTAAGGCTGCCAGGTCACCATCACTCAAGGTCACCTATAGTGAAAGAGATGGATCAGCAACTATGGACAAAGAAATGTGAAATGCATGGATAACTATAATTCAACTTTCAAATGAACCTAGCATAACATACCCAGTGTCTCCTTCAAGCATGTTGACAGAACATTGCAACAGAACAACCAGCCTTCTGAAATTGGAATAGCCCAAGGCACCTACATTTCCACGGAGACAGTCGAAATTGTCACAGAATCTAAACACGAGTCTGATGCAATGTATACTGATCAATCACAATGGCCACGTACCATCTTGAAAAAGGAACGAAATGGACTTGATTACTCGTGAATTCTCTTTGATCAGAGATCCATCCTGTAGAACAGAAAGTATTTTAGCTACTAGTACAAGCTCAGAACCAAAATCAATCACAAGTAGTAAACTTATCAAGGAACACCTTCACTAATATAATGCTTGTACAACGAAGACATTAATTAATATACAATAAAAGCCTGATATTATGTGAAAACACTTCGATCACCACAAAATTAGCTCCGATTCAGAATCAATACACCAATCAGAGGAATGAAAAACGATCCCAAATTTCTAATCAATCAAGAAATCCAAGCTACTAAAACTCAAAACACTCATGCAAGGATTGAAACTCTTTCAATTTAAAAGGAAGAGAGCAAGTCTCTACCTGAAAATGCACAATCGTTGACTAGATCAGCCTTGTGTTGAATTGAAACTTCTAGTAGGGGTTACAGTTCTCAACTTGTTTGCAATCCTGTCAAATACATTAAAAAACTGCTTGAGTAAACGATCAAGTGTTCATCATCCAAGTATAGCTGGTTTTTGATCCACAAGTTAACACCACCTAGAACATAGACAGAACACAAAAAAGTTGCAGAGTTCACAATCCTCATTCACTACACCTCCAATGATTCACAAAGCCAACTATTAGGGCAAAATCTGATGTTCAAAGCCCCAGGCCACATCAAATTTCCATGGAAAAAGACATTACAAGCTCGAATTCAACAAGAAAACATACAGATATTGGCAAAACCATATTATTAGTCATACACTGCATCAGCACAGCATATAGCAATTACCTTGGCCAAGGGAGCAAGACAATTGGTAGTGTAGCTGGCGTTGGAGACAGCAACAAACTCAGCACCAGTCTGACCCCATGGGATCTCCGCCTAAATCACAAGGCCAAGCATTCAATTTCAGAAAGAAGAGAATAGAAGAGTGAGGATTGATAGATTCCTTGATTACGAGGCGAGTGCGATGCATAAACTACTCACGAAGCTGTTTCCGACGCTTGTTCGGAATGTTATCCCTCGGAATCACGAATCTCTCTGAGCCGGAAGTTTTCTCCGATCTCGTGCATCTCTCCGTCAATGATCCACCACTCCGACTTGTCATCCTTCTTCTGCATCTCGTCGAAGTGAACTTCGGCCGCTTACGACGCGGAGCCGAGCCGGAGTTGCCGGAGGCATCGTTCCTGCTTTCCCCCCCGATGAACACGCAAAAACAATCGAAAACCCTAGCCAATAAGAACAATCTCGTTCTGGTAAGAAAATCGAAACTGCGTTTGAAACCGCAATCGAAAAGGAACAATTGCGATGAAAACCTAACAAAAAGCATGGATCAAAACTGCAACTACACAACAAATGAAAGAGATCAGAAACTACGCATCTGGTAAGAAGATCACACATAATTTCCGGAAAATCAACAACAGAATTACGAATTAACATCAAGCACCTGAGATTTTAGAGAGTGAGATTCAAAGATGATTACCACAATCGAACAGTCGGCGAGGATGAGCGGTGATTGGTGAGAGGTGAGAGATGAACATTGAACATTGAACATTGAACAGTCGGAGTATAATTTTCCTATTTTCTAGACTTTTTAATGACTTGTGTTATTATTTAATACGGAGTGGAGTTTAATATACTTACCAGGTATTTAGTTATTTACCGACACCACAACGTTTCACAATTTAGCTAAATTTAGACAATAGAAGGTGTCAGTAATTTACGACACCTTTACCTGTCGAAATTTTAGCGCGTTTTTATGCTCATTTTTTTTTACCGATACAAGTCCTTAGTGTCGTTTTAAATGTCGAAAAATACCGCATTTTCTAGTAGTGATATATTAATACTGATCGTAACTAAATACACAGAAAATAAACTAATTTTCGTTGACTCCGCAAGAACTTCCAATTAAAACCAACAATTCAAAACTTAAAACTTTGAGCAACGTCTATCAAAGTGTTGTATTATGTGAAGGCCATATGTCTAATTTGGAGTACTAGTGTAACGAGACGATTCGTTTCGTTACAAATAAAATATAAAATGAAAGGAAAAACGTTTCTTCTAAGTACAAACTTGCACTTCAACCAAAAAAAGGGTACAAACTAGAACTTATAAAACCAAAGGTCAACTTGGAAACCGGGCAGATGCATGTTCTCATATAAATAGCCATGTAAATTATCATATTAACCAATCAATGATCACCTCTCTAATTACCGTCTTAAACATTCTAGTGGCATCAAGGTTATCTGTTAGTAAATTGTTGAGGTCATTGAATAGTTATGATGTCATATACTTATAAATCATGTTATTCGGAGTGGTTTCAAATCGCTTCATTTGAAGTTTGGATTGAATCAGGTTCACATCGTTCCACTTGATCAATCAAGTCCGATCAATGTAGATTTTTGCGCCATCACTGAGATTATAAAATTTGCCAATTGATGGTTTAATTGGGCAAATAGATTTTAAGCATTATAGTGCCATTGAGGTTATGTGTACTTAAGTCGTTGAGGGCAATCGTTGGGAGGTTGTGATGCCATATAAACTTATCAATCAAGTTGTATAGAGCGGCTTTGGATTAGGTTGTTTTGAGTTTGAGTTTGGAACGTACCGCGGGTCAAATGTAGGGCTGAGCAAAAACCGGTCCAGACCGGATTTTTGGACCGGATTGGTACCGATCGGGATCGGACCGAGGAATTACCGGTCCGGTCCCCGGTCCATGAAAATAAGAATTTCGGTCCCGACCGGACCGGATATTTATAAAAATTAAATAATAAATTTTTTTTAAAAAATTATATTAATTTTAATATTTTTATAGTTTATTTATAATATTTAATTTTATATTTATATTATATACTTAATAATAATATTTTTTTATTAATCATATATATTTTTTAATTATATGATTTTGTATAAAAAAATATTTTTAAAAAATAAAATAAAAATCCGTTCCATGGACTAGACCAGACCGAGGACCGGGACCGTCCTAGTCTGGTCCACGGTCCATGGATTTTGGACAATCCAGTCCCGGTCTGGTGCTCACCCCTAATCAAATGGGTTTGATTAATGTAGCATTGTTAAATTCGATCCGTTTTGGAAATTTGATCTAAAGTGATCTTTATGGTTGAAATCCAACTCGAAAATAAGTGTTTTATACCTAGAAAAATCAAAATGATCAAAACCCGTTGGGTTGATCCAATTTCTTATAAATACAGAATAAATAATGTTATTTTAAACATTATAATATATTTTATTATAGAAAAATAATAAGAATCATACTTTATTATTAAATAATATTATTTAATTATTATTTTAGTAATCATATAAATCAGACTCTTAACCAATATGGCCGATCATAATCTTTACAGTAACTTATCATGACCCAATTCGACCACTAACTAAATACCTCTATTGCAAAATCGAATCGCTTGAAGTTTCGATCTTTCGATATTAGTATCGAAAGATTGAATCTTTCAATATTAGTATTGAAAGATTGAATCTTTCAATACAATATTGAAAGATTGAATCTTTCAATACAATATTGAAGAAGCACTCGTTCGATCTTTTGGGAAGCCTTATCAACGTCAATTCGGGCAGCGATAACTCGACTCAACTCTCATCAACTCGGTGAGACCGGCTCAACTCGCCTCAATTTTTTTAGAGTCCAGTTTTTTAAAAGCCCAATTTGTTTAAGAGTAATTGGGCGCAATTTTAGAAGCCCAAAATCGAGTCTAGTCAAAACCCCAAATATCTCCTATTTTGCATTTTTCTACATCTTGAAAGTCTAAACCCTAATTTGCATTTGTATTCTCTCTCTTGATTATTTTCTTGCTCATCTGCATTCTCCCAATTTTTCTCGCTCCCCTCTAGTTTGTTTCATGATGTCTCGCTCTCTCATCGATGTTGTGAGTTAAAAACATGAATTAAAAACGAATTTGATCACCTAAAAAAGAAAATTGTGGTTTCATTGGTTTTGTAATAATCTCTCATATTGGACCCGAAAAAATCATCAGCCTTCCAAACTGAATTCTAAACCGATGTCTGCCAAAAATCAGCCCACACCCTTTATTTATAAGCCCTTAGTCTTCTTTTGCATGTGTAACACGTGACAAATGTGAGAAAAATGTCATATGAGTTTGATGTCAAAGTGTTGAAATACGGTAATGGTTGTTTGGCTAAGAGAGGTGTTGCAATAAGAGGGTGGCACGTGGGCACCTAGCACAGTTATAGGTCGATCATTTGGTAGGAAGTAAAAAAATGAGAAGTACCAGCATAATAATTCATTATTATTTTTATATAAATGCAAATCAATTTTAATAGAATTGAAGTTGTGCGGAATCAATCCACCTAGATTTATATTACTTTTAAAATCAAGATATAGCCAAAATAGTTTAACACTCTAGTGTTTAATTTCATCAACTTTATACCTCCAATAATTATATTACACTATTCATAATCCTAAGAAAATCATTCAATCAAAAAAATCAATGCACAAATACAAAATTTCTATGCAAATTTAGTTTTGGTTTTAGTTCAAGTGAAAGTAATACAACTCAAAGTTATTTAACACAAAAAATAAATGAAGTTAGTACTATTGCAACTCAAAGTCAATTTGAGACAATATACCAAGTTAGTAGGGCCTAAAACATATGCAACACCTTAAAGTTACCAAATCATTTTAGGACCTCAATTCCTCGGGTGTTAACTTTGACGCTTGTACTTAACGTTTTGTGACCGATTAGACACTTGGACACTGACGTGACAAAAATAATTGCAACGAGAGTGTTACGTCACATGCCACATCATTATTTAAATAAATAAAAAATCAGTAAATCCCCTTATTAAAAGAAAAAGAAAAGAAAAAAACCCTAATTTCCCAATTTCCGTCGCCTGGCCCCGTATCCCGCTTCCAGGGTAAAGGTGAAGTAGTTTGTGCATCGTCGGGGTTGTCGGAAGGGAAGAGAAAGAATTGGAGGAAATGAGTTAAAAAAATATCTTCAAAAGAAGGGTATTCTCACATGTTGACATTCTCACCCTGATTAATACATAAAAAATAAATTAATTTCCGTTGACTGCTCAAGAACATCCAGTTAAAACCAACGATTTGAAACTTCAAACTTTGAGCAACGTCTATCAAAATGTTGTATTATGTGAAGGCCATATGTCTAAGTTCAAGTACTTGTGCAATGAAACGAATATACAATGAAAGGAAAAACGTTTCTTCTATGTGCAAACTTGCACTTACAAAACTAAAAGTCAACTTGGAAACTGGGCAGATGCATGTTCTCATATAAATAGCCATGTTATAAATCATCAGCCAATGATCACCTCGATCTCTAATTACCGTCTTAATTCCTATCTTTTTGTGAATTTATGAAACAATGGAAGGTTCAGATGTGAAGAATGTGGATGTGTACACAGCCAAAGGCCTTCTTTCCACAGGTTATAAGTACTTGGATGTAAGGTGAGATAATATACTTTATATACACTTTGCTCCATAAATTTTTGATTCATGTCTTCAATAGAACCATTAGTTAATCTAAATTTATATTGATCAAATGGGATTTTCTTGGATTTGTGGCAGGACAATGGAGGAGTATGATCAGAGCCATGAAGAGAATGCCCTTAATGTCCCTTACTTGTTCAAGGAGGAGTTATTTTAATTGGCTTTGTTTCCTTTACCCATTGTTTGATTTTGATGTTGTTTATTTGGGATGCTGATTTTTAGACCGTTTAGAATGAGGGTTTATTTGTTTTTTAGTTTGTTCTGATTGTTAGACCGTTTAATATTCTCGGTTCGGTTAACCAAACCAAAATTTTTAAAAATTTCGGTTCGGTTAACCAAAAAATATGCCGGTTTTTCACAACACGGTGTTGAACTTTCCAAGTGACGTTTCTAAGTATTCTTTCAAAACAGAGTGTTGTCACTCGGCCCTGCAATGTGTCATCAATCCACCGTTTCGATTAGTTTATTATCATTTTTATAAATGTATCGTACACAAATGAAGAATATTTAAGATAATACCTCTTGGTTGTCCTCGTGAATAGATTGAGACGGTGATCGGCATACGCTCTCACAATGCGAAATTTGTATCTATCGCACAACCAGGTATTGTTAAGGTAATGGAAAAAAGAAGAACTCAGCTCTTTTTCCAGTTGCTTTCTATATGTCTCATACTTCGCCATGGTGGTACAATCGAACAAGTCTCTTGCTATATTGGCGAACTACTATGCTGTCTAGTCTAAACACCCCCTTGCGACAACAAATGCTCTACAATTACGTTGAATATGAACCCAACACAACAAATGAGTTACATCGGGGGAAATTACCTCAACATTGTTTATCTCGGCCACATCTCTGTCCGTGACTATAACCTCTGGTATTTTTCTAACCTTTTTGAACAGCACCCGCAACTGGTACAACACCCACTCGTAGTGGTTTTACATCTATTTTGCCATAAACGCAAAAGTAATGTTGAAAGTATGTCTGGTGCAAATAAATCCCACCATCTCACACAAGGGCATGTTATACCTATAAAAAGTTTAGTAAACTTCATGTGAGCAAAAGATATATAATCTGTGAAGTATAATATTCTCAATGTTCACTTACATGTTGGTTTTGTAGGTGTAATCCATAATTACGACGTATGGAAAGAAGCTTAACAAATAAAGAGATTTCGGATGAGCAAAGAAAAAATCACTTATCCCATCACCTCCCTCTACAGTACGATAATCCAAACAGTAATCATTATTCTGCAAGTAACTCAACGCAAATTGGGTTAACGTCATCGCGCCCATCTCTTGCTTACACACTTCACGTTGAAAACTGTATAATTGCTTCATTGATGTTGTAATCCTTGGAAACTTGTTGCGTTAGGTATGTCATAAGAAACTTCGGTTTCACGTGAGAAGAGTTAATTGTTTTACATCCTCCTTTTGCTCCTCCTGTTGATACCAGGAACCGTCAACGCGGTAAGGCACCCCACCAAAACAAAATATGACCAAGTATAGACTTCTCAAAGATGTCGTCAAACCCTAAACTCTACGGCCATCGCGATCGGATGCGCCGCGGTCCAAACCAATGGTTCCTTACAAAGCAGATTCCCTACAAAGTGGAGGCCCGGCCCCGGGGGTTGTGCTCACCGCGCTCATCGCCCCGTCCCATCCAAGCAAGTGGGTGGGCGGCAACGTCCCATCGGATGAGCGGTGGACGGCGACGTCCCATCCTGGCCTTTGATTGGCCAGCTCCGCGGCTGCTGCCCCAAGAGCCAACCATAGAGCGGCACGTGCCCGAGCGACGCCCGTCCCACATCGGCATCTCGCTCCAACCCAGCTCGAACCTCCACTATAAATAGCGAGCTCAATGCACCAGAGCGGGGATCGAAAAACTCGCGAACCACACACACTAGATCTCGAGCTAAGATCATTGTTGTAACCCGATACACATAAACGCGATAGAGATCATCTGTGTGCTATTTTAATCCCACAATTAATACAAAGGCATTCTTAACACTACCCTCATCGCGTTACACACTTCAAGCGACCAAATACCTTCCATCTCTCAGCCCGTTGACTCGGTTGAGTTCAAATCTCTTGCTCTCATCGCGTTACACTACACTAGGTGTTTTCGGACTTCAACATTGGCGCCGTCCGTGGGGATCATCTCAAACTAAGCAGGCACCGTTTCAACCGACGCAGAGTATGGACGCTAACAGCAACAACGCGTACTACGCTGACGGCACGGCCTTCGGGATGCAGCCGCCACCCCCATGGTATTATGGGTCACCGCCCGTGCAACAACCACAGGCCATGCCGGGGTGGAACCCGGGTTTCCAGCCACAGGCCCCGTTCCAGGGGTATGTCCACGCGCAGTACTTCCAAGAGTACGCACCCGCGCAGGAACCCTACGTGGAGGAATACTCCACCACCAACGGAAGTTCGACGGGGCAGGAGGTGGAGCAGGACGCTCCCAACGCATTGTCACCCCCCAACCCCCACTTCCAAGGCTACGCCCCCGCATACCACTACGGCCAGGGTGCATATCCCATGCAGCACGGTCAGGGTGCTTACCCGATGCCCCACCAGCCGTATGTACCCGCTTACGCCGCGGGTTACGGGCCGCACCAGACGTACCACACCCCGCCTCCAGGGAGCTCGAGCGAGGACATTAGCATCTCGCGAGGGCGCTCCACCTCTCGGTCTCAGTCCACGCGCTCCGGCTCCCGAAGTAACATGATGGTGGACGATCGCGGCACCTCTTACGACAGCCCTTTCGCCGACTTCATCCAAGAGGAGCCCATGCCAAAGGGGTTCCAGAGGCCGTCAACGGCGCTACAGTTCGACGGCACGAAAGACTCGGGAGAGCACGTCAGGCAGTTTTTCGCCCACATGGCGTTCAACACCTACAACGACACCATGTACTGCCGAGTCTTTCCCTCCACCCTTAAGACCACCGGGATGAGGTGGTTCACCAACCTCCCGGTGGCCTCCATCAAGTCTTTTAAAGATTTAACGCGTCGGTTCATGTCCCACTTTAGTGGGTCGCGAACGCGCATGAAGACGACGAAGGACCTCATGAGCGTGACACAAGGAGAGGAGGAAACCCTGGCAGCCTTTTTCACCCAGTTCGTCAACGCGGCGTCGGAGGTGCCTCACCTCAATGACACCTCTGCCCGCGATATGTTAATACACAACCTCCGGGACGGAACTTTCAAAGTCAAGATGTGTGGGAAAACCCTACACACCTACGAGGACGCCTGCAACGCCATCACCAAGCGCGTCTTCGCCGAAGACGCGGCAGGAAAGCCTACGCAGGACCGCGGCAAGGGCAAGGCCAAAACCACGCCAGAGGCCCTCACCGTGTCCACCACACCAACAAAACCTCAAGGTGGGCAGCGCGGGGGTGACAACCGTGGTGGAGGACGTCGCGGCCGCGGGTACCAGGGGTACCGCGGACCGCGCAACAACCGCGGCGCCAATTGGCAAAACAACGACCCATACACCGGGGCCAACACCACGGAGCTCGGACCACGCAACGACGGCGGTCAGCCGGCTCAGGCTAACACCCTGGCTGCCGCTGCGCCGACAAGAGGAAGGGTCAACCCAAACGACCCCAACGTCTACATCAACACCATCGCGGGGGGATCCACCATCGCGGGGTCTAGTGGCGGGGAGAGGAAGCGTTATGCTCGCGCTTCGACCTCCGGAGGCGCCATCAACAGTTTGGGTGCGGCCGGAGTCCCTCATGCCGACATCACCTTCCGGCCGGCCGACTCCCGCGAGCTCATCACCCCACACGCAGATCCCCTGGTGGTGCACGCGGTTATCGCCACCAAGATAGTCAAGAGGATCATGGTGGATACGGGAGCGTCGGTAGACATCCTGTACTATGACGCGTTCGCACAGCTCGGCATTTCACCTGCCATGCTCCTACCTTACACTGGGAAGCTCACTTGCTTTTCCGGCAACGAGGTCGACGTCGCAGGATTGGTCACTCTGGACATGACCCTGGGGGACGGTAAAGACGCGCGCCGGACTGAGCCCATAGAGTTCACTGTCGTCCGTCTCCCTTCCATCTACAACGCGATAATGGGACGGACTTCATTGATGAAGTTCCAGGCTGTCGCGTCCATCTACCACCTGGTCTTGAAGTTTCCCGTGGAGGACCGGGTCGGAGTCGCCCATGGCCAGCAGATTGAGGCACGAAAGTGCTATGAAGCG
The DNA here is from genome assembly GCA_963924305.1 of Polygonum maritimum. NCBI lineage: Eukaryota > Viridiplantae > Streptophyta > Magnoliopsida > Caryophyllales > Polygonaceae > Polygonum > Polygonum maritimum. The sequence continues at coordinate 5,094,636 of OZ002734.1, forward strand.
TCAACCCGCGCTCGCCCCGCCGCGTATGCTATCGCGGGGGGCGCCGGCGCGGAGTTGGATTTGCGACAAGAGCGTGAGCGCGAGCCCCTCGGTGACTTTGAGAAGGTCGCCATCACCCCTTTCCCTGACGCGACCGAGAAGTTGTTTGTGGGAGATTGCATGACCGTAGTGGACGCCGGAAGCCTCCAAAGTCTCCTGGCCCGTTCTCGCGACGTGTTCGCTTGGACGGCGACGGACCTGAAGGGCGTCCCTCCCGAGGTGGCGCTCCACTCGCTCCGAGTCAGCCCAGGATCCAGACCCGTCTGTCAAAGGCGTCGAAAGACAAACGAGGAGCGCGCCAGCACGGCAAATGAGGAGGTTGAGAAGCTCTTGCGCGCCAACTTCATTCGAGAGGTCAAGTATCCCACTTGGCTCTCCAATGTCGTGCTGGTAAAAAAGTCCAACGGGAGGTGGCGCATGTGTGTCGACTTCAAGGACCTCAACAAAGCCTGCCCCAAGGACAGCTACCCCCTGCCTTCCATTGATGACCTGGTCGACTCCACCGCAGGGCACACCGCGCTGAGTTTCCTTGACGCGTACTCCGGCTATAATCAGATAGCCATGGATCCCTTGGATCAGGAGTCCACCGCGTTCATCACTCAGCGCGGGACTTTCTGCTACAGGGTGATGCCGTTCGGCTTGAAGAACGCGGGGGCCACCTTCCAGCGCCTCGTGGACCATGTTTTCCGGAGGCAGCTGAAGCGCAACGTCTCGGCCTATGTCGACGACATAGTGGTCAAGAGTCACAGCGCGCAGGAGCACCTGGCCGATCTGGCCGAGGTTTTCCAAACCCTGCGCGCCCACCAAATGAGTCTGAACCCGGAAAAGTGCGTCTTCGGGGTTAATTCGGGGAAGTTCCTCGGGTTCATGATCAGCGCAAGAGGGATAGACGTCAACTCCGCCAAGGTGGCCGCAGTGTTAGAGTTGCGCTCACCGGCTTCGCGCAACGAGGTCCAGCGACTGGCGGGCGCAGTAAATTATCTTGACCGTTTTTGCTCCAGATTGTTGGACCGCGCCCTCCCTTTCTTCTCCTGTCTCAAGAGCACCACCACCTTCACTTGGACAGAGGAGATGGAGAGCGCGTTCCAGGCTCTAAAGATCTACCTCGCCAACCTTCCAACGCTCTCCCCGCCCGTCCCGGGGGAGGATTTGCAGTTGTACATCGCCGTGAGCCAGCATACTGTCAGCGCGGTCCTTACCCGCGATTTCAGTTACCCTGTGTACTTCACCAGCATGGTGCTTCAGCCGGCAGAACAACGGTACTCACCCGCGGAGAAGATGTCTCTGGCCGTGGTGGTGGCGGAAAGAAAGTTGCGTCCCTACTTCCAAGCGCACCCCATCCAGGTCCTATCGGACCTCCCGCTGCGCCAAATCCTGCATCAGCCCGCGTTGTCGGGAAGGATGACCAAGTGGGCGGTCGAGTTGTCGGAGTTTGACATCTCGTACCATCCACGGACCGCGATCAAGGCGCAAGCCCTTGCCGACTTTGTGGTGGAGGTCACCTTCCCCGACACGGACGAAATCCCAGACGAGTGGAGGGTCTTTGTTGACGGCTCGCACTGCGACCTGGGATCGGGTGCGGCGGTCGTCCTTGAAGGACCCTCCTACGCGTCGGAACATGCCCTCAATTTCGGCTTCGAGGCCACCAACAACGAGGCCGAATATGAGGCGATGATCGCGGGAATTGAGATGGCCCTGCTAGTGGGCGCGCGAAGGATAAGGGTTTTCACAGATTCTGAGCTTGTCGCGCGACAGGTCGGTGGCCAGTATGAATGTAACACGGGTTTTCTACCTCAGTATCGCGCCAAGGTCAAGGCGTTGATTGCCTGCCTCGAGACTTTTGCCATCGAATCCATACCGCGTGCGGCAAACGCCAAGGCCGACGCACTGGCTGAAATGGGTTCGGCCCTCCCGCCTGAGGTCGGTAATAAGGTCGTGGTAGAGAGAAAGATGCAGCGCGGTGTCACTCAGGCGGTATTCGCGCTGGCCACAGAGGGATGGATGGCTCCCATAGTCCGATATATCCAAACCGGAGAGGTTCCCCAGGACGATGCCATGAGCGCGCGCAAACTAAAGCTCAAGGCGGCGCGATACTGCATCGAAGGCGACAGGTTGTATCGCCGCGGCTACGCAGAGCCCAACTTGCTCTGCGTAGACGAGGCCACCGTCTCCGAGGTCCTCGAAGAGGTGCATGAGGGCATATGTGGAGGTCATCCGGGCTGGCGGACTCTTGTCCACAAAATAGTCCGGATGGGGATCTATTGGCCTACCCTGCGCCGCGACGCGGCGGCATGTGTACAAAAGTGTGACAAGTGCCAGCGCTACGAAAACATTCAACACGCTCCAGCGCAAGAGCTGCGCGGCATCCAGCCGGCCTGTCCGTTCGCGATGTGGGGCATGGACATCCTAGGTCCTTTCCCTAAAGCCGCCGGGCAGGTTCAGTTCATCCTGGTCCTGGTCGATTACTACACCAAGTGGGTGGAGGCCGAGGCCATGGCACGAATCACAAGCGCGAAGGTATGCGGCTTTCTTTGGAAAAATGTGGTTTGTCGTTTCGGAGTCCCCATCGCGATAATGACAGACCACGGCCATCAGTTCGACAGTGAGGAGACGCGAGACTTTTGCGCAAGTTTGAGCATAGAGTTGAAGTTTTCTTCGGTTGCACACCCTCAGTCCAACGGACTGGTGGAGAATGTGAACGCGAGGATACTCGACGACTTCCGCCGCAGGCTGGATGGCGTACAGGGCCGGTGGGCCGAGCTGTTGCCTCTTGTTTTATGGACAAACCGCACCACGCCGCGCAGGGTAACGGGAGAAACACCTTTCGCGATGGCTTACGGCAGCGACGCCGTCGTGCCCGTCGAGTCCATGTTACCCACGGAGCGAGTCGCGGGGTACGACTAGTTCACCAACGATGAAGCCCTCAAGGTTGAAATGCACCTTCGCGATGAACGCCGAGAGGCGGCGGAGCTGCGCTCGGCCGAATACAAGAGAAGGACCGCGGCATACTACAACAAAAGAATCAAGCCCGCGGCCTCAAGGAGGGCGATCTAGCCCTCCGAAGGACCGATGGAGGCAAGCTTGACGCGAAGTGGGAAGGACCGTACCTCCTTTCTAAAGAGGTTGTACCAGGGGCTTTTAAACTCACAGATCCAACGACGACACAAACCCTCGCCAAGACATGGAATGAGGCACGCCTCAAGAAATACTATGTGTAAATAAGCTAGGATTATCACCGCGTTGCGGTTGGTTGTAATGTCTTTGTTCTACCCGTTTTCATGTGAATAAAACGAGACACCTACCGTATGCTGTCCTAAAAATGAATTTGTCGTTAGGGAAACCCGAGTTACCGTCCTCGCTTGGGGTTTTCCGCTAACGCGCGCGATGCGCTTAGGCGCGCTCGAGTTGGGTTCCACCCCTCGCAGTTGCATAAAGCCTTAAAACATCAAAAACTCCATAGTCGTTAGGGAAACCCGAGTTGCCGTCCTCGCTTGGGGTTGTCCGCTAACGCGCGCGATGCGCTTAGGCGCGCTCGAGTTGGGTTCCACCCCTCGCAGTTGCATAAAGCCTTAAAACATCAAAAACTCCACAGTCGTTAGGGAAACCCGAGTTGCCGTCCTCGCTTGGGGTTGTCCGCTAATGCGCGCGATGCGCTTAGGCGCGCTCGAGTTGGGTTCCACCCCTCGCAGTTGCATAAAGCCTTAAAACATCAAAAACTCCAGTCGTTAGGGAAACCCGAGTTGCCGTCATCGCTTGGGGTTGTCCGCTAACGCGCGCGATGCGCTTAGGCGCACTCGAGTTGGGTTCCACCCCTCGTAGTTGCATAAAGCCTTAAATACATCAAAAACTTCACTAAAATCCAAGTTACATTAACCTAGTGCCAAGCGCGGTCCTAGCACCTAGCTTGGCATGGGGTGGGGTACGGCGAGTGTTCGCAAAAATCCAAGTTACATTAACATAGTGTCAAGCGCGGTCCTAGCACCTAGCTTGGCATGGGGTTGGGTACGGCGAGTATTCGCAAAAATCCAAGTTACATTAACCTAGTGTCAAGCGCGGTCCTAGCACCTAGCTTGGCATGGGGTTGGGTACGGCGAGTATTCGCAAAAATCCAAGTTACATTAACCTAGTGTTAAGCGCGGTCCTAGCACCTAGCTTGGCATGGGGTTGGGTACGGCGAGTATTCGCAAGAATCCAAGTTACATTAACCTAGTGTCAAGCGCGGTCCTAGCACCTAGCTTGGCATGGGGTTGGGTACGGCGAGTATTCGCAAAAATCCAAGTTACATTAACCTAGTGTCAAGCGCGGTCCTAGCACCTAGCTTGGCATGGGGTTGGGTACGGCGAGTATTCGCAAGAATCCAAGTTACATTAACCTAGTGTCAAGCGCGGTCCTAGCACCTAGCTTGGCATGGGGTTGGGTACGGCGAGTATTCGCAAGAATCCAAGTTACATTAACCTAGTGTCAAGCGCGGTCCTAGCACCTAGCTTGGCATGGGGTTGGGTACGGCGAGTATGCACAAAGATCTAGTTTAAAAGACAGTAAAAACGAACAAGGAATAATCACAATACCGTTGGCGGCAAACAAAGTTACGACGCCTACTTCGCATCAAGATCAAATACAATTACGGCCGCATCGCGGCGAACACCAAGTACTTGGGCCCATACGGCCAGAAAGTAATATCAGAAAGAAAAGCAAGAAACAAAAATAAATACACAAGGATAAAGAGCTTCACGCGGTGGGGGCATTGGCATTGGCATCAGCGTTGGCATCGGCCGCGGTCTTGGAGGGAGGGGGAGCCTCATTGGTTTTCTCGCTCTCGGGATCGGCGGCGGGGAGCTCCGGATTGGCCTGGCCCTCCGGATCGTCATGACCCTCCGCGTCGTCCCCCTCGACGCCCGGCGGCGGCTTCGCCACTCCGCCCTCCCAGACAACCCCCATTTTGCGATGGAGATCGGGAGCGAAGTACTTGACCTTATACCTCTCCACGTATTGGAGGGCCGCGGTGACTGCACTAAGAGCTTGGACCGCTCTCGCATCCTCAACGCGACGGTCTATGTACTCTTCCGATTTGAAGAACTCGGGCACCGCGTTCTCGGCCTTGGCTTGGGCCTCCTCCAATTGACGCCGCTGCTTCGCAGACGTTGCCTTGAGCCCCGCCACCTCCTTCTTGGTCGCGGCGAGTTGGCCTTGGACCGCCTTGAGCTCCGCCGCGTCCTGCTCCGCTTGCGCGCGCACCTCTGCGAGGGTCGTCTCGGCCGCCTCCTTGGCCTTGGTCGCCTCCTCCAGTTGGGCCTCCGCCTCGCACAAACGGTCCGGGAGGTAGTTCAGCCACGCGTTGACCTGCAAATAAAAGCACATTTTCAGCCCGGGTGAAGCTTATATAGGGTCGGCACCAAAAAGCAAAAGGGTCACATACCATATGGCCATACTTCATGCACTCCCCCCCGATCTCCACCGCGTTGAGGGTGCGGAACCATTCCCTCTCCTCCTCGTAGGGGTACTGGCCCTCCTTGAAGGTACCCCATGCCGGCCCGGAGCAGGCGAAACCGGCCACCTCGGCCCTTTGGGACCAGTGGCGGCGACTCCCGGTGCCCGTCGTAATCTGGGCAGGACCCTTCGCGACGAGCTCGGGAGGTTCCTCCTCGACGCGGACCAAGTCCCGCTTCGACTTCTTGGCAAGCACGCCCTCGGCGTGGGCTGCGTCCTCTACACCCTTGCGCTTCGAGGCATCCCCCTGCGCGCGTTTGCCCTTGTTTTCTGCTGGGAGGCTTTTCCCCTTTGGGCCGGGCGTGCCCTTCACGGTGGCCCCCTTCTGGCCCCCGGTTTTAGCGGTGGAGGGTGCGCCAGAGTTTGTCGGGGCGGATTTGCGGGTGAGAGCGTCAAAGACATCCATATCTGCAAAAACAAGTCGCGAACTTTCATACTAAGCGCGTGCAATGCATTAAGAAAACAAGCGTCAAAATAAGACAAGTCTCAAAGAAAAAACAACAAAAAATACCCTCGCCCTCGGGCTCTAGGGACACGGTGGCCGATGAGGATATCTCGACCACCCGGGGTGACGCCGGCCTCAGACTTAGTCCCGCGCGCTCTAGGCGCTCCTGTGTTATCCAAGCGCTCTGTTCCCTTTTATAAAGCGCGGCGAAGGCCTTCTTCGCCACGACGGCCTGCTTGGAGGCACCGCGCTTGCGCTTGTGGGGGCGGAACTGGCCCGCAACTAGGGGGCAGAGCATGACGTCGCCCTCGAAATCATTCACAATGAACCATTTCTCCTTCCACCGCGGGCCAACGTTGGAAGGAGTGATGATAAGATTGCAGTTCGTGAGGCTGAAATTCACGATGCCCCTAGTGTCCTCTTTGATTTTAAGAATCTGTCGCAGATGCCCCGCGGAGGGGGGGGGGTGCTTCAGCTCTAAGCACCTAAGGTGGTACGCCGCGATGTAGCTCCAGCAGTTGGGGGCCATCGAGGCGGGGGCAAGCTCGAGATCAAATAGAAGATCAGAGACGTAACGCGGTAGAGGAAGCCTGAAACCCGCAATAAGGCTTGCCGCGCAAACCACATGGCCCGCCTCATAGGCGGCGTGGCTGTTACCCCCGTCCAGAGGCAGCAGGAGCTCCACCCCTGCTGGCCAGTTGTATCCTGTCGCGATGTGGTCCATCTCCTCGAGGGTAAGGATGGAGGCGCAACCCTTGGCCAACGTCACCGGGTTCTCATATTCAGCCAGACGCGCGGGCCTGGTCTGACGGAAGCGAGGAACCTCCGCCCTAACGCCTGTTAAGTATCGCGAGGGAAAGCTCCTCGCGGTCCCAGAAGTGGACGCTTCGTCGTCAGGAGCCCCGTCATGAGGGTCATAGGGCTTGCAACACGCCATTGATCGCGAGGACGACTCGCTCTTAGTACGGGCGGCAGATACCATGGTGGGGTCACTCTTGCTCAGACCGGCGGGCTCTCGGAAGTCGTTCTGGGAGTCACTCGCGGACATCTCCCGGCGCTCGGGCGAGGGGTCGGGCACGTAGAAATCGTCCCAGTTCGCTATCCTGTCACCGCGATCCACGCCTTAGGGGCAGGAGTCGCTGGAAAGCCCCAAATCCAGGGCACGGAAACAAAGAGGCTCCTGGAGGAAGGAAAAGAGAGATGATATGCACGGGGAGAAACAAATCATGGTGGAACATGCAACACGATAAACAACAAAGTGTAGGAAACAAATAAAGACAAAGAAGCGCGGTACCCCAGCCGCGGGCAGGTGTCATTTCGCGATAGGGCTGGAAGCCCTGTCAAAACAGATGGCCTGGGGGCGCGCACGATGTGTCAGAAAGCTTTCCGCCGCTCCCAGCGCGCTCCTCTAAAAAGCGGAACGCGGCGATACGACGTTGATGGGACGGGACGTCAGGACGAAGACGTCATCCCCCGCCCACGCCGTTTCGCCTACCCACGACTTTTCGTCTCCCCGGAAGAGTTCTTGGGGCCGGGCGCGGCGTCGCCACCAACGCACGACGGCTATCAGAGCGACGCGTAAACCAAGCCTGGCCCACGGTTTCCTTAAGGCAGTGGCGTGGCGGCACCCTCCGCCGCCCAAAACGCCGAAAACCCACCCTCAGCGGGGCGGCCCTCGGGGAGGTCCGCACCCGAAGCCACAGGCGCCAGCGGCGCCACCGTCGCTGGGCCTAGGGCTCGCCCGAAAACCCAGAAAAAAGGCGGGGAACAAGGAAGAAGAAGAAAGGGAAGGAGAAAAGAAGGGAGGACGTACCGGAAAGGTTGAAGAGCGGTGCGTTGGCGGTGGGGGCGATCGTTGGAGCAGTGGCCGGCGACAGAGGGGAGCGTGGCTTGAGAGCGGAAATGGCGATTGGCAAGAGTTGAAGTGAGGGAATGAGGGAGACGAGGAGCGGAACCGCTCTCTTATTTCAATTCTCGGCGGGCCGTGAAGGAATGGGCCTCGCTTGGCAGGCGGCCCATAAAGCTATACGCCCCAACAACCCTCTTCGCCGCGCTCCTCGTCATACCGCCCTCACGGGCTCGCATCGCTAAAACACTAACGCGTTCCCCGCATCATGTTTCCGGTTCGGGTACTTTTTTGGACCCGTCCTCAAAAGGGCATCGAGTCCCGGTCCATGGGGTTGTGTTGATACCAGGAACCGTCAACGCGGTAAGGCACCCCACCAAAACAAAATATGACCAAGTATAGACTTCTCAAAGATGTCGTCAAACCCTAAACTCTACGGCCATCGCGATCGGATGCGCCGCGGTCCAAACCAATGGTTCCTTACAAAGCAGATTCCCTACAAAGTGGAGGCCCGGCCCCGGGGGTTGTGCTCACCGCGCTCATCGCCCCGTCCCATCCAAGCAAGTGGGTGGGCGGCAACGTCCCATCGGATGAGCGGTGGGCGGCGACGTCCCATCCTGACCTTTGATTGGCCAGCTCCGCGGCTGCCGCCCCAAGAGCCAACCATAGAGCGGCACGTGCCCGAGCGGCGCCCGTCCCACATCGGCATCTCGCTCCAACCCAGCTCGAACCTCCACTATAAATAGCGAGCTCAATGCACCAGAGCGGGATCGAAAAACTCGCGAACCACACACACTAGATCTCGAGCTAAGATCATTGTTGTAACCCAATACACATAAACGCGATAGAGATCATCTGTGTGCTATTTTAATCCCACAATTAATAAAAAGGCATTCTTAACACTACCCTCATCGCGTTACACACTTCAAGCGACCAAATACCTTCCATCTCTCAGCCCGTTGACTCGGTTGAGTTCAAATCTCTTGCTCTCATCGCGTTACACTACACTCGGTGTTTTCGGACTTCAACACCTCCGTCATACTACCCGTAAATGCATACTTCTCTAGGATTTCCAGTTCATGATTATGGTGACCACATTTTATTGTTACTTCCCAAACCTGACTGTATTGATGTCGTCTTCCAATTAACTCGAACGGGCAACCGATCTTTCTAAAGCGTGATTTTCTCTCAAATTGTCACCTATTTGCAAGTTTGGCACAATAAGACCGGATTTGCCCTTCTTTTTTGGCTAGTATGTTTCTGAGAGCGCACAATCTAATCAGAACTTTGTATTCCATGACTTTTGAATCGTCAATGCCATGTCCAAAATCCGTCCTAAGTCCTTTGCACATTGCTCCGCTCTTTTGTTATCCAACCACTCATTATCGTTTTCGAAGTGACTGAAAAATCTGGAAACTGAACACTGTACAAAAATACATTATTTAAGGTGCATATATTTCAAATCTACAAATATAACATAAATTAAAATAAATAAACTCAAATGGGTGAAACTAAAATGCAATAATATTAACGAATTTATGTAAATTTAAATAACACAACGCTAAGTATCAATTTGGTTAAAAATAAACTACATACATTTTGCTAAGAAAAAGCGTATAATTAATGAAGTTATAGATGACATATCGGTTCTTATTCTGCCTGATTCTGATATACATTTTCATGACTTCCCTCATATTGATACACATTGTCAACAACAGGCTCATTTTCGTATGTATTGATTCATGTTCTCGAAATGTGGTTCATGATACTTTTCTTGGTCTATGAATTCATTGTTCTCCATAGTCGGATTGAAATTTGTATTTGGCACCCCACCGAAGAAAGATTGGATACAAAATATAAACATGTCAAACAATATAATAATGCAAATTGGGATTTTCATTGTAGGATGAAAGAATTATTATATATATCTCAAATGAATTTGTAAGACAAAAAAATTAAATTAAGTACACAAAAAAATTCTACACAATTTCATCATACATTATAAACCGTAATTACATAATAAAAACATATTCAATATACAAATCATATTTTAGATATTAAAAAGTTTCTAAATATTCTAAGTTTTCGAAATATTCTAAATAATTTAACCATACTCTATAACCATAATTTAAATAATTTCTACAGAATTTCATCATACATTATAAACCGTAATTTCATAATAAAAATCATATTAAATATAAAAATCAAATTCTAGATATTGTAATTTTTTCAAAATTTCAAAATATTCTAAAAATCCCAAAATATTCTATTCAAATAAGTCACGTTTTATAAATATTCTAAGATTTATAAATTTTCTAAATAATTTGATCATTCACTATAACCATAATTTAATCATAACCTAAATAATTTCTACACAATTTCGTCATACATTTTAAACCGTAATTTCATAATAAAGATCATATTAAATATAAAGATCATATTCTAAATATTTTAAAATTTCTGAATTTTCTATTTTTTTAAAATATTCTAAATATTCTCAAAAAATCCGAAATATTCTAAATATCTAAATTTTCTAATTATTCAAACAAGTCATGTTTATAAAATATTCTAAATAATTTTATCATTCACTATAACCGTAATTTAACCATAATCAAAGTTTTTAAAATATTCTAAAATATCCGAAATATCCGAAATATTCTAACTATTCTAAATATCTAATTATTCTAACTATTCTCAATATCTTGTTTTTCTAAATTTTCTAAGTATTTCAAATATTCTAAAAAAAAGCCAAATTGCACATGCATAGTATCAAAACCCATATAACCCGCTAACCTCAATATAAAGAAATAATATAACGAAACAATAACATGACTTACCGTGACCCAACTTGATTACCAATCCCCATTGGCGCGAAAAACGGTAAATTTTTGAGAGAGGAAGAGGATGGAATTGTTAAAATTTGAGAGGAAGAGGAGGGAATTAAAATTTGAGAGTGGAGGAGCATAGGAAGTGGAGTGCAAGTTTATACCGTCTCCCTCCCATATATATTACGAAACTCAACTACCGCATTGAATTGAGTTGGTTACGACGGTAAAAATCAATTTACCCCCGACCGCGTTAAAACTTGCGGCAGTTCCACCGCTCATGATATCTTAAGCAGTGCGCTACGCAAATCTGTCCGCAAATCCCTGAAATTCAAAGTTCACACATAGTATTAGGCTCATAGATGTAGTAAACTTGGAGATCCAAGACAAAGTAAAGGATTTAACTACCGTAACTATCACACAAAGTTACCTCCCTTCCACAAAGTAAAGGATTCAACTACACAAACTTTTTCTTTTGATTTACTACAATTTTTGGTGTGGAAATCATATGCAACATGTCAGCTGCGAGTGGGGCCCACCAGCACACATTACAATTACAAACACTGCGCTCTGACAATTTTCTCCCTCCTTCTTCTGCCTCTCACTCTCCCACTCCCATTATAACACTTCACTCTCTTTATCTCTCTCTTTCTCTCTCCTGAGAAATCTCGACACGGACGAGACCAACTACCTCCATTTTCAGTCTTCTTCCAGATCTGACTGAGCCAAGACCACTTTCTTCCTTCTTCTTCCCTCGAGGTAAACCCTAACTCTAACTTCCAAGAACCATCTCATTCTCCCTCTCTCTCTCTCTGCTCCTTCCAAGAACCATCCCGTGCTCTCCCTCCCGAGCTCTTCTCTCTGCTCTCGGATCTTAGGGCTTTTGCTCTTGAGCGATTGACGAGATCTAATGCGTGCTTGGTCTCGTGTTTCGCTTTGACCTGGCTCCTCGATCTGTGGGTTTTCCACTACATTTTAGTGAAGCCGAACTGTTTTCACACTTTCTACAGATTGATTGTGATGTTTAGTTGTTTGCAACTGCTCTTATCTGCTGTACTTGTGATGGATCTGCTGTGTACTTTCGAGGGTGATTTGAGGGTTTGTTTGTGGTGGATCTTGATGAGGCTTCAATGTGTACTTTTGGCTTCTTGTACTGTGCAATGTTGCTTGGATTTTGTTTAGGATCTATGCTGGTGTGTTGGAAAGTCCGTACTAGAGTGCTAGAGTGAAGTAATTTCTGCTTGTGTCTTTGAAAATACCCGAGCATTTTGCGGTTTACAACGGTTTTGGCCATTTATAACTGATCTATCAGTAGTTACCCTGTGCTTTTTTGCTTCTTCTGAGTTGTTAACAAGTATGTGTTTCTGATTCGTATGTACAGCAGATGCCAATTGAATTGGCTCCTTAAATGTGATTCTAGGGTTAATGGTCTTTGAAAGGGGGCTAAGAAATATGTCTCTGAATGCAGGACAGGTTTAGGCTGTAATGGCGGTCTCAGATGCTGAAAACCCACTTCTGGGCGATATCACCTGCGGGTCTCTGCTTCAGCAGCTCCAGGCAATTCCTATACCTTTCATTTGAACTTCCAAATCCGATTTTTTCCATGCGCATTTAATTCCATTATCGGTTGGTTATATGCTGATATAAGATATCCAACATGTGCAGCAAATCTGGGATGAAGTTGGTGAAAATGACGAGGACCGAGACAAGATGCTCTTGCAGATAGAGCGGGAGTGTCTGGATGTCTACAAGAGGAAGGTTGACCAGGCCCTTAAATCAAGGGCACAACTGTATCAAGCATTGAAGGATGCTGAAAATGATCTCTCAACTCTCCTTTCTGCTCTCGGAGACAAGACTGATGTTGGCATGGTAAACAACGTTCTTCATGATCCTCGAATTACGAAACATTACTTGTTTGGGTATTTTAGTTTTGTGATTTTTATGCGGTCCTTTTCCGTTGTGGCAAGCGTCTAATCTATCTTTTGTGGTGTTTTAATTATAGCCTGAGAAGACTTCAGGAACCATCAAGGAGCAACTTGCCGACATTGCTCCAGCGCTGGAGCATTTATGCAAACAGAAGGAAGAGAGATTGGAAGAATTCTCTGATGTGCAATCACAAATTCAAAGAATCTGTGGTGAAATTACTGGAAACTTGAATGACCAGGCACCCGTGGTTGATGAGTCAGACTTGACACTGAAGAAGTTGCAAGAGTATCAAGCCCAACTTCAAGAGCTTCAGAAAGAAAAGGTGAAAACCGAGTTTTATATAAATAGCGTGTCTAGTTTCCTATTCGATGAGCTGAATCCTATTCACTGGTTGCTGATAACTTTTGTATTTGGCGAGACAGAGTGAACGGCTGCACAAGGTCCTAGAATTTGTGAGCACTGTGCATGATCTTTGCTCTGTCCTGGGCATGGACTTCTTAAGCACTGTCATTGAAGTTCACCCGAGCTTGAATGACTCAACTGGTGTCCAATCAAAAAGCATAAGCAATGACACACTGTCAAGGTTGGCCCAGACTGTCCTAGCACTGAAAGAGGATAAAAAGCAGAGGCTTGAGAAGGTAAATCTTGTTATTTGTATCTAATGTTCAGGAGTTTAATGCAGTTCATGTTGATTGCCGATGTATGGCTTCTGTTATGGTTGCATTTGTCTCTTTCTCTCAATATTGTACTCAATCAAGTTTTATATTGGTGTTTTCTGTAAACTCGGGAGAAAAAAATCTGTAAGATCATTACACCATTATTAGCTGAGATATTAAGTAAGAGATGTGAATCATTTTGCTTCCCATCTATGCAGAAATTGGTTTATGGATTCTGATAGATAATGTTGTCTCTCACAGCTGCAAGAGTTAGCAGGGCAGTTAATAGATCTGTGGAATCTAATGGATACCCCGGATGAAGAGCGCCAGCTTTTTGATCATGTCACATGTAACATATCAGCCTCGGTGGATGAAGTTACCATTCCTGGGGCTCTTGCTGTTGATTTAATTGAGCAGGTAATGTGTGCTTCTGCTTTTACTCTGCATGTTTTAGGCAATTTATGATTCTTTATAATTATTTTATGTTTTATTTATGAAGGCTGAAGTGGAAGTTGAGAGGCTTGATCACCTGAAGTTCAGCCGAATGAAGGAAATTGCTTTCAAGAAGCAAGGTGAACTTGAAGAGATATATGTTCGTGCACATATAGAAATTGACACTGAGGCTGCTAGGGAGAAGATATTGGAACTAATTGATGCAGGGAATGTTGAGCCGTCAGAGCTGATAGCTGATATGGATAAGCAGATCGCAAATGCGAAAGAAGAGGCTCTTAGCCGTAAAGAAATACTGGACAGGGTTGAGAAATGGATGTCAGCATGTGAAGAAGAGAGTTGGCTTGAAGACTATAACCGGGTAATGTTTCCCACCAATAAAATAAACTAAAAATTTGAGCTCATCTGTGTTTAGTTGTTGAGCATTTATGCATTTGAAGTTCCATCTGTTGGTATTAAAGTACATCCAATTAACAAGAAATAAATCTGAAGCATTTATAGATTTTAAATTCTGTATGGGATAGTCTTTGGCCCTTTGATAGCTGCAGTGGCCACAAAACACTCAGATTTTACAGTTCTGAACTAAATTTTGTAGTCACAACTAAATTTTTTATGCTTCTTTAAAATTCAGGATGACAACCGATACAATTCGAGTAGAGGTGCTCACTTGAATCTCAAGAGGGCAGAGAAAGCTAGGATCCTGGTGAACAAAATTCCAGGTACATACAGAAATTGCAAGAAACCATGCTTCTTTCAATAGGCCGTAAAAAAGTGATTTTACATTTTTCAGTTCATTTCACTTTGACTGATTGTTCTTTGTTGGAATTTTAGTGATGGTGGACACCTTGGTTTCCAAAACTCGAGCTTGGGAGGAGGATCGTGGTGTATCATTCACTTATGATGGTGTTCCTCTTCTCGCCATGCTGGATGAATATGCAATGCTCAGGCAAGAAAGGGAGGAAGAGAAGAGGAGGTCAAGGGTAAGCTCAGTTTGTCGCATGAAATTAAACTTAGATGCCGAAAACCGTTCCTTAAATAGGATAGTTTGCACAAAACCACCCATAAAATCCAAAAGTTAACAAAGAACCATTTGTTTGATTTCTTACTTGCACATGGGAACTGCCAAGTCTTCAATAAGTTAAGATGAATTCGAACCATCACAAAAGCTTCTACAGGAATTGAAACTTGAATTGTGAGATAGCTGAAGCCGAAAACAATTACTTACTTTTTGCCCCCTTTCTTGGCAGGATATGAAGAAGTTCCAAGACATGACTCCTACTGACCACCAAGAAGCTGCTTTCACCTCTAGGCCAAGCCCAAGCCCAGCCAGACCCCTTAGCAGCGGGAGCAAGAAAGTGGTGGGCCCGCGTGCAAATGGAGGCAGCAACGGCACTCCAAGACGTCTCTCTATGAATGCAAATCAGAATGGGGCCCGTTCATCGAACAAAGAAGGTAGGAGGGATTCCCGATCAGCAGCTCCAGCGAACTTCGTGGCAATGTCAAAGGAGGATGCGATGTCTCACGTCTCTGGCACCGACCCAGCTCCCTCTACACCATGATAACGAGTCAATGAGATGAGGTGGGAGCGCCTTGAGAAGGGGAAAATATCTGTAGAATTATCAGGCACCTGAGCTTCAGTTTAGTTTAGTTGTTGTTCTAGCCTTCTAGGGAGGAGTAAAACTATCCAGGTTGAGAAATTGTCAAGAGAGATGTAATGATAAAAGAGTTAAACAACTAGTACTGCCTTTTTCTACTTTTGTGTCATATTGCTATTTTTAATGTAGCTGTCTTGTTATTCACGGTGCTTTCTTTTTCCTATTTGCATGAGCATTTCGTCTTTCAGTTTTGTTGCTCCGAGGGATGATTTATACACTTCAATTCTGAAATCGGCAGATTCACCCCTCGGCCCCTCGTGTGTATATATGTGAAGATGGTCTTTGTTCAGCGATCAAAATGGTACAAGAAAGGGAAGCATTGAGCAAATTAAGATAAGGGCATTTAAACCTTCTTGAAAATATGGATAATCTTATCGCGAGACCCATGTCCTCGTCCTTGGACAAGGCAGATTGCCAACCGAAAAGGTACTATAATAGCATCATGTGCAATGGTGAAGTTTCTTGCAGAAGATACTTGGCTGATAAAAGTTTCTCCACCATGACTCAACACATGTTTTTTATTTGACATATCTCATTCTCTATTTCCATTTTTCTCTTTTTTCAATTATAAATTTCAAATGAGAACCATTTAAGAAACTTATAAAAATTCATGAACGTTGAATAAAAAACTTTAAACTTATATGAGAGAAAGAGAGAATACATCAAAAAACCGAATTATAAGTAACTCAAAACTTGCTCTAAGGTTCATGCAAGTGACCCGACATGTAGGAAAGAGAAAGGAATGGAATATAACAAACGAGTAAATTGCACCATTAGTTCGTAACCTTTGAATTTTTTTTTTTTGGTTCTTAAACTTTACATTGTTCTAATTGAGTTTTTGAAGTTTGAAATATGTTTTATATTCGTCCTTAAACTTTATTTAATTGTAAACAAGTCCCTAAACTATTAAAATTTTTACATTGGTGGTCCTTTCTTTAATAAAAACATTAGAACACTATTAATATTATTATATGACATCTTCTCTTGTCATCCTCTCTTCATCCACAACTCAAACCTATTTTTACTTTCACCATATTCGCTCTCTTCCCTTTATAATCTCATTCCGATTTCATAGGTTTTTGGTTCAAGGAACCACCATTCAACGAGCCCGAATTCCAACCGCTCTTAATTCTACGCTTATGTTGTGAGTGTAATAGTCTCAGTAGATTGATTGTTATAATGTCTTATTTGTACTTCCACCCAAAATACAGTTGTTTCGATTAATATTGCTAATCACTCACTTTTTGAGAGTTTCTTTTTTGAATGACCCTCTTGTAAGCATCTTGTTGCACGAGGCTATTGATGGTTGTTTAACGTTCTTATTATGAGAGGACCAAAAATGCAAAGGATTTGATAGTTTAGAGACCCGTTTAAAAATTAAAACGATAGTTGGGGAGCAATAAGAAAAAGATTTCAAACTACATTACGGCCTTATTTAGAACAATATAAAGTTTAAGTAGCTATATCATTAACAAATTAACAAAGGAAGTTCGAAATTCATTGGCGTGTCAGCATCTCAGCATGGTTTCAGAGCAGAAGATGTATTGAAGGAAGCCATGGGAAGCGCAAAACGAACACCAGCGAACTCGTTGTCCACTACTGTGTAAGCCTTTTCTCTCCATCTCTTCAACTCCATATGCCATCACTGACAAACCCTAGACACTGTTTTCCTCTTTTGATCAATCGTTTATTTGGATCCTGTTTCTCAATTTGTTCAAGCAGGTCCGTTTGTACTCGATGGAGCCAAGGATGACGATAACTCCGGGCCGGAGCACAAAGACTACCAATTTCGCCTCCTTTATCCCCAGTGTGATCTTTCTCTCTTGATTCGAATGCTAATTTGAGATCAGACTTAGTGAAGGTTGCTTCCTTTTTGTTTGCAACTGCTATTATCAATACACATTCAAACCTGCTATTCTCAACAAATTGTTTTGACCACTGATGAACTTGGATTCATTTAGGCTCACAGATAATGTTCAAACACCTGAATAAAGCAACTTTTTGTACACTGCATTAAGATTATTTCAGTAATTTGTTGTGTTAAATATTTCAAATGAAGTTATTTGGCCAATGGTTTCACTTACTCAATATAGCGAGTACGGATGCTGTAATAATATGTTGGAATCCGGTGGTTGATTTACACAATGATGGAATGCATTGATTTTGCTATTGTAGAAACTTTTTTTTTTTTTTTGAGCAATATTGTAGAAACTTTCGAAATGCTAGCTATTTTAGGTTTACTAAATGATCTTCTGATAGAGCACACGACTTCAGTACTAATGGGAATCATCGTCTTTATCTGGACTGCAGGCAGTTAAAATAGTTATTTGTGGTTAATTGGATAGAAGTTTAACCTGTTTGTCAATGTTTGATATTCCAAGAAAGGATTCATCAATGATCTTTATTCTTTAGTCTTGGGAAAATTAATCATTAGCCAAATATGCAAGGCCTGCAATATGATTCTTTTGGCCTTGTGTTCGTATAGGGTGTGACAGTGCTTAGAAGGTAGATCAGATGAGATTATCCTTCAACAAATACTGTAGTACTCTTAGCATGGTTGTTGGCTAGTTTTATGAGTAGTGCTGAACTGATTAATCCTAAAGAGGTGACGAAAGGGTCATAACTCGTGAAATCAAGAAAAATGAGTCAGGCATAAGTTTATGTACATCTTGACGAATCTCTTGAATGGATGCATGACTCCAAAGATTTACTGTCGCTTGCAGTTATAAGCATAGCTGTTTCAATGATTGCAACTTTTAATAATGCTGGTGAGCTACTCTGCCCATTGCCAATCGGAACGTAAATGAAATTATATGTTTGGCTGAAAGTAGAAGGAACACTTTATCCTCTTTGATATTCTTAACCCATTTGGTGAAATTTTAGCTAATGTGAATTCCTGACCCTGATATTAGAACAAGTTTATTCACGTTTTCTCTCAAGATGAGATTTGTGTAATGAATGATGTATATTGAAAGAGAAACACTAATTGGATTTTTATGGTATGATTTCATTAAACAGCTTGAGCAAAAACATAAATTTGCATTTGGAAAGGTGCAAACATAAGGAATGCCTTAAGAACAAGGAAGAACCTGTACCGGATCCTCCTGGTGGAAAAGACAATTTTCCTAGCATCTTCAGATACTCTGAAGTGGATATGTAAGGTTCTAAAACTAGTAGCCTACAATCCTTTCATCTCAATTTTCTAAGATCAGTAGGTTCTTGTCTACCTCTGAGAATCTGTCCCCGAGGTTCCCAAAATATATGTATTTTGCTTGCTTTTCCCTTCCGTTTTACATACTTTATGTGAAATTCAGCTATTCAACATGACAGGACAAAGAACCAAGAATACATAGGGGTGATATCAATCCTGGGCAGGAACATGATCTACTAATTCCCTCTCAATATGAAATGGAAAGAAGCGACAACCTTCTATCAAGTTTTCATCCACATCGCCGTCTTTCCCTTCTTACTGACAGTAAAATCCTCCACATACAACAGTCAGGTCAGAAATTATAGTTACTTACAAGAACACATGAACAATTAGCCTTCAAAGGAAATTCCACCATCCAATCATATCCAAGCTTTTCAGAGAGCACCCTTCATGGCTTCCTGGTGCCCCACCACATTATTCATCTCATTACCCGTCTCTGAATATTCCTACTCCCACCAACCATCTGAATCAGCCATGAATTATCCGTCAAGCACTGTAATTTGGACTGCCATTAGACCTGCATTGATTTCTTATCATATGCGTCTTCCGTGACAGTAATTATCAGCCACCGCCTGAGAAAATTAATGAGGCTTACAAGGCAATTTAAAGTTGCAGTTGGTGCATTCCGGAAATCCTTTACAATCCATCTGCAGGTCAGTAGGTTTTTCCCTTGACCTTACTAGAGTAAGGTGTAAGCATAGTCTGTTCATATTGGTCCCCTGCTTATCTTTTGCCGGGCTGCATATTGATGTGTATATATTACTGAGCAGAGTAACATTATCTTTAGACACCATGATATCACAGGCTTTTATGGCATAATTTGGCTTACTTGCTGATATTTTTTAAACTTGTATTTCCTGTATTTGGCTGGTTGGTTCCCCATAAGAAACATAATGACTGAGAAAAATTGCTCCTTTTCTCGTCTCCTTCTGTGAAAGATAATGCTGACGAAGCTGCCTTTTCTTTCAAAGCATTTGGTTGATTGAATGCATCCTTATTTCGTTTCCATATGGAACACCATGATGATTTGCCCTGCCTGCTTGCAACCAGAAACCCGGTCTCGCAGACGTTCACTGTTATGCTTAGCACTCTGGCATGTTCATTGAAATGACTGCATACATAATTATGTCTGAAAATTCTATCCATTAGATTCACTTTTTATGTAATGGAGAGTGCTGTATGCCTTCTGAGTTTGAATGTAACAATCTGCACTAAGATTTGAATAGTTTGTCTCTTTATGAAAAGAGATGATAAGATGTAAAGATGAGAAGAATATTAATAAACTTTGACATTCATGTTTAAGAAAGCTATGGACTAACACTTTTCTGATCAACCAGAATGACTAAAGTTATGGGGATTGGGGAAAACTGTTTGTTTAATATACTTAATTATGTATCCTCTTTTGACCCTGAGTAAAGTGATTGAGAATTTTTACCTCCATAATTGCAGTTTAGTGGGAAAGTAATTAACTTTTTTTGGGGATATAACCGAAATAACTAACCAATTTAAATATATTTTATGTGAACAGGGAAAAGGAGAGTGTAAGTATAGAAAGACAACTAGGTTCTTTTACTAGTTAGTAATACTGTAAGATAACAGAAAGATCATGAGACCCACAAACCAAATTTAATACACTCACATAGACTACTAAAAAGTACTAGGAAATAGGACAAGTCCTTTTCCTCCTTTCTGGTTGTGTCTCCTACTACTCTATGGACTGTGCACAAAACAAGGCTGAAAAAGAAGGTAAAATAGTGGGACAGAAAAAGAAAAGATGAAGCCAAATGTTCTACGCAAAAGACAGTGATGCCACTATATGATAGAACTGCAGGTTCTCCACTAAGTCCTTGGCATTGCTGGTGCCTCGGCGCTCGACTCGCATGAACAACTCCTCACTGAGCCTCTCCCCAATGTGGGCCTCAACTAGGACACCCGCCACACTCTTGCAGCTGCTGGCTAAAGCCCGGCCCACCTCAACCGGGTCATCTGGCTGGCTTACTACTAAAGGGCTCCCTCCTTTGAAGACCTGAAGATCATCTATGTTAAATGACCCGTTTGCCTCAACAACTTCCTTGAAGTCTTGCAAGCTTGATGCGTACACCGGAATGTTGAATGTGTCGCGCTTCTCACTCGTAATTAGTCCCTGCAAAATATCCAAAAAGGGTTAATCCCCTTGATCCTGGTTTGAATTTTGTTAAGATTACTGTTTGATTTAAATCTGAAAATGAAGCTACTAATCATATCTGAGTGAAATATATTTCCCATGATTGGGATATATTTGGAAATAGGTCAGGATCATGGCTATATGCTTTTCTTCCATCATAATCCGACATGGTATGATTCCCATCCTTTTCTGATCAGAAGTCAGTTGTCTTTTTGTTTCAAATTTGATTTGCTATTTTCTGGGTTATGAAGAGTGGGGGTCCTCTCTGGACAATTGTCCAATTCTCTCAAGAACCCAGAAAGTAAAAAAGCTCAAAAGGGGCAGAAGAAGACATTAGCCATGTTATTGTTATGATTCTAACCACTCCCAAAAGTTTGACTGAACAGGATTGTATTGATTTGTATGTAGCTCTATTTTTTTTTACCTCTTGGACGAGGTCATTCCAGGAATCCTGAAAGTGGGTCCCGAAGAGGAGGCCGGCCCCGCCTTGGTCGGCGGGGTCCACAGAGGTCCTGCCCAGGCAAACCAGGAACATGGTCCCACCTCTCCTCATCTCCACTGATCTGGCTCTCAGGAATGAACCCAAGTCTGCTTGGAATTGCTTCTTGTAAGCCTTTGCTGTGCTCTCACTTGCTCCATGGATGAACACCCTTCCTTTGTTGTATGCACTTGACTTCTTGTCCAACACACTCTCTGGCACCTGCACACAGATTTTAAAAATAGAAGATAGTTTCAGATTGAGTTCTTCTCATTTGGTATGTATGATTTTGTTCCATATATTCTGCAAAAGACAGGCATTGCCTTGGAATTATTCTACAAAGTAACTTTCACTTTAAGGGTCAGAAGTTTGAAAAAATAAACAGGTGAGGTGAAAACAAATGGACAGGGGTCGTTGTTGCACTCGAATCCTTTGACTATAGACCAACTTGAGCTCCACAATCCGTCGGCAATTCTGGTGTTTGACCATGACTTTGTAGTTCTATTTATTTATCTTACAATAATGACTACTATATCAGTATATTGTATGTAGTTTAGCAAGGCCGATCTATTGATACATATCCTTAAGGAGAAAAAAACAAGGTTGATTAACTTGGATCGACAGTAAACTTCTAATATACGAGTAATTCATTATATATGATTATTCTATTCCTAAATCTCAATAATTTATCCTAAGTAGGTAAAAGCTACACGTAACCGTAACTAATCTTATCACTTTCTATTTAGAAATAAACCCTTGGATTCAGTACTAAAGACTACTGTAGTATTTTTAGAAATATAAACATGAAGACATATGATTACAACATATTACAACGAGTAGATAATATATTCATTACCTTAAGGTGAATCAACATAAACTAACTAAAGACGGGTTGCATGAGTTTTAAACTTATGTCAATAAGTATTACCTAAACCGTTTATAAACTTGTAGTTTGAACACCTAAGTAAGTGCTTGTACTTACACGTCCCATGTTGTTGAACAAGCCTAGACACAAATAATTTTCTAAGATCCGCAAACAAAGCAAAAAGCCAAGAAAAAAAGGAAAGAGTAACCAACAAAAATAAGCAGACCTGAGAGAGCCAATGCAAAGAGAAAGCAGAGTGAAAAACATCGACAGATCTCGCCGGAAAGAGCCTCCGGTAGAACGAGCCGGGGACTCCGGCGGCAAAGTAGCTCCGGTGAGACTCAGCAGCCAGGCACTCCTCCATGTTAAAGGTGGCCTCTTCAAGGAGAGGAGGGAGGAGTTGGAAGAGGGTGTTGAAGTCGTTTCCGGGGAGGTCGGAGAAGAAGGCGGAGAACTCCGGCGGAGGGTGGGCCCCCGCGGCCTCGTACCTCTCCCTCACGTGCTTGACGATGACGTCGACGACGTAGAGGGTGTTGGAACCCGACGAGCAGCCGAGATCCACCACCACGAACGGCGACTCCTTGTAGGGACCGAGTTGCATCCTGTCTAGGGTTTGCTTCAGAAGGTGCATCATGGATCTTGCATGTTTAGCCTAGTTTGCACAAACAGTAAACGCGTTTAGTGAGTGTGATCAATTCGAATACATCTTAGTTAATCACATGTTGTGATGAAGAAAAAAATGAATATATTACTTAGGGTTTACATTAAAATGAAAAATATATGTATACATGTACGTTTAGTAACATACTAACATATATTGTTTACCTGGGCTTGGGAGTTGTTGGCATAACTAGATTCACCGTTGCCACCTTTCATGGAAAGCATCCTCTCAAGCTTCAAATTGGAGACCACCATTTGTTCACCCTTGGATGCCATTTCCACCATTTTTAAGGCTTTGAATCGCCTTTTGTTAAGATCTTAAGATGTGGGTTTTTCTGGGTTTTGGGATGTGTTGTAGAGAAGAGAGGTTTACTTGTGATTTGTGGTATGTGTGAAGCTTTGAAGAATATTTATAGAGGTACTTCTTTCTTTTTTAATTTCTTCTTCTTATTTTCTTGTAAAGAAGCAAACTAAAAACATAAAAAAGAGTTAGTTCTCGCCACAAGGAATATTGAGTTGTTACACTCAGAGTGCTTTTTTTTTTTAACTTTGTTTCTTATGAGCTAAAAATGTCAAAAATTGAAGTGGTCCTCTTAATTTGTTGCTGATTTTTTCTTGTGTTTCCTCCTTTTTGTGTCGGACAAGACCGAATCTTCGGTTGTATTGAAGTGGGACGAAAATCGTGTTGTGTACTTGGTTTTTGGCTATTTTTGTACTACTTTTTCATAAATAGGTAAATAAAACAAATGGATTATATATTTACGTGCATATAATTAACAATGTATGGTACAATATTAATCAAGATTTATCGAAGTGTTTGAAGCTCGTATTTAGGACTTTCTCCAGGATAATTTTACTCGAATAAAAAATAAATATTGTTTAATTATATGGTAATGCTTGTAGAACTACGAAGAGTATACAATAATAAAGCTATAAAAAGAGCCTATAATAAGTGTTAACTTAGGCTAAAAAATGGGGTATGGAGGAAACACAATAACCGATGTGTGTTTAATAAATTTAGCCTATGCACTTCACATGCAATTTAACAAGAAAGGAGGCCAAGATTGACGCCGGATTCCCCTTTAATTAGTTTTGTGAAAAATGTTAAGCTTCGAGTAGGTGATTAGTAGCAATCAAGTTTATAAAAATTGCAATTTGATTGATAAAACTACACAATCAATACTGCTTTAAGAAACTGTATATGCATGTAATTAAATAAAGTTCAATGGCATGAATTGTGTCATGATTCAACTTAGAGCTAGTAAGAAGATCACTTTTTTTTTTCTTTTTTTTGTAATCTTACCGGCCTATTTGAACAGAGAAATTATTAAAATAATTTAGGAAATATATGTATGAAGATATCTTTATAAAAATTATGTAGGGTTTATTTTAGTTCTAATAATATTAATGGTATGATCCAAAGTTTAAACTTTTAAAATAAACTAGTTTAACCCCCGTACCATGTACAGGTAATGTGATTATAAATCTAATTTAATATAGATATGTAATGTCAATGATCACGTTAAGAAAATTATAACTAATTCTTCGTAAGTGATAATTCATAATTTTCGGTAAATTTTAAGCAATTGTTACGGGATAAGATTATATGAGATTTTAACTACCTAATTTGTAGAAAGAAGGGCCCGGCTGATTATTTTATTATAGAAATGACACGTGGCGCAAATTTTTGTGAAGACATTGTCTCCGTTTTATACTATAGGTAGTATAGATATATAAGATTTTTTTCCTTTAAGTTTTAAGAGATAAAGTAAACTATTTTAAATCATTCAAACCATCCACAAAATTTACCTACTTTACTAAATTTGTACTATAATAATATTTTGATAATATTTTTTTTTCTCATGAAAGATAAAATTTGATAATATTTATTGATAGTATTTAAGGATATGCATTGATTTAATTAATTTTAACGATTTCATAACTTGTTTACAAAATATATTTAAGAATCTTAGCTTAAATAGGTATATAAATATCATATTTTTGTTAAAATAACTAGTTATTATATTTATAAGATCATATTTGAGTTTAATTCTAGGATATTATTTAAGGCTATTAGTTGACACAATTTTAGAGGCCGGTTTCATAACTTATTTAAACTATTGTCATAGAAATTCAATTTAGATCATATTGTTGCTAATATAATATTATTTTTTTATTCAAAAGATCATGTTTTTATTTTATATAAAAAATTAAATTTGAGCTCATAGAACTCTATTGTGTTAAGTATAATTAGTACAAATCTTGTATCGTGTATGGATAATGTGAATATAAACCTGACTTAATCGGTCTAGGATTGACTTTCGATCAAAATTGATTGGATTGACACAATTAACACATCTAATATCTTAATAGATTAAATATTTTCAAGAACTATCAATTTTATAAAAATAATTTATAAATAGTCTGTTTTTATCTAATAATATATATATTTTATGTTTCATCTATAAATAAATAAATTCAACCAATTTGATCAAGATTAGTTCCCTTAGTAATATTTATAGAAGTAATGTCTTATATTAATTTATTAAGTTATTAAGATTTATATTTATATTTAATAATATGTCTATTTGTATTTTATCTATAAATAAACAAAATACAATCACGTTAATTATGAAATCCATTATTTTACTTAATTATCTAGAATCTTCATAAATAAAAAACATTATAAATATGTAAGATATCAAAAGTAGTTAATATATCAAAAATTGGGTAAGATACGGAATGCATATAAAAAAATTCCCATTCTTATTCAACCTTGATGATGTGACTCAAATTTTAACAAAAACTTGTATTTTGTTTTACAATGTATTATATTAGACAATATTTGTTGAAAGTACCACGAATAAATTCAAATAATTTTAATAATTCTCGATATTAAAACTTCACATTGAACCACATCATTCATCTTTATTAAAACAATTTGATTGGTTGATAGATCTCACATGTATTTAAAAACATGAAAGAAAATATCATTGGAATTCTATCTATAAATTTTTGTAAAGATATAATTAATTAATCTTACTATACAGTATACTAAATCAAAGATTAAAATAATAATATAAAACTATGCATGTCATCTTCAAATAAATATATAACAAATCAATTATATACATATATTAAAATGTATAATTAAACAACACCACCATTTAGTTAAATAAACTGATTGTTGAAATTTAATTGACGTATTTTCTATTGGTTCAAATTTTTATTGTAGATTCCACGTATACAAATGTTAATTATATATCATATATTTTTTCTAAAATAAATATAAAAAACTACTATAAAATAAACAAATTCATTGATAAAAATAATTATCTAATCCTTATACAACTCTGATCCGGCAGTTAATCCTCACAGTCCACTGGTTGGATCTAACGGTTTGGAAGCGTTTCCCATTTACGTAAACCTTCTCATGGTTTGAATTCGTAATATACTATAATATGTGATCTAGCAAGCACAACAACAACTACCCAGGGAAATCCCCCTTTCGCGGGATCTGGGTGGTCAAGATAGGGGCAATCCAGACCTAGCTAGATGGAATGCGCCCAATACAAAACCAAGCGAAAATGAAACCAAAACACTCGAAAAACTAAACACAAAAACCCTAAACACAACAAGGCAACCTACAACTACTAAACTATACGCAAAAGCAAAACCAAGAGGAGGCAAGAAAGCTACATTTCTAATATGCATATATACGCCA
This sequence comes from Polygonum maritimum, assembly GCA_963924305.1. Classification (NCBI taxonomy): domain Eukaryota; kingdom Viridiplantae; phylum Streptophyta; class Magnoliopsida; order Caryophyllales; family Polygonaceae; genus Polygonum; species Polygonum maritimum. Next base: position 5,121,067 of record OZ002734.1, read on the forward strand.
TGCCATGAGTTAGGCTTCACATATACCATATGCCAATTAATAGTCTGACAAAAAAAAAAAAGAACTCATGCGCCAAGAGTTAGTTTTCTTTTTTTTGTTCTATTGAGCACCTGTATCTATCCGATTTTGTTCTATTGAGCACTTGTGTCCAAATTAGTGTTCGTGTGCATTTTATGCACTCTGTTTAATTGTCATGTAATAACCAAATAACACGATTTTTGCCATTTAATGTCCGCGTAATGCAAATTCAAGCCACATAACACTTTGTAATGCCACGAAACACCGTAAACAAAAAATTAAAGCAAAATTGATTGTGGTGTTTTACGTGTTTCGTGGCATTACACAGTGTTACGTGGCTTGAATTTGCATTACGTGGACATTACATGGCAAAAATCGTGTTACGTGGTCATTACATGATTAAACAGAGGGCGTAAAATGCACGCGAACGCTAGTTGGGACACAAGTGCTCAATAGAACAAAATAGGATAGGTACAGGTGCTCAATAGAACAAAAAAAAGTACGGGGGCCTGTTTGCACATTTTGTACAAGTACAAGGGCCTCTATATGTATTTTGCCATTTTTCTCATATTAAGTTAGTATCTTTTAATGCACATAGACAATATGCAATAGATGTTCTACCTAGAATATATGTTTTTAACTACTGAATCTAAATCAGGGATGATAGTGACTTGCAATTTTGAATCCTCTTATTATAGTGAAATGTCAGTGGATAACCGATAACTTAACGCACGTAGTTTGGTTCCCACTTCCCAGCATATGTCAATTGAAAGATAACCTAATTCAACACTGGTTCACATTATATTTTTTGATTATTTTGAATCCTCTTATTATTTTTGCACATGAAAATGATATTATATATGTCACCAATCACCATAACCATTTTTACTGTCTCCTCTCACTCATAATAGAACAGACAAAAAAAAAAAAAAGTAAAACCCACGTAAAATAGTGTGGTGAAAAGTATCCACAAAAAAGCTTTAAAGAAAGTGAATTATCGAGAGGCCTATCAAGAGCTTTGTCCTGGAAGGTTAGGGTTTGAATATATGATACTATATATATTGTATGCATGTGTTACTTTCAAGCATGCATGAATTTGTATAATTTACAATGCAGTGCCTACAAGACAGCCAATTATAAGCACAATACAAAGCCTCCAACAATTGTTTGCCATCCAATTGCAAAACAATCATACTAGTACCTCCAAGCACCAACATTATTATTTTTGCATAATCCAATTTGGTCCTATAATGTCATCATGACCATGCATCACTTCACTACTACTCTTTAAATCCACTAGTTGATTTACCCTATTCTATACGGAAAATGGTTGACAATATTTTTTAACATAAGGTTTAATTAGTCAAATATTGCATGATAATTCTATTAGCTTCATTATTGACAATAATTTTCATCCGAGATGGTGAATTGATGTAAATGATAAATTTTAATTGATATTATACATGATATAACTTAAATAAAAATAATTAATAAAGTAATAACATATAAAAAATATTCTATAGAAAGAGTTCGGCTAAATAAAAACTGATGCGATATTACATATAAATAATATGACTTAAAAAAGACGTATATATATTATATATACATAGAATGCGGTGCATTGAAAAGATACAACTTTGGTATATAGCATAATTTGTTAGAATATGAAAAGTCTGAAATAAAATTAAGAGAATGTTAAATAATTTAAAATAAATTTGTTAACATTTATTAGTTGATTTAAATCTAAGATTTTTGATAGATTTATCAATAATTAAACAAAATTATTTGGTGAGACCTTAGTGGATTGGTCATGTCCATTTATTAGTATAAAAATAATCTATTATAACAAAATGAGACCCAAACTATTGGTCAAAAGAGATTTTCACTAATATCACAAAATGACACTTAAGTGCATTGAATATAAAGTTGATGTATGACCAAATTTTAAGTGGTTCATTATACTGCGAATTGGATATTATATATATATATATATACATATATATATAAGTCATAAGGATTGTAGCCATTATCACTATTAGACATAACAATGTATATATAGACCTAGCAAACAAGTTATTTGAAGAGGGTTTGGACCGGGTCATTCAGATCGGCTTTGTTCGGGTCAATTATTTATTTCGAGGTGTGTTCGGATCGGGTTTGGATATTGTGCGGTTTCGGGTCTAGTTCAAGATCGGATCCTTTTCTGATTGTGATACTTCGGATCGCATTATTTCGAATGGGGTCAATGCGGTTTTGGGTGTTATTTGGATAGAATTCTTTTCGGATTAATATACCTCAGGTCATTTTGGATCGGATCTATTCCGGTTTGGGTGATATTTGATCGAATTCAATCCTTTTTTCAAAATATATGAATTTAATCATTTAGTTTCGGATTATATGAGCTCAATTCAAATTTGGATGTTGACCGGATTATAATACTTCGTTTCATTTCAAGTCAATATTATAATAACTCATTTTTTAAATACCTTATATTCGTGCACAAGAAATTACCAAAATGGATGTTTTAATAAGTTGAAATCTTATATCAAAATATTTATATTATGATAATATGATACGTGGCATTTGTTAAATGTTGTAAATGTGTACATGTTAGGTCTCAGGAGTTGGCTGGAAACACATTCCTCTTAGTACCTTTTAGGTCAAATTTAATTCGGGTCAGTTTCAGATTAGAATCAATTTCGGATCGAATTGGATTCAGATCATGTTTGTTTGTTTGTTCATCCATCATATTTTGGGTCCAATTTCGGATTGGATTTCGGATTCAGATCACTTTCTGACATGTCCATATGCCAATTTAAATGCCAATATGCCATACAAGGCATGTGAAATTATTGTCCAATATGCCATACAAGGCATGTGAGATTATTGTATGGATTGGTGTTGTGGAAATGCCTTCTATAGATGCAAATTTCAATCCAGTCAAATCAATAACCCAAAGTTAAATACACAAACAAGAAATCCAGCAATAATTGAAGGGAGAACAAGAACACAAGAATTAACAAGATTAATATAATATTTTTTAGAGGAGTAATATGCCTCTATAATTATGGGGACACCTTTATCATGTAGAAGAATTAACGAGTTAGGCTTCCTTAAAGTTGATTATTAAATTGTTAATTATTTAGTCTTTAATTAGTTATTATATGGGTTAACTCATTTATGAGTCGTAAAATTCGTCCAATAGACTTCTTTAAATTTTGTTATTGCATGGCCAAAAATAACCACATTTAAACAACAGACCACTATCGGTGGCTTTATGCAACACCCTCATTGTGCGGATGAAACAATAGTCGTTTATTTAGAAAAGCCTCATCAAGAATTCAAGATGTCAATAATGTTCTAGGAACGATTCTATTTAGGAGCCCCCTTCAAGCTAATTTGAGAAAATTCGGCTCGATCTTATTGTCTATGCAGTGGTTACACACTCTATCTCTCGCATCATATGCCCTTCTTCTGCCGAAACGTCACCACGTTAACCATACTTGTGGATGCCAATGTGTCGCTTCATTTTCAACTGTTAGAGCATCCCCAAGAGATGTGCTAAAAGATTTTCTAAAATGGAGAAACAAAAATAATATTCTCCAAATTTTTTCTATTTCAACTCTAACAGCTTGTCCATTTTACAGAATATAATCTTTCTTATTTAAGTCCAACCACTTATCTATTTTGAAGAATTCAATTTTTATTAATTACTATTTTTATTTAACTGACAGAAATTAAAATATAATACAATCTTACTTTAAAGATATTTAATTTTTTTATTTAAATAATAATAAAGAAGTAATTATACTAAAGAATCATAATGTAAATAAGAAAATACGTGCATTCCCAATTAGGCGTTGGAAAGACTATATATTATTGTTTAATGGTTTTAGGGTCGGTACCGATCGACTAAAATATTTATGACTTATATACACATAATCTCAATAAAATTAGGACTTATGTGAGCAAAAAGTTCATGCATTCACGAGAAGCTATAATAATTAAAAATATATATTTTATAATATATATGATGAATTTGCATTATATATTTAACACTAAAGGAAAAACTTAAATTTTACACTCAATGTATATAAACCTTCTACTATTAGCATAAATGCATTTTGAAGAAGGAATAACTACCATAAATGTATTTTGGAGAATGAAGTGCAATTTTAGAGAATCCCCTATATTTAGAGAATGAAGTGCAATTTTTTTTCCCATCTCCATTATGGAGAATGAGATGGAGAAGCTGTTGGGGATGCTCTTATTCATTGCAATACTTGACAGACATGCGGACTAATAAAAAAATGCTTAACAATTCAAGAAATTCTATTGAAAAACATAACATCTTGATAAAAATGTTCGTGCAACACAATGTCCAATAAAATATACAAAAACAAAATCACTAACCAAAGGAAATTCGTTAAACCTTGGGGAAAACTTCTCGGCGCAAGTCTCCGCCCAAAAGATGAGTACTCTCTCTATTCCATGTCTAATAACTTCAGCTTAACGCCTCATCCAAGTAGCGTCCCCGGCCCACCTTTCACCACATGTCTCGGTTCATCTCGAAATCGTCCATCTTTGCTTCTTTCACCTTCTACTAGTCTTTCCCGGGTTTGGCTCCATTCCCTCATCTAGCCCTAACATTGGTCTCTATCTCCCCTTTTGTTTTCATCGGTCCGTGGGCGACTGGGCGTCCTTGAATTAAATCTCGTTCTTTCAAAGACATTCCTCATATCTCCCTAATCTGTCGTTTCGGCTTCTCCCCTCTTGGTATTTTCCTAGGGCTCATTCACCTCTATCTTTAACGATTTTGTTGGCGGGAGTCTTCTCAGCCCCCTTGATTATGGATCGAGTGGCTTTTTTTCATGAGGCTATGTTCATCACTTCGTTTTGACTCCTTATGAACTTACTACAATGCCTGCTTCAAAGTTAGATCTGTTGTTCAACTTTTGCCAATCCTATCTCTTGCTTCGGCTGATGATTTTCTTTTGAAAAAAGTTCTTCTCGTGGTTCTCAGATGTCGTGATTCAATCGTTGTATTTCCTTATCCTTCTCCGGGAAAAGCATGATTGTTGTTACAAATACTAGCTTAACCTGTCGTGTCATGCACGACTATTTCACTTAAAAATATTAAAATAAAATTATATATTTATATGGAAGATATTATATCAGTTTTATTATATGAACATATTTTTTATCTTTTAAAAAGAGTGATATTGTTTTTGAAGTTCATATAACCCAAAAAATATATATAAGACATAATTTTTTCACTCATTTGGATATTTTTATAAAACCTGATTATAAGAATATAAATTGATATTTTACTTATAATTTTTATCATATATTAATAACGACTATCATAAATGTAAATATAATTAAAACAAATCATCAATTGATAAATTGATAAAGTTTATAAAAAGTTAATAGAAATTGTCGTAAACCACAAATTTACTTGTATTAAAGAAATAAGTTGAATCCAATATTCATAGATTTTTCTTAATTTGTTTGTGAGAGATTTTTCCCTATAATGCTTTAAGAATTAATATTTGACAAAAGCTTTTTCTTATAAGTAGATAAGAAGAAATTCAATAAGAAAACCCTATATAATGCGAATAATAAAAATTAGGTTTAAAATTAAAGATAGATAGTATGACTCAATTTTTCGGACACGTGTACGACTAATTATTATTTATTTTAGAAATAATAAATATAAGCAATGCCCTAGATAAATATTAAAAAATACGAAAATTGAGCTAGTTTATTTTTAATAAAATACGTTGTCTAATTATACATACTAAACTAATTAGTACGTTGTCTAGTTATAAATATAAGCCGTATCACATACTAAACTAATTTATACGACGTGCATGAACAAAATTAATATGTCAAAAGACTATATAATAAAAAATAATTTATACTAAACTAATTAGATTATGAGATTATTTATTTTTCTAAATAATATTTAAGATTTTAGTCGTGCATGTTCATATAGGGGATAGGGCATTAACTACGTAAATAATAATCCTTCTAATATAGTACGTTGTCTAATTATAAATATAAGTCGTATCACATACTAAACTAATTTAGTGAAAACCATAGATAGATATACGTTGCCTGATATCTATAATTTTTCTTATTTATCTTTTTCGGACATAGTGGCATCTAAGTTCTTTTATTAACTCAATTTTTCTTATTTCATTCAAGGAAAATAAAACTAAAGATAGACAATATGACTTTAAAGATAAGATTGAGAATTAGATAATTAAGGAAAATATAAGATTTGTCAATATCTATTTAAGTTGATAAGATTGAGGATTAGATAATTAAGGAAAATATACGATATAAAGTTGTCAATATCTATTTAAGTTGAAAAAAAATTTAAATCAAGCGGGGTCAGAATCAACGTGGAGGCTCGAAAACGGTCGGCTTTTATAATATATATATATATATTGATTCAGATTTGGACTGAGCATTTTCCCATATCTTCAACCTTGGTACTCTAATAACCTCTCAATCGTCTTCCTAGCTCCTTCATTGGTTAATGGACGACATCTCAATGTAATATTGCTAAGGCTTCCTTGGTCGTAATATTGTCCTAGCCTCGACGGTTTTTTGGGTGCACCGCTTTTGGCACTTGGTAGCGAGTACTCCTATTGCTTTGCTCATGTTTACATTTTCATTTTACAAAGAGGCTGTATATTAGGTCCAAGCCATTCTACTTTTCATCCTTCTTCAGTTATTGTCCAGGGAGGTCATCGAGCTCATTGGTTAGATCCATTGATCAACTGAATTTACACCCCTACTAATGCGCCTCATCTCCCCAAGCCTCATCTCCTCATCGAGCTCATTTCTAGTGATCAAGATTGTTGCTACTTTGGTACACTTTGATGATCATGCCTTCTTTGTCTCCACCATGCTCCACATGTCTGTTGCAAGTCCGAGCATGTGGGAAATCCTCTCGTCCTCCAACAGGGACTCCTTCATGCTTATTGGTATTGATAAAAGAATATTGCTAGGTTTTAGTTTCAATTTCTATCTTCGTCTCCTTAATTACTTGAAAGAAAAATCAAGTTTTACTATCTTTCCCTTTGCTAGGTTTATTGAAGCGGTCGACTTAAGGTAGTTTGTGTTGTTGCGGAAATAGGATCGTCGACAGACTAAGCTAGTTTTCCAGAGAGCACACAACCACAAGCAGAAAACTCAACCAAGCAACTCAAAGCAAATACCGGAAAGTAAATCAGCAGAGCACACACAAGCAATTTTTACGTGGAAAACCCCGATGTGGGGAAAAACCACGGGTACATTCTCGGTACCAAAACTTCCACTATCAACCAAAGATTACAAGTGGGAATCCTCTTCTCTAGCTAAGACTAGAGGAATACAAGTTCATCAAGGTCTTACCTTGGAATACAAAGAGGAAATGCAAAAGAACGGTACAAGGAGATGAAATCCTACGGGAAACCGTCTTCAATCTCTCTTCTTGTCTTGAGCTCTCTCTTCTTCAATGGTGGAGACTCTCAAATCTCTACACTCACCTTTCTCTCTAGCTCTCCTTTTTTTGGTGGCTAGGAAATTCTCTCTCTTCTCTTAGGTTTACAAGACACAAAAGTGTGCTTATATACCTCTTCTAAATGGGACACTAGAATAAAGCCCATAAAGGCAAACAAAACCCATTTGGGTTCTTCCCCCATAAGGAGGGAAAACACAACATAACTCCCCCTTCACTCCGTAATGGGGGGCTCGACCAAGCCCGCTTTCAAGCGACACGACAACATCTTCTCCTTAGGCAAGGTCTTCGTCAGCATATCTGATCCATTATTGTTGGTGTGGATCTTCTTCAGCTCAAAGTCATTGTCTTCTACTCTTTCTCGCAACCAATGATACCTCCTCCGTATATGCTTGGTTCGAGAATGATAGGCGGCATTCTTGGCAAGATGAATGGCACTCTGATTATCACAATGAAGAGAGAACTTTTCTTGTTCTACTCCCAACTCTTCAAGGAAATCTCTCAACCAGATCAACTCCTTGCCAGCTTCAACTGCAGCCATATACTCAGCTTCTGTAGTTGACAAAGCTACACATTTCTGAAGTCTTGACTGCCATGACACGGCTCCCCCTCACAAAGTGAATAGGTATCCTGACGTAGAACGGCTAGAGTCTACATCACCTGACATGTCAGCATCTGTAAAACCATCAAGTTCTGGTTTTCCGGAGCCAAAACAGAGACACACTCTGGAAGTACCTTTGAGATACTTGAGAATCCACTTTACTGCAGCCCAATGCTCCTTTCCAGGGTTGCTCATGAATCTGCTAACCACCCCGACTGCGAAAGAAATATCTGGCCTTGTACAAACCATGGCGTACATCAGACTACCCACGGCTGAAGCATAAGGCACGTTCTTCATCTCAGCTTTCTCCTTCTCACTTCTGGGACACTGATCTGAGCTCAACTTCATGTTACCAGCAAGTGGAGAACTTACGGGCTTAGCCTTGTCCATGTTAAACCTCTGCAACACCTTTTCCACATATCTCTCTTGAGATAGCCATAGTCTCTGACTCTTCCTATCACGGGTGATATGCATGCCCAAAATCTGTTTCGCCGGGCCAAGGTCCTTCATTGCAAAGGACTTGCTCAGTGCTTTCTTCAAACTGTCAATCTTCTTGACATCACGACCAACAATCAACATATCATCCACATACAACAATAGAATGAGAAAATCCCCCTCAAGATAGTTCTTCACAAACACACAATGATCGGCTTGTGTCTTGTGGAATGCATGGTCCATCATGAAGGACTCAAACTTCTTGCGAGGGGCTTGCTTCAAGCCATACAAGCTCTTTCTCAATCGACAAACTAGCTTTTCGCTTCCTTTCACCTTGAAGCCTTTAGGTTGCTCCATATAAATCTCCTCTTTCAGATCACCATGGAGAAAAGCAGTTTTCACGTCAAGCTGCTCAATCTCTAAGTCCATGCTCGCAGCTAAACCAAGAACAACCCGGATAGAGGACATCTTTACAACTGGAGAGAAAATCTCATCAAAGTCGACACCCTTTTTCTGTTGGAAGCCCTTCACAACAATTCTGGCTTTGTATCTGGGTGGTGTCCCAACTTCTCCAGTTTTTAACTTGAAGACCCATTTGCTCTTCAAAGCTCTCTTGCCCTTAGGCAACTTCACCAGATCATAGGTGTGATTCTCATGCAAGGAATTCATCTCATCTTGCATTGCACTTTGCCACTCCGTCTTATGCGCATCTGACATCGCTTCCTCATAGCCCTCTGGCTCTCCTTCATCAGTCAGCAACACATATTCATTGACCGGATATCTTGAGGAAGATTGTCTTACTCTGGTGGATCTCCTCAACTCAACAACTGGCTCTTCTAAGAGCTCTGGAACTTGAGTTTCATCATTTTCTGGTGGTTCGTGTGGTGGATCTACATCACCAACATCATCAACATTTCCACCATCTTCTTGCGTGTCTTCCTGCTCATTCTGAACTGTAGTTCTGTGCACAACATCAGGAAAAATAGGAATACTGTCAGAGACGGTAGTCGAGGACGACACTCCAGGTTGCTTCCAGTCCTCAATAGTCTTATCTTCCATGAAGACCACATCTCTGCTTCTAACAACTTTCTTGTCTTTGAGATCCCACAATCTGTACCCAAACTCATCCTCTGAGTACCCTAGGAAGATGCACGGCTTTGTCTTGCTATCAAGCTTGGACCTCTGATCTCTAGCGATGTGAACATATGCCAAACACCCAAACACTCTCAAATGCTTGTACGAAACCTCTTTTCCTGTCCACACTCTTTGAGGAACATCACCATCAAGAGGAACTGAAGGAGAACGATTGATGAGGTATACAGCTGTCAACATTGCCTCCGCCCAGTAGGACTTCGGCAGCTTAGCGTGCGACAACATGCTTCTCACTCTTTCTGTAATTGTTCTGTTCATCCTTTCTGCAAGCCCATTCAACTGAGGTGTCTTTGGCACTGTTTTCTCAAGCTTGATTCCTTGACTCTTGCAATACTCTGCAAAAGGACCTATGTATTCACCCCCGTTATCTGATCTGACAGACTTCAGCTTCTGTCCAGATTCTCTTTCAGCTCTGACATGGAACTCCTTGAACACTGACAACACCTGATCTTTGCTTTTCAACACAAAAGCCCACACTTTTCTGGAATAATCATCAATAAAAGTGACAAAATATTGTGCACCCCTGTGTGACTTAGCATCCATAGAACAAACATCAGTGTGAACAAGTTCTAATGCATGTCTTTTTCTAGATGGAGGACGAGAATGAAAAGATGCTCTGTTTTGCTTTCCAGCTAAGCAATCAACACAAGGTTTCAGAGTCATACCTGTTTTGACGGAGGAGCTTCCTTTGAAGTTAGGAAGCATACCATTCCTGGCAAGCATCTGTAATCCTCCCTGTGCAAGTCTCTGGTGCCACAATTCTCCATCTGAGTCAGCGGCCACGTTGGCTTCATCTCTGCAAACCTTAACTTGCATCACATACAAGGAATTCTGTTTCTCTGCTCGGGCAACAATCAAACTTCCCTTTGAGACTTTCCATTTACCACCTTTGAGGCCACTTTGATAGCCCTCGTCGTCAAGCCTACCAGCAGATATCAGATTCAGTCTGACATCAGGAACATGACGAACATCTCTCAACATCAACTTGCAACCAGTGGAGGTCATCAAACAAATATTGCCCATGCCAACAATCTTGCATGAGCCATCATTTCCCATCCTCACATAACCATAATCACCAGAAGTGTAGGACGAGAAGTACTCTTTGCGTGGAGTTAAGTGATACGATGCACCAGAATCAATCACCTAAGTCGACTCATCACTTGCAAGGTTCAGGCATCCTTGATCACCGATGAAAAACAAATCTTCTTCACTAGTTGCAATGGCGGTGGTATCCTTTTCCTCAGGGGTTTTCTTTGATGTCTCCGTCTTTTCACCTTTTTCTTTGCCTTGATCATGCTTGAACTTTCGGCAATTCTTTTTCATGTGCCCAGGCTTCTCACAGTAATAACAAGTGTACTTGTTTCTGGACTTCGATCTCCCTTGGGATTTGTCCCGATTTTGAGATCCTCTTTGCTTACTTCTTCCTCTACTTTTGTTGGAATCTTGTGCCACATTTGCTTCAGACTGAGATTGCAAGGAGGAACCCATCTCCTTTCTTCTAGTCTCTTCATTCAAGAGGCTCACCTTCACCGCCTCCATAGACAACTTGCCCTCCGGGCTCGAGTTGCTCAGTGACACTACAAGTGTTTCCCAACTATCCGGCAACGAGGAAAGTAGCAACAAGGCCTGCAGCTCATCATCAAGTTGCATCTTCGCTGAGGCCAACTGATTTATCAAACCCATGAATGTACTTGTGTGAACTACGATGCTCTCACCATCCTTATACTTCAACCTCACAAGCTTTCTCATCAATGACGCCTTGTTTAGAGCACTCTTCCGCTCATACATCTCAGCCAACTTATGCCACATCTCATAAGCATTCGTGTCATTGGCAACATGCTGAAGTATACTAATATCCACAAACTGTCGTATTGTCGCGACAGCTTTCCGGTTCAGAATCTTCCATTCTGACTCAATGACTCCCGTCGGTATTTCTTTCTTCATGACTGGCTCATACAGATCTTTCACAAACAACAGATCTTCCATCTTTATCTTCCAGTCAGAATAGTTGCTAGAGTTCAACACAATCATTCCCTGAAAACTGACTTTATCATCCATCGGAACCAAATGCTCTGATACCACTCTGTTGTGGCGGAAATAGGATCGTCGACAGACTAAGCTAGTTTTTCAGAGAGCACACAACCACAAGCAGAAAACTCAACCAAGCAACTCAAAGCAAATACCGGAAAGTAAATCAGCAAAGCACACACAAGCAATTTTTACGTGGAAAACCCCGATGTGGGGAAAAACCACGGGTACACTCTCGGTACCAAAACTTCCACTATCAACCAAAGATTACAAGTGGGAATCCTCTTCTCTAGCTAAGACTAGAGGAATACAAGTTCATCAAGGTCTTACCTTGGAATACAAAGAGGAAATGCACAAGAACGGTACAAGGAGATGAAATCCTACGGGAAACCGTCTTCAATCTCTCTTCTTGTCTTGAGCTCTCTCTTCTTCAATGGTGGAGACTCTCAAATCTCTACACTCACCTTTCTCTCTAGCTCTCCTTTTTTTGGTGGCTAGGAAATTCTCTCTCTTCTCTTAGGTTTACAAGACACAAAAGTGTGCTTATATACCTCTTCTAAATGGGCCACTAGAATAAAGCCCATAAAGACAAACAAAACCCATTTGGGTTCTTCCCCCATAAGGAGGGAAAACACAACAGTTTGTCCACGATGTTTGCCAACTAAGTTACGAGTCTGAAATGTTTCACTCAAAATAAATTTTGTCATCATCAATTTGTTCAAACCTAGATGGACTATGTGTAGAATTAGTCATGTGCACAAAATCACTCGTAACATATACATATATAATTCAGTTATAATATTTTGGTTCTTGAAATAGCAATCTAAATAAATTTATTGTTGGTTTTCCTTTCTTGTAATTGAAATAACCATGATAAATGTTATTGTTATTGTTTAATTCTATACAAATTTTGGTTCGTTTGAGTATCTTGTAGGAGGATGTAGTTTAATGTTATCTATTATGAATTTGTCATTAGTGATTATCTAACGGTGATAATATGGTAGTTTGTCGTTAATAAATTAACAATGAGGAGCTTGTCGTCGTTAAATCATTCATGTCGTCGTTAATTAAATAACAATGAGCAAACTTGTTGTTGTTAATGACTTAATGACAAGCAACCTTATCATCGTTAATGATTAATGAGAATTGGACGTACATGTCAATATGTCATCATTATTTCTTAACGATGAACATGGTCGTTAGAACTAATAATGTCGGAAGCTATTGCAAGGATTAAAAGACCAACGTTTTGTCATTGTTAAAAGTATTAACGACGCTTTTGTTACTTTTAATAACAAATCTTTTGTCATCGTTAAAAATATTAACAACGTTTTATTACTTTTAACAACAAATCTGTTTGTCATTGAAAACCCTTTTTCTTTTTTTTTTTGGTCGAATTTGAAAACCCTTTTTCTCGTACTAACTGAGTAATAAGAAAGAAATAAACCAGGACGTTTTTCATAATGCATGAAAAAAGGCATGCATATATTATATGAGTAATGCAAGAACAATTGTACACGTTACTTGCAAAAGAATACAATAGCTGTATAAAACTAACTACAAGTCTACAACTAGTTTAACCCCCGTAGCATGTACGGGTAATGTGATTATAAACCCAATTTTTATTTAGATATGTAACGTCAATGATCATGTTAAAATTATAGGATCATATATATTTATCTTCGTATTATAATTAGTGTTTTTTTAACCAATAGTAAAGCAGCTCATAATATAAATAACTTAGATTTGTTCAAAAGTTACTTTACGATAAACATCACATTTCATTATATTATACGATTTATCAGAAGATTACAACTACTTCGTGTTAAGAGATAATTCATTATTTTCGGGATCATTGTTAAATTCGGTAATTTTTAAGCAATTTTTATGAGATAAGAGTATATAAGATTCTAACTACCTACAGTAAAACCTCTATAAATTAATAGGGTCGGGACCGGAGTATTTTATTATTTTATAGAGATATTAATTCATCGATAAATTAATATTTATTAATTTATAGAGATTTTAGCGATAGAAATATTTCCAATTAAATAATATCAAGTATTGTCATTGAACAAAAATTATACCAACTACACAAATTATAAAAGTATAGCCAAACTATTGACATATTTACTAAAAATAAAATATAGACAATTTCTGACCAAAATTTGGATGATTGGTACTATTGTACATTCCTTATATAGTAATTATTAATTTATGATTTTATTGGGACCTTATATTTCTATAGGGTTTTTTGAAAATTTATTATCTTATTATTTTATCGAAAATCGTAAAAATTTACACTAGCCCAAGTCGGGACCGGAGAAAAATATTAATTTACCGAGTTTATTAATTTATCGAGTATTATTTTATGGAGGTTCTACTGTAATTTGTATAAAGGAGGGGCCAATGTTCTACTGTAATTTGTATAAAGGAGGGGCCAACTGAAATTTTTATTATAGAAATGACACGTGAAGCAATATTTTGTGAAGACATTGTCTTCGCTTTATACTAGGATACTAGATAGTTTTTGTTGGGTCAAATACAATGCTATTCCAAATTGATAATCTAAGGATGCCACAACGGGGATATGATGATGAGATGATCAAGAAATAAAACAAAATTCTTACACCGTCAAAAGAGTCGGTTTGCCGGGTTTGATCGGGATGATGGTAGGTCATCAGACGATTCAGGTTGGTCTAATGGATGAATAATCTCAACTTCTTATGATGATTACATGTATATTAGATTACATAATAATATTTTTAAACGAAAGGGGTAATTCATTCATATTTGTAAATAAAATGAGTACAAAATTTTTCTATGATCACCTAGGTATAATAACAATATAGTTTTCAAAAATAATATTCATTAATTAATACTACAATGTAATTTTTTTTATAATTTTTACAATCAAGTATATTTTAATATTCAAATAAATTCGAGTCATCTTCCGGTAATCTACTATAATACAGTATAAAGCGGAACCCAAGTCTTTGTTAAAATTTGCGCCACGTCATCAACCTTGAATAAAATAATGATTTAATTTTTTGCATTGATTTTCAAAAAATAACTTATATATCTTCTTGATATCTTATTCAATTTCCTTATGTATACTTAATATCTTACTCAATTATATATCCTTATACGAATAAGGAAATTCAAGTGATTTTCTTTTATATTCTTTTAAAATAATTCTTATTAATTAGTATTTTTGTTATTATTGAATCTTGAAGAACAGTGAAAAAAATTCACATGTGACAATAGTATATTCATTAATAATATAAATTTGAAAAATTGAATAGAACTATAATAGAATTGACATTGTATGAATAAAAGTACATATATAGGTCAATAGGTTCGGACTTTGGTCTATCGGATTTGGATTATAAGTTCCCGAGTTAAAAGCGTATTCGTATCAAAATTCGATCTCAAATCGGTTAATTCGGTTTTATATTTACATTACCCGTACATGGTACGGGGTTTGTACTAGTGATTAGTTAATGTTTGACCAAAACACATCCCACATGAAGGATTGAGGTAGAAATATCCATACACCTAGTAAATAAGCTTATAAGCAAGTATATTATTATCAATTTCAGTTAGAATAGAATCCTATTTTTTTTGGTCGAAAGAATAGAATAGAATCCTATTGAATTTATGCTCGGAATGTAATTGGTATATGTGCATGTATGGACAGTCTTAACACCCAAATACGTAGTATTGTATTTAATATCGGCCCATCACATCTTGCCTTTTCATAGTGTACAGAAGAACTTGAACTTCATTGTTTTAACATTCCGAACAAGTCAAACAAATGGGCAGTTCCATGAATCTCCACTCCAACCGACAATTATGCCGATTGAAGGCTTTTCTGAAAAGCTCGTCTAATTCCGCCCTATCTTTTCAAAAGTAATGTTGATCTCTTGCTTGCAAGTTTGAATCGATAAAGGCCATAAAAATACTGAAAAGGTGAAATTGGTCACGGCGGTTGACGGATTCAAAACAGACAGGATGCTCTATTATTTGCTTGTCCAATGTTTGACATGTATGTTACTCATTTTTGGCTTTTAGATGTATTATTACATTAAGTTGGGTGTGATCATACCAGCATTAGCGTATCGGATTCTATCAGAACTCTGAAGTTAAACGTGCTACTCCGATGAGGGTAGTATCGAAAGTCCTTGTTTTGCACTCCTATGTATTACTTTTTTTTTTTTTTGAAAAATGTGCCACAGCACTACTTAATTATCATTACTAAGCTCAGCCAAATAAACCCCACAAACAAGGGAAGGGAGAACTGATTCCCAAACCCTAACACCAGTACACCAAGGCTGCATACGTGCCAGCTCATGAGCCACACCATTACAACCTCTATGGGCAAAGTTAAAAGAGTAAGAGGCAAAATTCTCACAAAGAAGTAAAATATCAGAGACTAAAAAGGAGATTTCAAGAGGAGGCGTGGACTTCTTTTGCAAAGCAAAAATCAACTCCTGGCAATCACATTCTAAAACCACATCTTGAATACCATGAGTAGCAGCAAGTTGAACTCCTTTTATCAAAGCCTTTGCTTCAGCAACCAAAGGGGAAATCACAATCTCCAACTGCTCAGTTACTGCAGTGACAATTCTCCCCAAGTGGTCTCTGATCACCACTCCAAAGCCTGTTCCAACATCTTCCCGGACGGAAGCATCAGAATTCAGCTTGAACTGATTTCGATCTGGGGGTATCCAATTCAACTCGGCTCTAGACTGGCTATCTTTTCCCTGCACCTTCTTGCTACTATGAAGCTCCTCTTGTAAGGAAAGAGCCTCGTCAATCAGAACTTTGGACTCCTTAAATTTCTGCTCAAAAAGCCACTCATTCCTTCTGCACCAGATCTTCCAACAAATGATCAGAAAGTGAGCAAAGTCACTCGGTCCAAGTCTGTTGGCCATTACATCAATTAAAGCTTCAGCCGTAGCAACTCTTTTATCCAAGCTAAAACCAGCCTCCTTCCACACCTGAATGCTAAAAGGACAGTCCCTCAGCATGTGAACATCAGTTTCCTCCCTCACATGACAACAAGGACAGCTCAAATCTTCAAGGTTCATCTTCTTTGCCAGCCTACTCTTGGAAGGAAGATTCTCATTGCAAGCTGACCAAGCAAAGATTTTGATCCTAGGGGTGACGGCAGCAGACCAGACTTTCCTCCAAAGACTATGTTATTAGCGTGTGTATCATGTACATTATATATGATATATGCAATCAGAGATACATCTTGAGCCATTAGATGCACTCTATCTATGATTAAGATTAAAAGTGTAAGAAAAACATTCAAGTAGGGAATGTACGTATGATATCTTTTTTTTTTTGGTAAAATGTGCTTTTGATATTTTACATCCACTTTCAGTATTATACAATTCGTTGCAATAGTGTCATTTAGCATGTAATGCGGTTTATATGTTTTCCAATACACTTTTAATAGTTGTATATTTACACATAGCTTTTGTTCCACATGTGATCCAAACTCTGTTTTATGAATTACGTATTTCATTTAATTCCACCGTTTCAATATACTCCGTATTAAAAGTATATCTAGGCTAACGATCTTTTTTTTAACATATACACTCTAGGAATGTTCAATTTTCGACCAAAAAAAAGGAATGCTCAATTTGAGATGTTAACCTATGGGACGACCCACAACCCTATCGATTTTGTAGGTGGACCCTCAACCCGTTACATTTTAAAAAAAAAAAAATTTGTTGTTTTATTATTATTTTTTATTCCCGTTTAGGATTTTGTAAAGAAATCTTTAGGAATGATGCTTATAATGCCATATTGTTATAAAATAATAAATGTGTCAAACAATTCAAATAGAGCAAACTAAACAAGTCTAAATAATTAGAAAAATTATTTGACTTAGTTAAACAGGTCGACAAGCAACTCGATCCGTAAAATAGGTAAATAAATATTTTTATTGGCAAATAGATCAATTCTTAACTCGACAAATCGACTGGTTGCACACCAATATTTTTTTGTAACCTTTGGGCACTTGCTACCGCCTTTGTTTAATTGTTTTACATCACCCTAAACCATTGCGCCCCGTGGCTCTCCTTCTGCATGACACGTGACGTTGGCTTTTAAGATGCAAAAAAAATCTAATTTTTTAATTTTGGGAACTTTTACATGTTAAAAAAAATAAAAATTATACCATAATTCAAATTCGTTTTTCTCTACACATAGACACCCATATTGCATATATTTGTTTAAATATAAAATTAATTATACTTAATCAGATTGTACGTTACAGAAAAACGGACGCTTCAATTAATAAATGGAACTACACGAACAATGTTTAATCCATTTTTCGAATTTAGTAAATTAAATCTCGTATCTTAGTTATTTAACTTATACCCGTACAGGATTCGGGGTCTACACTAGTTTGATCTTGTTTTGATAGCAACTCCACTCGAGCCTAGCCGGGCCGGAGGGGAGAATATTGAAAGTGAATAAAAATGTAGAAACCTTTCAAGTTTGAACCAACCAAATCCAGAAATCCGGACAACGGCGTGATACTCGGAGTTTAGAGGCCGGTCAAACGCGGCTTAGTCGGTAAGGTCTTTTTTGCCGCCTTTTTCTTTCTCAACGTGATTTTAACTACCAACTAACTTTCCCAATATCAACTACAGTAGTTATTATTATTGAAATGTAAAATACTTAACTTTCCCAATTTCGTAAGGTAACCTTATAGTTTTGACATATTTTATGAAATAACCTTGTCAATACTTTATAGTCTAAAATGTTAAATTGTTTTTTTTTTTTCATTTTTAAGAAAAAATTATACTACAACAACAACAACAACATTTACCCAGAAAAATCCCGCAAAAGCAGGATCTGGGGGGTCAAGATGGGGCATTTTAGACCTAGATGAAATACGCCCAATATAACCCAAAAGAAAAAACTAAACTGCCTAAAAGCACCAACTAAATAAGAGAACTAAAAGGAAAAAATGGGGAAATAAAAATCAAACTCCAACTCACAAAAACTCCACAGGAGAAACCTGCTCCACCACCCAGCTGGCTAACAGTCTACCACTTTGATCTTCTCCCTCCATCTCCCCCTGCTCTGAGCCAAATCCTTTGAGAAAAAATTATATATTTTTAAAATATTCTTCTAAAAATTTTATATTTGCATGAATTGGTAGATGGTTTTTTTCTTACCGTGTAGTGTTATTATGACTAGGGTATATCACAATTATGTTCTACATATGTATATTATGATTTTTTTTCCATTTTAGATGCAACTGGCATAATTATATATAATAACTCTCTTATGTGATATAGAGGTTTATCTAACTCAAACTTGTTCAACTTGATAAATACTGTTTTCGACCTCAAATTTCATGAGTTTCCTTCCAAAAATTATTCATTAGCTTGTATATTCTAAATGTTTATTTTTATCTTGACTTAAATTTGGTCTTTTAAACATTAAAACATATGATCCTACACAAGAAATTTCTATATTTGGAAATTAAGCACAATAGTTAATTAACCCAAATCCACCAATCGTCACAATAAATTAAATAAGAATTTAAATTTGTTAATTTTTGATCAAATTTAAAACTTTGACGATAGAATAACGGTAGGGTTACTCGGCAAAATTTACCAAAACTATAGAGTTATCTTATGAAATAGTGTAAATGGGTGGGTCCCACGCGAAATTGCCTTAACCATAGGATTACCTGGTGCTCTACAATGTTTAAACAATCACTTCTAAGCCCTATTTAGGTCAATCTAGGTGTTAGGTAGTCCCCCGTCTGCCAAGCCTTTTAATCCGGCTAGACAGAGTTTAGGTGTTTGTCTATGCGCTACGCGACCCCTATCCATCTAAATGTCGCCTAATGTTTTTAAGATTTCTGATGCTCTATATTATACTCCCTCCGTTGTCATTTGATTGTCCATTAAGCAAAATTTTGTTGTTTTTAAGAAAAAGTAGAAAAGTAAGGTAATTTGGGTAATATTGAAAGGGAATAATGGTATTTTTGTAGAGAAAAAAATAATAAAGTTGATGTGAAAGTTGGATAATGGGAGTAATATGTGATATTAGATGAGGATATTTTTGTATTTTTGTAGAGAAGAGTGATAAAGTTGATGAGAAATTTGGATAGTGGGGGTAATATTTAAAATTGAGTAGGGGTATTGTTGTAAGAAACATTGGATGTAAATAGAAAGATTGAGAGATGGACAATCTTATCGAAACGTCGAAAAAAGAAAGGCGGACAAACTTTCGGAGGGAAAGAGAGTAATATTTGGAGGTAGACTTCTCAAAAGCTAACTGAACCGCAAACAGGGAGCTAGTTTAAACATGGACATTTTGAACCCAAAACTTGTTTGGTAAATATATCATGTAATACTTTTATTAGGATGTTAATAGAATAAGATAATACTAAAAAGCAATATATTTAGAATATGTTAATAAAAGGAAGATGTGCCGTACGTACGTATAGTGGTATAATAGTAAAAGCAATATATTTACTATTAGATGTCTAATAGTAAAAGATGTCTAATAGTCATATTTTTTTTTATTTACTACTCCGTATTAGGCATCTTTTATTAAAAAATGGAAACAAAAAAACCATCAATGCAGTAAGATTCAACTTTCTAGATTGTGTTAGTCTTTAAATCATTTGTAACCTTGATTCCTCCTTCATCAATATACAGGCAAGTATATTTAATCAGCTAATTGACTCCTAGCTAAGTCGAACAAAGTTAGCAAATGTCACATGAGCGATATAAATTTCAATACCACGCCTACCAAGATAAGTAGGTAGGTACAACATCAATATGCCTAAATGATATAATTGAGGGAAGGTATTTCAGTTCATGATTACAATATAGTACAAGAGATAACATGTTTGGAATACGATTTTACTTTATAATTTCTTGTAACAAGTGTCGTATTTGAGCGCGTTGTTAAAACTCAATCTGATCTCAAAAAACAACCCGAAACGACTAGAAATTTTAGAGTCGAAATTCGAACCCGATTGATCCGAACCCAAATGGATTTAAATCTGAACACGAGCCACATACCTTGTGTTGAGTCAATTGATTATATATCTACAATAAATAATGTTTATTTTAAATGTTAAAATATACTTTATTCTAAAAACAATGAAAACAATAATATAATATTATCAAAATAATTATTAAAAAATCGATATTCTTGACCTACTAAACCGACACGAATCGCCAAATAACCTACCATGAACCAACCTCACTTGATCAACAACCCGATTGATCCGAACCCGATATCCCAACCAAACGAACCCATTTGAAAGCTAGTGGGCACATGATACGTCATTAACATATTATCTATTTTATTAATTATTGTAATTTTATTGTTAGGTATAATTACCTCTTATCGGGTTTCTTTACGGTTCTTTTTCCGGGATGCCTTTTATTGAACCATTAGGATTAGGTTAGCATTAGGGTTTTATGATTTAGCTATATATATTGTAATCCTTTATTTGGAGAATCAATCAATTAATCAGAGAAATTAGCCCTTTGCCTTAATTCTCTTTGGTGCCTCTTGCTTCCGGCGTTACTCACGCCAACCGCTCGAGCCTTGCGCCCACACCGAACGCGGGTTCAACCCTTGACCAACAAGGGCTCGATACGTGGTCCACACCGGGTCCGTATCAGCACATATAGCAATATATTTGAAAAATATATGTCTAGACAGCCTTTAAAAAACGAGAACATTAAAGATTTACAAGAAGGGAACATAGTTCCAGAAATTGGTCTGAAGTGTACGTCAAACTGTATCAAGGCAACAACGACTTAGGTTTTGGATTTATCAGGCAAAATCTAAGTATAAATATATATATAGGCTGTTTCAATGCGCACTCGCAAAATTTTGTAATTACACCCGAATTTACGCGCATCTAGGGCTCGCGCGCAACTAAGGCTCGCGCAAGGGCAAAATAGTCATTATGAAAAATCGAAAAAATGAAACCGGGCCTGGCACAAAAACCGAGGCGCGCACCCAGGGCTCGCGCGAGCCCTAGTTGCGCGCCAATCGTGGTGGCGCGCAGCCAGGGCTCGCGCGAGCCCTGGGTGCGCGCCTCGGTTTTTGTGCCAGGCCCGGTTACCCTCAAAATTTGGCCCGGGTTACCCTCGAAATGTGGGTCACTTTCCCGAATATGGCCCTTTTTTTCCCAGCCTTATAAGAATAAAGCTTAGTTTTAAATATGGGCCTTTGTTTTAATATGGGTCTTTACTTGAAATAAAAGCCCAAATAAAAACACTCAAGTATCTCCTTATGCCTAGCCTTTTATAATAACTAAAGCTCTTTCCCACCTTTCAAAATTTCGATGTGGGATGGGGAGAAAGCCAAGGCTCCATCACTAATTCTCCCACATCGAGTTTTGACTAAATCTCAAGGCCGAATGCTACTATAAAACACATACTCTAGAGAAACTTAATGCATATGTGCTTGATATTTGGACAATAAAATTTTGAAGTCCATTTGCAAACAATGCATATTATATTTTTAATGGTTTTTTCAAAGTCTAATTTTAAAATTTTAAAATATTTAAGTTAGGGATATGGGTTACGGACCAGAAAAACGGGTCGGACCACGGGTCAGTATTTTTATTTACAAATCATCGGGTTGTACCGTAATCCGTAAAGGGGTCGGGTCGGGTTGACCCGAATTTTCACAAACATGGACCGGGCTGGACCCGGAATCCCGGTCCGGTCCGAGTTAGACCGGTTTTATTTTTTTAGTATAATATAATATATATATATATATGAAATTTATTTTTTTGATTTTTATATTAAAACATTTATTTTATTAATAGATTTTAATTTTTTTAATAGGTTTCCATGTAATTTAAATACATTTTATAAATAAAATTTATTAAAAATAATCTATGATCATATTAATATATGTACTTTTCATAAATAATCCATTCCGGGTTTGGACCGGACCCGACCGGGACCCGTAATCATAAAGGACCGCAACCGGACCGGGCGGTCCGGTCCGATCTAATATTGCACAACCCTAGCTAGTAAGAACATAAACCAAAAGACGATACACGAACACGATGAAGAATCGAAACTAAGGCCCGAACTCGAGGCCCAATACGATCCAAACCCAATAAAACTCTCGATCCAATGCAACGTTCTTAAAAGAGTAAGAACATAAACCGAAACAATAGTTGAACTTGATGAAGAACCGAAACTAAGAAATCGAACTCGAATTTGGCCTATGGGCCCATAAGCCTAATACGATCCAAAACGAATAGAACTCTCGATCTAAGACAATGTTGATAAAAGAGTAAGAACATAAACCGAAACAATAGTTGAACTTGACGAAGAATCGAAACTAAGGAATCGAACTCGAAATGGGCCTATGGGCCCATTAGGCCCAATACGATCCAAACCGAATAGAACTCTCGATCCAAGGCAACGTTCATAAAAGAGTAAGAACATAAACCTAAACAATAGTTGAACTTGATGAAGAATTGAAACTAAAGAATCGAACTCGAATTGGGCCTATGGGCCCAATAAGATCCAAACCGAATAGAACTCTCGATCCAAGGCAACGTTCATACAAGTGTAAGAACATAAACCGAAACAATAGTTGAACTTGATGAAGAATCGAAACTAAGGAATCGAGCTCGAATTGGGCCTATGGGCCCATTAGGCCCAATACGATCCAAACCGAATAGGACTCCCGATCCAAAGCAACGTTCACAAAAGTGTAAGAACACAAACCGAAACAATAATTGAACGTGATGAAGAACCGAAACTAAGGAATCGAACTCGAATTGGGCCTATGAGCCCATTAACCCCAATACGATCCAAACCGAATAGAACTCTCGATCTAAGCGAATGTTTCTAAAAGAGTAAAACATAAACCGAAACGATAGTCGAACATGATGAAGTATCACTTGATTTCGAGCCACCACGTTGATTCTGGCCCCGCCTGATTTTAATTTTTTTTCCAACTCAAATAGATAATAATAAGTTTATATCTGTTATTTTTCCTTAGATAATAACAACTCTATATCTTTTATTTTTCTTAATTATCTAGTCCTCAATTTTATCTTTAAAACCATACTATCCCTCTTTAATTTTATATTCCTTAAATAATTTTATCTTCAAATTTCTTCTATAAAAAACACCCAACATGCATTCACATACACCGTTCACATAAAATACATTCACGACCGGACATGATTATTTTGAAAAAACAACTAGTTCATCCAATCTAGGATTGTAATTTAAAGATAAAATTAAGATTGAAATTATAATTACAATTAAGATTGAAATTATAATAGATTATAATACTTTAATGTAGTATAGGTTGAAAGATAACATGTTTGACGTCCCCCGTGCCTCGAAGGTTTAAAAATAGTTTAATATAGTATGGGTTGAAAATCAAATCTTTCATATGATTTGATTACTAATAACATGTTTTATTATATAAGAGAACTAGTGAAATTTTATCTTTAAAGCCATACTATCTATTTTTATATAGAATGTTCATAAATCCAAAACAAAACTAGACCACACATTTGTTCCCAAACCTTAAAGATCGATAACACCCGAAAATTAATTCCATCATCTTCATTCTTCATCGAATGAAATCGACTCGTCGGTTTTTATTAAAAACGGGTGCGTAAGAATCCCACGTAAAAAGATTATTGTTTAATTGAAATGAAATATATTTTCTAGAAGGAGTTTGGTTAGTTTTTTTTTCTATTATAAAGACATTATTTTAAAATCTATAAATAGGAAGATTGGGAATATACCACATATACATATTCTCAATCAAATAAACACTTCCTCTGTTTTTTTTTTTTTTTTTGTATTTGTCTAAAAAGAACAATTTGACCAATATTAATCTAAATGGTTGTCTAATTGAAACTATAAACTTAGTATACATGTCAAATTTGAATGGTGCATGCTCAAACTTAGATTCTATGACCAATTATTTTTAATAAATGTACTTTCAAATTATCAAATCATTACTTAGTTTCGAAATATTGCAATAATCATGACTAGGGAGTATGGACCCTTTGCTTTACATTAACTTATTGGAGCTTCTCAAATAATTGAATGAAGAATAATGCATGTGACAAAAACAATTAAGGATCTCACAACTTACAAGTGTAATTTTGACCCCTATATAAATGATTGTTAAATAATTCAGGAGAACGTGTGTACGAGTAATTTTGACCCCTAGTTGCCGCGCAAGCAGCCTGCGAGCTGGCCCAATGGGCCGCGCAAGAAGCCTGCGAGCCGGCGCGCAAGGAGCCTGCGAGCTGCTGCCCCGATCTCACCGCGGACATTTTTGCCCTTAATCGAGCCCTGGTTGCGCGCGCAACCAGTCTTCGTCGGCCGTCGGTGCAATTACAAAAAATTGAGGTGCGCAAGAAAGGGGCGTGTGTATATATATATATATATATATAAAATTAGGATCTGGTGATATAGCTAGTTATAGTGCAACTAGTGCAAAAATACGAGCCATTAGATTTTAGAAAATAGACGGACTAGATTTGCCCATTGGTACCTGTATTTGGTGAATTACACCGGATCAAATCCATCAAGATACGTTCTCTCTCCAAATCTAGTATTATCTTCTTAAAAAAAAATTTAAAAAAGCCAATCCTCTCTTTTAATATGGTAAAAGAATCCTGCAACCAATATTTTCAATCCTGAAAAGCCTGCACATTTCTTATCAACTTTTGAACTCCTTCTACTCAAGTTCCTCTTTCTACTCAAAAACCCAATTTCAAGATCCGTTCTCTCCCCTTCCATTATCTCCTCCATTTTTGATTACACCAGATCCATTCCTATTAATCTCTATTGCACTGTCAAAAACCCAATTTCAATTGCCCCTAAACTAGGTTTTGCTCTAAAAATCCCCCGCTCTCTTGTTCTTCGATTTCATTACTTGCTAGGTATCGATTCTTAATGGGGTGTTGGTTGGGGTTGGGTGTCTCGGCGGGAGGGGTGGGCTCCGAGAGGGGGGCGGGGGAGGGGTCGAAGAGCTTGCTCTCGGCGGGATGTGGGGACTGGGGGATTTACGCTTGGTGTACGGCGGGGGGGTGTTGGGGACTGGGGGATGATGAAGAAGGGTTTCGTAGGAGGGTGGTCATGGGGAGTGGGGAGGATCGAAGAGAGGCTGGGATTTTCCCCATTTTGGATAGAAGGTTTTGGCCTTTGGGCGTAATTTACTCGTTTCTATTCAGAATCATTTTAGGCTTTTCCGATTCCATAGAACAAGCATTTTCAGATTCGTTTTATTTGATATAGACTTGTATAAAGGTATAATACTTTAAGACCTCTTGGTTTCTATGTTTGGCCGATTTTAGTAGCATGTAAATGACGAAACGTATTTAGTGTTGAATTTATAGCATCACCTTGAATAGCATGTTGTAATAAATATGTGTATTTGTTATGTATGATTGTTTTGAATGTACGTGATATATTTTTTTGTTTGGTGTGAATGATCCTAGCGAATGACTATATTGAATATCATGTTATAAACTTTGAAAATGAAATTGTATTAATGTGAATACTTTTAATGTTGTGAATGCAGATATTTTTAGTACTTCGAAAGCGTGGACGACTACATGAAAGCCTTCGGGATTAGCTACTTCATGGAGGCCTACAAGATTAATATTCCGTACAACTACTAAAAGCTAAAATCGTATATAACAGATATAAATTCACCACAACCAATAGGAGAAATTAAAGACATCCATACATGAACATGATGTAATAGACTTGGAACATGACGTTGTAAAATTTGAACACAACATGAAAATATTAGAACACGAACATGAAGTGATAGAATTGGAACATGACTTAGTATAATTTGAACATGACTTGGAAAAATTCGAACATAAACATGACCTAGTAAAATTGGAACATGATGTAGTATAATTTGAACACAACTTGCAAATATTAGAACATGAACATGATATAGTAGAATTGGAACGTGATGTAGTATAATTTAAACACGACTTGAAAATATTAGAACATGAACATGACATAGTAGAATTGGAATACGACAAAACAATATTAGAATATTATACTTTATTGTGTGAATATGAAACCTGTCGTACTATCTTGATCAAAACATTCAAACAAGACGATGTAATTTTCGATCATAGAAATACTAAAAGCTAAAATTCGTGTATAGCACATACAAATTCGCCACAACCAATAAGAGGAATTAAAGGCATTCGTGCATGAACACGATGTAAAAGAATTGGAACATGACGTTGTAAAATTTGAACATAACATGGAAATATTTAAGTATGAACATGGAGTGATAGAACTGGAACATGACATAGTAAAATTTGAACATGACTTGAAAATATTCGAACATGAACATGACATAGTAGAATTGGAGCACGACGAAGTAATATTAGAATATTTTACTTTAGTGTGTGAATATGAAACCTATCGTAATGTCTTTATCAAAATATTCAAACAAAACAATGTAATATTTGACACAAAGCATTTAACTCCTCCAAAAAAATCCAATATTTAACGAAGCCGATCGTAACAAGAATACATATTTGATTCAAATTCATGAATTGATGGAGAATAGTGTGGCCGTATTTGTTTAGCGTAATTTTTGTGCATTGGTTGTTTTAATTTTTTTTAGCACCGGCTGTTTTTAATTTTAATTAGGAAACAAATCCCTAGTTTGTAGGATATTCCAATAATGTGAATAACTTCCTCTAATGGAATATATTCAGCCCACAATTACGAATATGCTCCCTCAATCATGACCCTTAATCTGTAGTGATCCAACGCTCCTAATTTGTTCACTCGTTTCACTATAACAAGTGTTTTACCTGAACCTCCTCCCGTATAGGTCTAGCTAGTACACATGCTACTATACTATGGCTACCTGTTTATACGAGTGTGTCTTCTTGCGAGAGCAATATTATTATTACTCACTGAATTCACTACAATAGTACAATGTACTGTAATTCTTTTTTGGAATTATTGTAGGTAAAGGTTCTTGAAAGTCATCCATTTTGTCTTCCTTGTCATATGCATTGATCATTACTCTAAATCAATTATTTTTAAAAACATAGAAATGACCCTTGTGATGGATGCTTGTGTTTCTAAAGCTGATCGATTCTCAAGTATGAATCTACTTTTAATTATACTAGTTAATAGTCATCAATGGCCTAATAAGACTCACAAAACAAGCCATCCGATCCCGTGACCATATATACCATGGACGCGTATACTATCATCTTGTTACGTAACTAGTATCGGTCCCGTGCTTTGAAGGCACGATTTGATTTAACTAAAAACTTGCTTAAATTTTATATAAAGTTATTTAAAAGAATAGTTTGATATTAAATCTTGTATTATTTTATATAATTTGTTTCCTTTTTGGATTTATTTTAATGATATATCATTTATGTTATATTGCATTCTTTTAATCGAACAAAGAATTGCAATATTATAGTTTTGTCGTATAAGGACTAAATACTTATATTTATAAATAAGTGTCTTTATTTTATAATTAAAATTTTCATTTTAATGTTTATATATAATTTATTTATATATCATACGTACTACTCACTACATCAACATATATCATATGTACTACTCATAATATTATCATCTACATAACTATTGCTAATATTATTGTATGCATAGATTTGGATAGATTTCTTTAAACAAATTGAATTGTTTTAATAAAGATGTGTGATGCACTCCAATGAAAAGGTGACACGTGCCGTGCTAATAATTATTTATAACTTTCGCTTTAGTATATAGTTATGATATTTGACAAACTTGTGATTCAAAATGACTTGGGCTCCGATGTTGATCCTAGATATACAATGTTAATGTATACATAAGAAAGATAATACAAGATAATATTATCATAAATCTATCTATTTAGTACTACCCCTGCCCCTCCTAGCAAGGGTGATAGGCGAGACGCGACCATTATCATGGAGCAATTCACATCAAAAGACCGACCAATGAGTGTTTTGGTGAAGACATCTATAACCTGATCTAGAGCGGAAATGTCATGCACAATGAGAGATTTGTAGTCGACTTGTTTATGTGCATAATGAAAATCGAGTTGAAAATGCTTGGGCTTGTTTATAATGGCTAGATTATTAGCAATAAAAGTGACGAATAAGTTAATTATCACAACGTAGAACACGAGTGTACGTCGTGGATCGTTTGATGAATCTCCGCAAGAAGCTAGAGCAGCTATACAAGTTCAACAGTAGCAAGGACAAGGCACAATACTCGACTTCAGTACTAGATTAAGCAACTAATTTATACTTTTGACTACCAAATTATCAGCTTTGACCCATACTTAGAGTATTCTTAGCAGTAGGTCAAAACCTGGCCATCAACTTAAATTAATAATAAACAAATATAAAATATAGAAAGTGGGGGCTCAATTTCTACTGTGTTGGTCATGGTCAGTGGCGGATCCAGGATTGTCCGGATGGGGGGCGGACTTTGCCTCGCGTATCCCAGACAATCCTGTGGCTTGACCTTCTCTTGCTTTCTCTCGCTTGAGGTGGTGACTCGGTTAGATAGCTAGTGAGGAGTGGCGAATCCAGAATAAAAACATATAATCGAAAATCTATAATAGAAAATCAAAATTATTAAATCAAATTTAATGAGATGTTCAAAAAAAAAAGGTGGATGAGTCGGATGACTCTTAAATCTACGATTCATTTTTTATGATTTGTATGTAATATATACTCCGTATTACTTTAAAAATGAAGATTCAAAAAAATTAAAGGGAAATTCCTCTTGGTACCCCTGAGGTATCGGCAATTTCTTTTGGTGTCCCACCGATTTTTATTTTCCTTTTGGTATCCTTGTACTTTACAAATTTTCCTTTTTATACCCAAAAGTGTTTATAAATCATATTTTCATCCAAAATAACCATTTTTTTTGTTTAAAAAATAAAAGTAAATAAAACTACTTTATATTATTGCTATTTTATTACTAATATATGTATATACATTAAAAATAAGAAAATAAACACTTATAGATGGGTGTAAGAGCACCCAGGTCCCCGCCATCAACCCTTCTTCCGCCGCCGGCGGGCGGCTCCGGTGACGGTAGCGGCGGCGTCGGTGACAAGCTCCTCAGCCATATCCAGGACCACCTCCGGGTCAACTCCGCCCGATCCAAATCTAACCGGAGCTACTCAATCGTGGACTCCCCGATCCTCCATGCCAACTTCCTACAGGAATCTCTCTTGCCCCATGGATTGCCGTCCACCGATCTCCTCAAGCCTCAGATCGATATGTGTCTCGATCAAATCGGTCGATTTCGTCAAAACCCTAGCCAATGTCTACAAGAGGATCAAGGATTGTCCTCAATTCGAGAGATCCGGGGCTTATCTGGAGCAATGCGCGGTTTTCAAGGGTTTGTTCGATCCCAAATTGTTCAGGAGGAGCCTCCGATTGGCCAGGCAACACGCCGTTGAGTTGTCCATACAAAGATCGTGCTATCCGCCTGGTTTAGGTATGAGAGCAGGGAGGATGAATTGCACGGGTCAACACCATTAATTGGATTGCTGTGGCATGAACATTGAGTGGCCTAAGGCAAGCTTGGTCTATGCTGAATTGAAAGTAATACAGATTTTTGATCTCGACAGATTAGTGCTTCAGATGAGTGTTCTTACTCATCCGAGTTTTAATTTTATTTTTCATATTTTTTTATGTATAATGGTGTATACATATACTCCCTCCGTTTCCGAAAGATTGTCCATATTTCCATTTTGGATGTTCCCAAAAGATTGTCCACCTTTTAATTCTTTCCATTTATATCACATCACATTTACATTATTATCCCAAAACAATCATACATTTTACCTACTTTTACAACTTCTTTCTTCTTCATTTCTCTCTCCTTATCTACTTTTACCCCTACTTTGTCACTTTATTACAATATCTCTCTTCCACCTCAACAAAATAACACCATAAATACACATCTTTTTTGGATGATTTGACATGCCTTAATCTACTACAAAACTTGCTTTATGGACAAACTTTCGGGAACGGAGGGAGTATTAGTAATAAAATAGTAATAATATAAAGTAGTTTTATTTACTTTTATTTTTTAAACGAAAAAAATGGTTATTTTGGATGAAAATATGATTTATAAACATTTTGGGTATAAAAAGGAAAATTTGTAAAGTACAAGGGTACCAAAAGGAAAATAAAAATCGGTGGGACACCAAAAGGAATTGTGGATTCCTCGGGGGTACCAAGAGGAATTTCCCAAAATTAAATTTAATGAGATGTTAAAAAAAAGGTGGGTGACTATAAATTATGAATCCTTTTCAATGAGTCGTAATGTATATTGCTTTAACGTAATGAAGGAGGATGGAACTAAAATCGAGGTTTGTTTGTAATGGGGGAAGGAATAAAAATCAAGAAAGAAGCTGACAAGATTCGAACGCTGTATTTCAAGACAAGCTATAAGTTTCCCGTGCCATCATGCTGCGGTGGTCTTTGTATACATTACCTAAACAAGCTAAATATATATAAAAACTTCCCCAATACTATACTACCTATACTACATTTTTCGGCGACATGGGGAGGCGGCCGCCCCCCTCCGCCCCCCCCCCCTAAATCCGCCACTGGTCATGGTGGTGACCAATGTTTACATTGGTCTTTCAACCTCTTTTGAACACGTGTATACATCACACAAAGTTGAATATTATATTATTCGATAGTATAATTTTTTAATTAAAAGACCAAAAATTTTGGTCCACTGCTGCATGTGCTCTTAATCACAAAGCCATGTTGAGAGCGCATATGAGTGGGATTGGAAGCCCATCTAGAATTGAAATAGACAACGATATCAACACGAGGAGAAGCCAAGATAAGAAAATTGTGATCAAGTGTTCCCTTAATGTACTGAAGAATACGTTTGACATCCTACCAATGAGATTGCATGAGGCGATGCATGAATTGACAACCACGATTAACCAAAAAACTGAGTTCCGAGCAAGTAATTAATGGAAGCATATTGAAAGTTGTCCACCACACGAGGATATGCAATAGGAACTATAAGGAGCGTCAACAATCGCGGAACGTCAACAGTCATTGTTCCTAGGTGAAGTTTAATTATTCGGTTCATTGTCTTTAACGTGGTGGTTCAAAAACTTGAATCACTCGGTTTATATATGACAAGATGTGTAAATTGTGTAAAAGAAAAGTACTAAGCTAATTGGTTTTAAGTTCATGCAGTTTAATTATTTGGCTCATTGTCTTCAACGCAATGCGTAAATTTTTTAAATATAAAGTATTGGGTTCATTCTGTTCCACTTGTAGGCTCGTGCAGTTTAATTATTCGTTTCAGTTAATATAAAACCGCATAGAAAACAAACTTAATCCTCAAAACACATAACGTACAAAATATTGCCCTTCATGAGGTTTATACTCGTCTAGACAAGTAGGAATGAAATATGAGAAACTGTGTGATGAGTGAAGAATGTCGACATCACTATCTTTTTAATCATCATCCAATGAGACAACACCAATAGTGCTAGTATCATTATGAAGATCCTTTAACGGAACTCCATCAGTACTAGCATCACCATCTATATAAGACAACTTAGGATGACCCGAGCTTAATTATTGAACAACCTAAAAATAGTAAGTTATGTTTAAAGCAACATGAAACACATAATGAACACTACAAATGTGAGCGTACAATTGTTCTTTTGTGTTCACAAATATTCTCATTTTGGTTCATGAATTTCCAAGGCCTGGTTCAATGAAAATGACAAAGCGGTTCGCTTAAAATAATACACTAGATGGTTGAGGAATTTTATCAAACACATGTAGACACTAAGATAAACATACACAAACAACCATTGTTTTAAACGAAAACTTCCAACTGTATTGTAAAAGACATCAACAACTTCTATTTTGCAATCTTTATCAATTATATGTTTCTCTTCGCCACAATACATAAGCTATACAAATACGACGCAATTTCAATGCATGTCAAACATTCAGACAAATTACTTGTTGTCAATGAACTAAAAAGTCCATTCCAAAGCGGAAGGAGAATCGAAGGAATACCTAAATCCATCAATGAAAATCGAGAGAATCGAAGAAGAATTGAAGGAACCAGTTGAAGA
Organism: Polygonum maritimum; assembly: GCA_963924305.1. Taxonomy (NCBI): domain Eukaryota; kingdom Viridiplantae; phylum Streptophyta; class Magnoliopsida; order Caryophyllales; family Polygonaceae; genus Polygonum; species Polygonum maritimum. The sequence continues at coordinate 5,153,982 of OZ002734.1, forward strand.
AGAAGGGGATGAGGAACAACGACTCTCACGCGCGAGGAAGAGGGGTGAAGGTAGGGGGCTAGAAAAAAGACAAAAATGCCCTACTTGGTATTAAATGAGCTAGTGTGGACCATTTAATTAGAGCCCTAGATCACTAAGGTCTAATGGCCAACATTCATTCTCATTTTACACATTAAAAAGTTATCTCATCTGATCACAAGTCTATTAGTATATGAAATTTTTTAAATTGTAAAATTAATAAAGATATATAATTGTTAAAATAAAATAAACTTTTATTAATTTTATATGAAATGGGGCCAAAATTAACATGAAGGCTCAAAAGGTCTCAATTTTAATAGATTGTATAGATTATTCTACCTATAACATATTATAATAATTAAGAAATTATATATTTTGAAAAATATATATGGGTCAAAAGATCTTTTGATCATATACCTAAAATCTTTCATTTCTTAATTAAAATGTTCATTAGTTATATATTTCTTGATTAAAGATGGGGTTGTGCATTTTTAGACCGGACCGGCATGGACCAAAAGTATTCGGTCCTATCTAATTCAAACCCAGTTGGTCCGGATCGGAATGGACCAGAATATATAATTGTATATAAAATATATACATATTAATATGATTATTAATTTTTTTTATTTATAAAATGTACCTAAAATGCATATACACTTATTGAAAAAATAAAATCTATAAATAAATGATTTTTTAATATAAAAACAAAAAAAATATTTTAATTCCAATATATTATATAGAAAATGAAATCCAATCTAACCCATTTCAAACCCGGACTGGACCGAGACCGGACTCTCGGGTTTGGTCCGGTCTCTAGTCCATGGTTGTGAATAATTCTGGTCTGCCAATCCGGTCCGGTTTGGACCGGATGCTCAGGTCTCATTAAAGATTTATAGTTGAATTTGTTAGAACACGCTTAGTGTTTTGGTGGTTCCAACCAGGTTGCCAACTAAGATGTACTTCAGGGGTTGGCGACTAGAATTCCATATATGGAATAAGCGAAACTCTAAATAAGGCAACGCACAGTGATTCTCTTATGGATGATTGTGAGATATTTGAGGATGCCTTTTATGGCAAAATAAGTGCAAAAAGTGGAGTAAATCATCCGATTATATTGAAGATCAATTATGATGATTTTATAATGTCTTATGGTTTTTTGTAGGAAAGATTTATTTATAGATTGTGTAGGATTTGTTCCTAATCGTTCAAGGAATAAATTATACCACAAGAGAAGGAATGAGAGTAAAGATGCTTGTTTTATTGATGTATGGAATAAATCCCTCCATTTAGGCTTTACAAGGTCTGTATTTATAGTATATATATCCACGAGGTATAATAATTCTATCTTCTAAAAGATTCTATCAAATTTGGAATCTCATATCTCGCCATATCGAGAGAATATAAGGATTCAATTATAAGTGATGCTTCATAGGCTTTCTAGTATAGGCCCATCATATTGGGCCGGGTCCAACGGAAATAGAGCAATGTTATCAATCCCAATAAAATGAGAAAAACATACTATTAGAGCATTTGTAAGTATCTTACAATAAAAAAATTATTGGACAATATAAAGTAATAAATCATTTTTATTGGACAATATCTAGATGTGTTAATTTTATTGAGCCTTAATAAAGAACTTGTATTAGACCAAATATTTGATTATAATAATTATATTATCACAATCAAATTTAAGATATTGTTGCATACAGTCTTAGAGCATATATAAAAAACATTACTCCCTCCATCACTGATAATTTATCTTGTATTCCTTTTTGGATGTCCCAAAAAAATATTACTCCCTACACATGCTCCGACAGTCAAAAGTCTGCAACGGTCAATTGACCCAATCCATCCAAGTTCCCAAAACGTCGTCGTATTACTCCACATCCTTCGTTTGATCAAACGACGACGCCAAGAAACGGACATTCCGGAAAACGCCGGCTACGTGTTCTGGTCGCCTCCTCCAACCGCTAAAACTCGAAACAGTTCCTGATAATCCATTATCAACCGAGCTTTCCTTCCCATTCATTCATTTTCCCCAGTCCCCGATCTGGGTTTCTCTGCTAATCAATCCATTGACGCCCAACAAGCAAAGGTATACAATGTCCCCATATTTTTAAATTCCATCTGTAGTTGTACAGTTTTACTTCTTTCTGGATTCATTTCCTCTCCTATGACCGTTTACCTTAAGCTATACTAGATTTGAAATGAAGCACACGGTGTGCTTTTTGCTCCAAATTAGGGCACATAAGAAATTGAAATTGGGGGTTAAAGAACATGACTTTCTGTGAGAATTGGGGTTTTGATGAGCTGTTTATTGTGAAGGGATCAATGGGTTCATTCGCGGGTGACTCGTGGATGAAGGAATACAGCGAGGCTGCAAAGCTGGCTGAGGATATCAATGGAATGCTATCTGAAAAGGCGGGATCGGGCCCTCATGGATCAGATTCACAACGGCATTTCTCTTCTGCAAGGAGGAAAATCACGATCTTGGGGACTAGGCTTGATAGTTTGGAAGCTCTTCTGTCCAAACTTCCCAGCAAGAAACCAATGTGAGCATGGCTGCTTGCTATATGAGCCTTGTGCATTTGAGTTTGCTACTCAGTTAAGCTCAAAAACAAATTAAAACTATTTGTCATGACTTGTCTCTATTCAAGTTTATAAAAACATGTTTGCCTTGTGTTAGAGGATTAGCATAGAGCTACTGACTTCCAAAAATTGATATGCCGTGCTACTAAATAATAATGCAAGTCTAGTTTATAATGTTGTAGATGAACTAGTACTCAAGACACTGAGTCTATTTTCTTGTGAAGGGCTTTTTGCATGCTGAAGGAGAGCTAAATTCATTGTGTATCTGCTAAATGGAAATGGCTATTCTCTCTAAATCAGACTTGGTTTGACTGCCAGCTATCTACAAATTTTTCCTGGAACTTTTATATCTGTGTTATGAAGGAAGATACTATAGGGAATTCGCAGTAAAAGACTGGTTACTCAATATAATTTTTTTCTTACTGGATTCAATTTTTTCTGAGAATAATCATTGATGGTTGGGCAATGGAAGAGTTGTACAGTTCTTCAATAGCTATCTGTTGCAAAGGCTGATGTGTGTGAATACGTTATTCTTTCTTCCCTGTTGAGTGTGTATGGAAGCATCACACACTACGAGTTTCCCCTTTTACTGCTTAGTTACTGCTAGGAAACTGCCTGAGGAGCTTCTGTGGCTTAAAATTTACTTATATGTTATGGACTTATGGGTACGAAACCAAATTGTGCATAATGTATTGGATTATTTAAGAGTGATCCTTGGATGCCAGGTGCAGGGAGGTACTTTGATTTACTTTGAAAGTAGTATTTGAATGAACCTGTTGCAAAGGCTTTACAACCTGCTGAACAATTATGCTATATTAACTCCGCCAAGTTCATATACTGCCCTCCTCTAGTTACATATCTACTTTATTTGTCTTCTTTTGCCTTGCAGGATCCTGAATTTACAGTATTCCAAAAGTTCTTGTTTCATCACTTTCTGACTTCATTTGTAAACCTGTGTACTTCTGAACATGATGATCTTTGCTTGCTTGTTTGCAGAACTGACAAAGAGTTGAATTGCCGGAAGGACATGATCTCAAATTTGAGAGCAAAAACAAAGCAGATGGCTTCTGCTTTGAGCATGTCAAAATTTGCCAGGGACAGCCTACTAGGCCCGGAGATAAAACCAGTTGATGCCATGACAAGGACAGCCGGCTTGGATAATCAAGGCATTGTTACCCTCCAACGGACAATTATCAAAGGCAAGTTTCCTTTGTTTGCTCATTTTGGTCCATTTTTTTTTTTACTTATTTTGTCTCTCATTTGGAGCAGAGCAAGATGATGGACTTGAGAAATTGGAGGAATCAGTAGTAAGTACAAAGCATATTGCGTTGGCCGTGAATGAGGAACTTGACCTGCACACCAGACTAATTGTATGTTCTATCCAGTTTACTATCTCCTTTCATAGGCTTTCTTTCCTTGAGAACAACGTACTGAATGGATATCCTAGACACTCCATGTTATTACATACTTTTCTTGATAGAAGATTTTACAAACATGTGTGCAGGACATCTTGGATTACCAGGTGGATGTTACAGGATCCAGGCTACAGGTAATCCTATATTTTATCAATCCATAAAAACATTATAGTATGTCCGTCCTGTACCTGCACGAAGTTGGGCTATTTGTTAGTTGTGCTTGGGTAGCATATTTTTGTTGGATTTCATTCAGCCACGACCTTCTTGAATTTTTTTCAGCTAATTAAAAATATGGGTATATATATACTGTCTTTATAAGATGTAAAGGAAACATTCTTGAGCTGGAACTGGTGTAATGAGAGCCTGTTCACATATTCTTCTGGTAAAAGACTGAAAATTTACTCATCTTTTCTGCTGGTAAAACAGCGCGTGGCAAGGAGCATTGGAATTCTCAATAGAAGAACCAACGCTAGCTGCTCTTGCTTGTGCTTGATGCTGTCTGTTGTTGGGATAGTCATTCTAATTCTTGTCATATGGGTACTCATCAAGTATTTGTAATAACAATACAGCCACAAGATCTTGTTTGTAATAGTTTTGCAACCCAACTCTTATGTGCTGTGTATTATTGTAAGTTTTATGTATGGTGTGACTTGTAATATAGCCAATGCAGTTGGGACAATTGATGTCTTTCTACAAACGGAACAAGGCTTGAAATATTAGGGTCTGTTTCGTGTGAACTTATTGCTAATAATGCTATGCTGCCAAACAAACCCTAGGCTTTCATTCAGCAATACACAAAGAATTGCCTTTTCATGTAACATAGGTTTTAATGTATTACATCTTGCATCACGATGTACTACAATGCACGATCCAAACAGACCTGTAATTAGGTAGATAAATCACACAGTTGAGCTGGCTGGAAATCATTCAAAACTACTTTCCAAAACATCTAAGAAATTGACAACAATACCCAGCCCGTAAAATTGCTGCAAGATCCACAACACCTCACTGTAATGGGTACAAATTTCACAATCCTGCCTAACAAATTCAAACCTAACAGGAAACTGGGGTACACAAGTCTCTGGACAAAAGTTAAAAGAAAAGCCTTCTTGGTGGCTGCTGCCTAGGAGGTACATTGTTGGGTTGAGCAGGAGACATGAGAGAGCCTGAAGAACCCCTGATTTCATGGCCAACTCCTACCTTGTCAAGAATCTTTGCAGCTCTTGGGTCGCTTATTAACGTCTTCTGAAACGACTGGGAGAAACCTGTGGCAATTATGGTAACATGGATCTCTCCATTGTATCGGTCATCCACAACAGCTCCAAATATGATGTTGGCAGACGGGTCTGCCAGACTTGTAACAACCTGAGATGAGAGTATTTTTTGCGTTATTATGTCACTTTAGTTTGCCCGGTTCTTAAGAAAGCAGTTGAAACAGTACTATAAGTAAAATAAGAAAACACAACACTGTTCGGAATATTAAACTAGTGTTAGTTGTATAATCCTGATGAAAAAGAAGACCAAATTAGAGAAGTGCCTGAGATTATAAATCGATGATTCAATAAATCTAAATTACTGGTAACAAACTGCTAAAATTCCCTGGGATGCTTGAAAAAGTAGTCTATTAAACATCTAGTTTTCATAGTTGTTTCGGGTCCAACAAAGTGTTTATGCAAGCTGGAGAAACTAGTTGGAATGTTCCAACTAGTTTTAAAGCACGCCAATGCAATGGAGTAAACTACGGTCATTATCAAAAGCTACAATAAGAGTATTTTGTTATAGGAAGATCGAAGAGCTATACCTGTGATACTCTGTTAACTTCTTGCAAGGTTATGTCCTTCCCTCCAGTAATATTGTATACAACACCAGTAGCAGATTGGATAGATGATCCAATAAGAGGAGCCAGAGTTGCTTGTTCAGCTGCTTCTTCTGCTCGGTTCTTGCTGGATGAAACACCTACTCCAAGCATTGCAGTACCAGAATCCTTCATGACTGCCTTCACATCAGCAAAGTCCACATTTACTAGTCCCGGTATCTGTTAAGCATGAATAATAAGCCTTTAGTTGCAATGCAGAAACAAGCATAGGGTATGTGAAGAGCCGTATGTTTAAATGATAAACTGACCGTGATTATATCAGAAATGCCCTGGACTCCTTGGCGGAGTACATCGTCAGCTAGAAGGAAAGCATCCTGTAGAGGGGTTTGCTCATCCGCAATATCCAAAAGACGGTCATTAGGAATTACTATGAGGGTGTCAACATTTTTCTGCAGCTTTTCTATGGCGTCCAATGCCTGAAGAGCACATGAACAAAATACTTCTTTACCCACAGAGAATCACAATTCAAAGTTGCAAAATTTGAAGCTCATTACATAGGATGACAAAGGCAATAAAATTAGGCCAAATCATGAAACATATCAGTTATAAATTTTCAAATAATGTGAGATCAAAGACCAGAGAATCACTATTATGATAATATGAGCACATAATCATACTGGCACTTGCCTGGAGGGATCTTTTACGGCCTTCAAAGCTGAAAGGATAGGTGACAACACCAACAGTCAAATAGCCTGCATCTTTGGATATTTGAGCAACCACTGGAGCAGCGCCGGATCCTGTCCCTCCACCCATTCCTGCAGTTATAAACACAAGATCCGAACCCTTTAAAGCTTCTGCAATTGATTCTCTTGATTCTTCTGCAGCTTGCTCTCCAAGCTGTGGATTCCCACCAGTGCCTGTATTTTATCATATACATATTGAAGCTTACATAGTGTGTTATTTAACTCATTGTTGCGGACCACACAAGCACATAAATGTTTTTTCCTGAAGGAAACTTGATATAGATAATCGACAATTTGCACCTAATCCCCGAGTCAAAAGCTCTCCAATCTGAATTGGGGTATCAGCAGCGGACTGTAAGAGTGCCTGCGAATCTGTATTTATGGCATAAAAATCGACACCCTGAGAAAGAGCCATCAGGAAGCAAAATCAGTAATCCCTCTTTATGCACATTTAGGTGGGGAACAATTATACATCACAAAAACCAAATTCAGAATCAATAGGATGGTGAACAACCAAGCCAAATGTGACTGTTTTCCGTGCAACCCATTTCCCAGAATTGTCATTTACACAAATGACAGTTCAACTTCCCTAGTTCTTCAATTGTCATAAATGAGGATCAAATTAACATGGGTCAACCCTATCTCCTACTCACACAATATTGGCTAAAATTCCACCTAAAACGAAGCACAATTCAGCTTCTTGATATGCCCTAACCACTAGATATAAACTACACATCAGTTCAGCCACACGTAGTTTAGTAAGCAAAGCATTATCCATTACAGAGAATAAGCTGAAATTCGCAGAAAGCCCACCTGAAGACCACTTCCAATCATGCGATTAACGGCATTGTTGCCACCGCCACCAACACCCACCACCTTAATCTTGGCGGTCTCCATTGGTTGAAAGGAACAAGAAACGAAGCGACCTCGACGAGTCGTTCTATTAGGAAACATTTTCCGGGATGCGAGAGGGAGGAACCTGTTACCGTGAAATGGGTTGGAAATTGAAGGAGATGGCATCAAATCGTTGGGGTTTATGAGGTGAACTCGAGCCATTTTTTCGTCAGGGACCTATCAATTATCGGAAGCGACGGAATGAGGGAAATGGGGATTGTACAGTAGCTAAAGTTGGCCAAGGGTGGAAAGAAAGAGTGTGGACATGAGAGACTGAGAACTTCTTTTGTTTTAGGCCCTCAACTCCGGAAAAGAGGAAAGTGTTGAAGGGTTAGGGTTTTTAAAATACGGAAATTTTACTTGATTTATTTTTGAAAATGAAGTTTTGATTTTTGAAAAAAGTGCTCAATTTTCCGTATCTAATTAGTACAAATCCCGTACCATGTACATATATTGTAGATGTAAACTCGACTTAATCGATTCACGATCGAATTTTGACCCGAACCTGTATTTTATTCGATAATATGCAATTCAAGTCCGATAGACCCCAAGTTCAAACCTATTAACCTATATATGTATTTTTTTATTATTTCAATTATGAAATCTATTATTTTAATTAATTATGTAGAATCTTCATAGAAATGAAAATATCACTTTTACCTAAATACAAAATATTTTCATATCAAAATTAAGTAAGATATGAAAGATATCAAAAATCACTTTTTCTATTGATTCTAGCAAGATTTGGAATTGATTTATATTAGGAAAATAAATTAACCTATCAAAAATTGGATAAGATATTAAGTAGATATAAATGTTAGTTACCATTGTTATAATAAAATCATTATTTTGTTCATCATTGATTACGTGGTTTAAATAACATTTTTTATTCAACGTTGATGAGGTGGTGCCAAATTTAACCAAAACATATGTTCTACTTTATATTGTATTATAGTAGATTTAGGTACTCAATTTGCAAATTACTTGGATTAAGCATCATGACGAAGTTTTTGATTTTTGAAAAATGTGCTCAATTTTCATACCTAATTTAGGAATTAGCTATCAAGTATAAATTTTGTATCATGTACTAGTAATGTGAATATAAAACCGACTTAACCAATTCAATATCGAATTTTGATCCTAGTCCAGTTTTTATATACGGAGAGTATATCCATTAATAAAGTACATTCAGTAAGGTTGTTCATTTGAATTCAGATTGAGTACAAATTAGTAAGGTTGTTCATTTGAATTCAGATTGAGTACAAATTTAGGGCTTGTTATACTTGTTACTCAAAAGTACTTTTAACATAAAAGTATACTCTTTTTTTTTTGTCTTGAAATTGATGAAAATCAACTACAATTCATCAATTTCAATGAAAAAAGTATACTTTTTAGCCAAAAGTAGTTTTTGGCACACAAGTGTAGCATGGCCTTAGTCTATTGAAATTTACATGTCAATTGGTCATTGTAAGTTTGGTTTAGTGGGGTTTAAGTTAGTCAGTTTGGTTGAGGATTTTTTTTGGTCGAACAGTTTGGTTGAGGATTTAGTATAGGCTCACGTCGTTAATTTTATATGTTAGTTGAGCCAAGTTATTATGATTGTCTTGTAAGTTAAAGTTGGCCAATTAGTGAAGAGAGTCGACTATTTTATACTTCCGTTATATATTTGTACACGTCTAATGTAAAACCTTACACAAATACTGTTATATATATGTACTTCTAATGTAAAATATATGCACAACACAGCCCACAAGAAAAGATGTACACCTAGTATGAAAATTTTGTGCATCCAATTTTGAAAAATAAAAACAGTCATAAAAAAACTCAATACACAAGATCTAACAAAATTCTGGATCAAAACTACATTGTGGGATTGAATGGTTCAACTCATCGATACAACCGTGAGTCCTGTTCCTATGATAGGGTACAAAAAGAAGAAATAACATATAGGTATCAAAGAAAACACCGCAATCTTCAAAAGACAACAATAATGATCTTGCCAAAGTGATCAAAACAACACAATCTTCGTATAGATTAGTGTAAGATCCAAGGCAAACAACATGCTAGATCGCCAGAACCGACACTAAAACTTTAAACTTGCATCATGCTGCTTACTTCTTGTGTAGCTAGCAAGGACACCTACCTCACGTTGAATGGTACAATTGGTACATTATCATCCCAACAATAGATCGCCTAGGTATACTCGTGTGTAGTTGATGAACTTATTCGAATGTGATAATGGATTTTGGAAGCTTGTTGTTTTCTTGAGCTCAGTTAGGGTTTGCATGAATAAGAAGCACAAGTGCACAGAATCTGTGTTAGGATCCAAAGAGAAAGTTAACCTTTGTCAGAAACTGATTTTTATTATAAAGGGAACATGCAACTAGAAGAAACCAATGTACCATTTCTCACCCTGTTAAAATTTAATCCCACAAAAATTACAAAAAATACAATAGAAACATCTCAATATGCAAACCAGGATTTGAATCAGATGGTTCAGATTGAAAGAATCAGGATTTGAGTCCTTCATTATTTCATCAACAAACAAGCTGCATCAATTTTGGCAAGCAAGAAGATTACTGCACAAGAATAAGAAAACCGACTCCATGGTTTCTGCAGCAACAACAAGAATCACATGCACTGCCTTCTACATGAGAGAGACTGAATACTAAAGACAAATCAAATCAATAGTCACGAAAAGGGATAACTCTGGTAACAACCTGGAATTGCTCTTGAAAGCAGATTACTCCCCTTCATTTAGAATCGGGACAATTAGTGGCTTCATCTGTGCAAGGTAAACAATCGCCCACCTGTTCAAGTAACAGAAATGTAAAGTGAGTACGGATGTTTCGTCGTTAGACTGATCATGCACATTGAAATATACATCATGGAACAATCCATTAGTAGCTCCATGCTTGGTTGTTCTTCATTCTAATGTTTCTGAATAATTTGTTGATTATTCCCTGAAGATCTACACTGCTACAGAATCAAACCAATAACCCCAGGTGAATAGTAAAGCAAAACCTTAGCTCAAACTGTTAAGGGATCTTCAACAGGTATATAAGTTAGTATAACTTATACCAGTAAGAACTTCTTTACAACAGCTATTTAAGTTAGTATACCTATAATCCTATCGGCATTTTCCACAAGCTTTAATTTCCTAGGCTTAATCCTATTTTTGTATTCTAGTTACAGCTCTTCTTCAACTAATACTATCGATAGCCAACCATCACTTCAACCACAACTATCCACGAAAGTTGTTGTTGTTGTCGTTGTTTTTTTTGGTTTCGTTCAATCCAAGCTCTTAGATTAACAATTCTTAGGACTGAGAAAGTGAGAATTTCAGAGGCTCCTTATCTCGTTTCCCACATTATTGTTCTTTTACAGTCTATGCAATGCGGTGCCTATATGAGATTAACATCTTCTGAATCACCAATGTTTTCTTGTCAAGTTCTTACATGAAAGAGAAGAAAATCTTCTCATCTTTCCTTGCTTACATTCTAAAGGAATCAATAGCAATTTTAGAGAAAAGTGATTAGTACATTAATTTATACTACATATATAGAGGCGGTTTCAACCTCCTCGCGGTGTAGTGTCTAAACTCATAAGGTATGATTTATGTGACTGATATGAAAATGAAAACTTACATCATCCAACAGGATACTGTTGCTGTCATGAGCAGAGTAATGTGAAAACTGCAATATAGAAACAAAAAGCAACCAATCAGTTTTATACAAAACTTAGAAGAAGAATTTACTTGAACTCTACAGTATCTCAACACTAATAAATCCTTATCTCATTGAAAAACATAAAAACCAGGGATTCATTTGGCTTCAGATAGTCTGCATTCTCAATCTATTAATCAAGATATCAAAGTAAAAAAACAGCTTCCATAATACTACAGATCCGGATGATATTCAACATCATCAAAATTATTCAGCCTATAGAATCATAACCTAAATTGTAAGGAGAAAGAAGATTACAGATTCGTGGAAGGCCCTCGATTGCAACACAGTCTGGTACAGAAACAAGCAATGAGCCCGATCAAAAAGAAAATCGCTGTTGTGACTAAGAACCCCATGCCTCTTCACTTCCGATCACACTCAATTGCGAAAATCTCTGTCCCTTTCGCTGCTATGTCTTCGAATTGACGATCGGTCATCAACTTCAGTCCCGATTCATTCCTCGATCTGCAAAACGCAAAATTCATCAACAGATTTGACACGATAATCGTGAATGAGCTCAATTTAGGATTGAATTGATGAATGTAAGGACAAAAACCATGAATGGAGGTCGGACATGTGTGGTATACTGGCCTGTTATGCAAGCGAGGCGAAGCTCTCTCTTTGTCGTATCAGTGAAGTTTTACGAACGGGAAATTATATAATCGCGATGCGAAAATATACCGGTTGGAAATTTGGGCCTTGGACTTACTCGGGTTAGGCCCAATAAGTATGGTCCAATATCAACTAGTTGGGCTGGGCTGGGTTGTTTTGCTTTGATCTCATTTCTGCAATTGCGTAGCTTAGTTCAGTCGGCTGACGTTACATTCAGCAAAATAAATTATGAATGGCAGAATACATATACACGCCCTCTGTACTTGAACGTTTTTCTCTATCAGCCCCTATAGTTAAAATTGTTCAATTAGACTCGTGTACTACCTCATTTTTTACCCATTGAACACAAATGGGGGCCGACACTGCTACGTGTATAACACGCGCCCAAGCTGTCAGCCACGTCCTAAAAACAAATGACATGTAGCCAAAATCTTGCCAGATAAGCCCAATTAGCACAACATTAAAAAAATTCATATTATAACATGAAACTAATACAAAATTTCATATTATAACATGAAACTAAGCTTGATGATGGCCGAAGTACTTGGGCTGCCGGAACCACGCATGTACTCGGCGTCGAGGGTGACGGCCACGTGGACCAGGCAGGTCGCACACGGAGCCACGGGCGGGGGCGCACTCGGCCGCGTTGTGGGAGGGTTGGGACTGCCGGAACCGATCGAAACCCCAGGTGGGCGGGGGTGGACGTGAGGCCGCAGAAGTTGGAGGCCGAGCGGAAACCCAGATCTGGCACATTTCATCCTCAGCTCCACCCAAACCTAATTTCAACCTTTTTTCCCTTCATCTTCAGAGTAGAGTAACTCAGCAATTCATAACTGAAACGACAATCAAACCTAAACAACCAGCCCTAACAACCACAATCGCCCCCAATTCGACACCGATTTCACCAATCGATGGGTCTTTGACAACGAACTTGTGATGATGATGATGGGTCTTTGGGTTGATTGCAAGAGTAGAAACTGATGCTGGGCAAGTGGTAGAAGGGCTATAGCCACAAAGTTGTAGATTTCCCAAATACGAGCTCGAATTGAACCTCGAAGCAAGCCGAAGAGGGACCGGACCCGAAAGGGTGTTGTAAGACACATTGAATGTGCCAAGATTTGGTAGCTGAGCAATTGAGTCTGGGATTTCATCAGTGACGCTGTTATAGGACAAATCAAGAAATTTGAGGGTTGAGATTTTCCCTATTGAATTAGGAATAGGGCCGGAGAGAACCCGAAGAGAACTCCCGCCCACCCGGAACGCTGCCATCGATGGAGTTGTGGGACAAATCAAGAACCCGAAGAGAAGAGAAGAAGAGTAGTAGCCAGGCGAATGTAGAGCTGCTTCTTGGTCCGGAACTCGGCCAACACAGCCTCGCCGGAGTCAGAACCGGCGACGACGAGATTGCAATCGGACGGCAGAAACCTCTTTCAAGCCGACATGAAATCCCTCGAGACGAGGGCGAGACGGCAGGCGTCGGCCGGCGAGGTGAAGGTGACGATGTCGGCGATACATCCCTCGGGAACGGAGTGGAAATCGATACCAAAAACCAGTCACAACACACTCTTTCTTCCAACTAGCAAAAACATTTGTTTTTTACTAATAACGAAGAAAAGAATAAAAAAAGCCACCTTGGTTTTTTTTAATTTAATTTTATTATTTGCCATGTCAGGAAAAAAAACCAAAACACTCGCACTACAGGGGTGTAACTTACACGCGTTTGTCCTATGACATTTGTGTTCAATAGGTAAAAAAATGAGGTAATATAGGGGTCTAATTGAACAATTTTAAGTATAGGGTGCTGATAGGAAAAAACGTTCAAATACAGGGGCCTGTATATGTATTCTACCAATTATGAATTGCCTAGTTTAGTTCTTTCATTTCCCAATCGAGTATTATTTGTGGTATTGATTTGTACGAAAAATCTAAAAGCATCATTACTATATATGTACTTCTATTAACACTTGAAACTCATAATTTTTTTTTTTTGATCCATTGAAACTCATAATTTATTAGGCCAGATTTGAGCTCTCATTTTCACGTTCCCACAGATGTCGTTTTAAGCTAAAGTATACTCTACGATCCAAACATAAGAAACTAAAGACAACTACGTGTTACGCCTTCAAATATAGATCACAAATTTAATTCGGTCTCATGATTAGACCAGTCAAACCCAAGATATGGAGTACTGTACAATATTTCGTTCATCACATGAATCCAGCCCTTAATAAAATCCGCGTGTAATTTTTTAATGCCATTATTAAGGTATATTTTTTTATTCGATGACAGTCGTTTGAGTGTATGTATGTGGTATTATCAATCGGTGCAGCTTTAATGGCGTACACCTGGTTTTACACTCTCCATCTCAAATCCTCTTCTGATCTATATCGCCTCCCTCCCAACCTCCCCCCTCTCTCTCTCTGTCGGTCGCCATTAACAGCACCGGTGACCTCGACTGCTGAAGGCGATTCAGAGGACCTCCTTGGCTTGAGATCTACGCTCCAGACGTCTCTGCAAAGTTGCTGAACTCGCAAACGGAGCGATTTCGCCTGGCCATTGTTGCTTGCAGGTTGTTTTTCTCTTTCTCTTTATGCGCGCGCTCTCTCTCTTTGTTCCTTCCCGTCTTCGTCCCACATTACTGCCTTTACATGACGATGTTAAAACCCTAATCCGTAGTTGTTTTCGTTTCTTATGGAATCCAGGGTTTGCATTTCGAAATTTTGTGTCTGGATTTGTTGCCTGAGGAATTAGTCTACTTAAGTCTTGAGCTCTAGAATGTTTGAATGATTTACCTGATTGTGGTGTGCTGATACGTTTTTTTAGAAGGAATTTTGTAGGGTTTTTCTTTCTAATAATCAGTGAACACGCTGCTTACATGGTATTAGGAATTTTTTTTTTTTTTTAAGAATACATGGGAATCACATGAGTGGTAAACTAGTGCTTTCTATTGTGGAAATCTGGAATTAAGACTTTGATAGCACTTGAGTCTAAATTTGGGCAGTTAGGTAAATTAGTTTCAGAATTACATTCTCACTCCTTCGAGTCAGATTTAAATAAAGAGCGACTGTTCAGCTGCTGCTTTTGGTGTTGTTGCAGGTTGATGAAATTGAGGCATTTGGAGAGTAGGGTTGAAGATAATGAAATTTCTTCATATTGAGGATATAGATGGGCAATCCTCCTGACAAGTCATCAGCAGCCACATTGTCACTATGGGGTTTCGGGCTGGTCTGGAGCGGCAATGGAAGTGAAGTTTACGGTTGCATGGGTCTTTACAAGTTCCGCATTTTGTCTTGCTGGAGATCCTCTTCTTCCTCCTCTCAGAGGAAGCCTATATCATGGTCCTTTCTTTGCGGGGTTATGCTTTTTGCTGTTGGTTTGATTTCACTTTTTACTGGCCATGTCGCTTCTAATCTTGAGTGGTACTCCCAGCGGATCAAGCCTTCCCTGTATAACAAATTCGTATATCCTCTATCTCCCCCTCTCGCTTTTCTTTCGGTGATTTTTCCTTTATTTCCTCATTGCCTTTGAACTGCATGGTTTTGGGCTGTTTGGTTAGATCCAGTTCCCTTATTGAATAGGAACTATGCCAAATAATGCTTGTTAAATTGCCTTGGGGTTCGGCCTTATTAAATGGAATTAAAAACTTGTGAACGTACTTCTAAAAATGTCCTTCTACAGACTAGCATGAAATTTGAATGAAGGAAGATGGGATGTCTAATTCTGACAAGTGTGTCTGGATTTTCAACGAGGGAACCCACGAATTTTAGTGACTTCTTTCGTACAGCTACTAACTACTCCTTGTTGAGCACTAAATCAGTAATAATGCTTCATCAACCGAGGCTGATGGCTGAGGAAAGTATTTCCTTTTTTTACTTCAGTTGTGAAGGGAATCTCAACTTCAACTGCTGTATACGAACCTCATATAATGCATGATATCTTTGAGGGATCAAATGTGTTTCCATGAGAGCTGGTCCAAACTTAGCTCAGACCCAATTGAAGCTGAAGTTACAGATCTGACTTGTTTTCTGTTCTGATATATCTATGATTTAGCTACGGTGCCAATGCTTTTAGAAGATGAATAGCCTATTTGAAACTAACTTAGATTGGGAATATGTTAACATGGTCGTCTATTATACGTTGATACCTAAACAATGAAGGATATAAGAAAATGCAAGTGTCTCTTCATGATAGATCTTCTGATGAAGTTTTGTATTTATGGGGTTAGAATTCAAAACCTCATGATGTGTCATTATACAGATGTGAGTTCTATATCATACACTTTCCAAAGCAGTATGTGCACTAATAAGAAAGTAAATTCTACATTGATATTAAAAGAAGTCAAAAGAGTTGTTGAGAATTTAAAGTTTTATTTTTTATACTTTTGATCTGTAATAGTGAAGTTTGAAGTGGTATTTAGAGTTGTTGGAAGCATTTTTTATTTGAGTGTGGTATTTCTAATGGGAAGGGACAAATAAATGCAAAAGGAGCGTACCTTCTTCATCTTTGAATCCTTGTTGTACAGTTGACGTAAAATGTACTCTACCACGATGACTTGCAAAAATGCATTGTAGACTATGCATATCTTAAGGTTTCCTCTATTGTATTAGCTTCAATATGCCTTAATGCCCATATGATTTGTGTTTGCAGAATGGATTTCGTCATGAACATATAAATATCTGGAAATCCAAAAATTCAAAATTCTACTATGGTTGCAGTGAAAGGGGTAGACGGTTTGCTTGTAAGTAATAATTCACTGCCTTTTGCTTTCAAATTTGCATATGCTTCCAATTCTAATGTAGGAGGGCATTGTCTTGCTATTTTTTACCAAAGAATGGGAGCTTACTGCTGTATATCTTTATTATTCATTTCCTGTTCTAGTGCTTAACCACCGTTAGTGTAATTAAAGCCTCAGAAATATGTGGCTCTGATCATATATTAGTATTTTGAAATTCTTAGGATGAACGAGGCAATCTATTCTGCACCTAGGATACCAGATGGTAATAGATTTTTTGACATTGGATCTCTTTTCTATAACATGTCCACTCGTCCAAAATAATCTGTTAAGAGTTCACTATCATGAGTCTATGACATAATTCCTTTGTCATATTATCTAAGTGAAGCAATATATTTGACATTTACAATGAGAACTTGATGTTTCAATGCAGCTGCTGTTCCTGAGCGATCTTCAAATGGATATCTTCTCATTGCAACAAGTGGAGGGTTGAATCAACAAAGAACTGGAGTAAGTATATATCCTCTGTCATCTTTTTCAGATAAATGTGTAATATCTTTATAATACATCAACATTGACAGCTATGCAGACCCCAAGAAAGTGCTTTGAAGGTCCTATGTTAAGAGGGAAGGAGGCCTCTTCAAAGGACTTCCTTGGGCTCTGTGTAGACCCTGTATTGAACGAAGGCAATTTCAATCTTTGCATGTTTCCTTCTAATAATGTTTCTTCCTCAACATCTGTTGATGTAATCTACTCAGATTACCGATGCTGTAGTAGTTGCTCGGATACTCAACGCTACATTGGTCATTCCTCAGTTGGATCATCATTCGTATTGGGAGGATAAAAGGTCTGTATGTTCGCCTGGGTGCAATTCATTTGATTTCAATACTTGGTGTAATGATTATATCATCTTATATGTTTTTTCTGAACAAATGTCTTCTCATATTTTAACGTTTTATAATGCAGTGAATTTGCGGACATTTTTGATGTTGACTGGTTCATATCTTACCTTGCAAAAGATATCAAAATTGTGAGAAGAGTCCCAGATAAAGTTATGAGATCAATGGAAAAACCCCCATATACTATGCGTGTGCCAAGGAAATCAACCCCAGAGGATTACCTAGAAATCGTTCTACCAATACTCTTAAGAAGAAGGGTGCGATGCATCTCTTTCTCATTATTTGATTAGGATTCTTGCTATTAATATCATTCTGCTCCAAAATTGTACTTGTTCTTTACTTTGAGTATGCAGTTCGTGTTTGACACACTGTATACGTTTAGTCTATGATATTATCAATTTGATTTTACTTCTTCAAGGTAGAAAGTTATCTATGTATTCCCTTGGGCCTATTATATTTTGTATATATCGGAGGATTCCTCGACAGCATTATATTTTTCTTCATTCTAGTTTGTTTGCATCTGATTAAGAATTAACACAATTGCAGGTGGTGCAACTATACAAGTTTGATTACAGGCTTGCAAATGACCTTAATTTAGAACTGCAGAAGTTGCGTTGCCGAGTCAACTATCATGCCCTAAGATTTACATATCCTATCCATGAAATGGGCCAAAAAATTGTATGGAAAATGCGCAAGATGGCAAAGCGATTCATTGTTGTCCACCTGAGGTTCGTGTTCACTTCTTTCTGTTTCATTGTCCATGCAATCTTTTCTTGTGCAATGCTGTTACCTACTCCTTGTATAATCCTATCCTACCTACCTTTGTAAAAAAAACAAGATTGATATATACTAGGCCTACTGCAATCTGTTAATTAGACACTATGTTCCTGTCTTTGTCAATCAACATTTTCTCTCCTGTTAGTCGCAACTTGCAACAATATAAAGGCTCAAGCATCTATAGTTAGTTACTTCACTTGTAAGTAAAATGCTTGCCAGTATCTAGATTTAGTTTATGAATGTCATAGAATCATTCACAATGTCTTTTATTACTTCCACTCACCTTTTTTTAATAATAAAATTGATGTTGTTGTAGGTACGAGCCTGACATGTTAGCGTTCTCTGGGTGCTATTTTGGTGGGGGTGAAAAGGAGAGACTTGATCTTGCTGAAATCAGGAAAAGATGGGATACCTTACCTGTGAGTCCTTGGTTCCTTCTCGTGTTCTATCTCTAGCTGCTATTTCATTGACGATTCTGCATTGTTGACTTGCATGAGCTGGATACAACCTGAACACGATTGCCTGCTATTTTTTTCAATCAGCTGTCTTGTAGGGTTATCTAGTTATCGTAGTGACACTCGAAAATTTGAACTTGGTGAAAAACTTTATCAACCAATTAATGAAGATCATTTGAATGTATGGTTTTGGGTTTAATTCAGTGTCTGTCAATGATATGTGGCCTACACAGACACTTTCTTCAAATTTGAATTTTGAAACTTAATTTATCGACGGATAGTGTTCTAGGTATTTGGTCTCAAATTTATGAGGAGATAACTTTCATACGCTTACGAACTTATGTGTTGCTCATAGCCTGTTATTAAATGTGTTCTAAAAGAAGCTCAGCGGAAGCTCGGCGTGGAGGGGGTGCCTACTGCCTAGTGCCTAAATGGCTGAGTGTGAACCTAGGTTGGGTCCAGATGGTTAGGACGGGATTGGTTATTTGCTAGTATTTCTGCCACCTTTCCATATTCCACATAGACAAATACTAACTCATAATTGCATATATACACATAATATAATAATTAATATTCCGTAAATTCATACATTATTCTCCTTGTCTACAAAAACTCAAACTAAAGCTCTTCATCATTATCATCATTATCATCATTATCATCACCATCGTCATCATCATCTCTTCCTCCCGCCCAGACTTGCCTAGACCATGCCCAGAGACCAAACCCACCAAGGACAACCAATTAACCCCATACGAGGACGTTCTCTGCCTGCCTACTGCCTGAGTGCCGCCTTGGCTGTCATTTAGTACTCTGGATACTAATGAAGGACTCTTCAGTAATCATTTAATTGACCTTCACACCTTGCCAGTCATTCTATATCCTATGTTGCCATTTATTTATTCATGTCTTCGGGTTATGATATCTGCTTGATTAGTTACAGAACCATTGTAGTCCAACTTCTATTTTGGTCATTTTTACAGGAGTTAAGCCCTATGGAAGAGCGAAAACGAGGAAAATGTCCCCTTACTCCTCATGAAGTGGGTTTGATGCTACGAGCACTTGGTTTTAAAAATGATACCTATATTTATGTTGCCTCTGGTGAAATCTATGGCGGGGAGGATACTCTAAGACCCCTAAAGGAATTATTCCCGAACTACTATACAAAGGAAACCCTTGCTGGTGAGGAATTGAAAACTTTCCTTCCTTTCTCATCACGACTTGCTGCCATTGACTACATAGTGGCTGAAGAAAGTGACGTATTTGTGACTAATAACAACGGGAATATGGCAAAGATACTTGCAGGTCGAAGGTAATGATTTCAACTGTTCTGATAATAATGTTAAATGGTACTTAAATCATTTGAAAATGCAGTATAGACCAAAATCTCTCTTAAGCTATCATTTGTCTTCTGAGATTACAACCACTCCTGCTTCTTTACAATCTTATTGCTTATGTAGTTTAAATAGCCATTTGAATACCTAGTTTAGCCCTAGAATTAGCTGTAGTGGGTTTAGTATCAAGGGTGAAATAAGGTATGGGCTTGGAAAAATAACTAAATAAAGTGTTTCTGTTTTCTTGTCATTGCAGATAGACTAAACAATATGTCTTGAAATGACCTGAAAACGCAACTTGAGCTAGCTACAAATAATTAGGTTTTGCTGGAAATTTCAACAAGTACGCCAAAATGTTCCAAATCAAAACCTGAAATAGTTCAAACCTTATATAAACCAAATTAGGCAGATCATGGTCTAAACCACCCAAACGTGCTCAGCAAATACACCACCAATCTGATAAACTCAAGCTGAGTGTTGAGAACCTTTTTACCCAGATATTGAAAACTAGCCAGCCATAACCTGCTATAACTGAAGGATGCCTTGCTTGCACCTAACATGCCCAGTCCAATGAACAGCATTTTGCAAGATGATCTAACGTGAACTTGGCAAAGGAAAATGAGACACACCTATTTTCTTGGATGTGAGCTGAAAAAAAGGACTCTGTTTTTTGCAATTTGACTGATCACTACTTGTCTGATTATTTTCATTTACTGATTTTGAAGGAGGTACATGGGTCACAGGAGAACAATCAGACCGAATGCAAAGAAACTTAGTTCCTTGTTAATGTCAAGACATAAAATGAGCTGGGATACATTCGCCAGGAAAGTGCGATCATGCCAGAGAGGATTCATGGGAGAACCTAATGATATCAGAGCAGGAGGCAGAGATGATTTCTTTGAATTCCCAACACCTTGTATCTGCAAGAAACCTTTTGATTACCTTTCCAATGAAACACGAGATGACAATACCAACAACAAACCCTTGGAAGGTCCACCTTTGTCCTCGGTCTCCAGGTATAGTAGCAGAGCGGAAGTGGGAATCAAGCAGATTTTCAACAACAAAACTATTACCAGAGGAGGCCAAATTTCTGTTGCAAGAGACAACAGAAAATGAAGACAAGATTTTGACAAAAATTTGACTTGCCACTTGAAATGAAGAGAGGCTGCGTGGAGATGGAAGCTCCTGAATTGCCGTGCAATCCAAAGGGTATGTACATCAACTCTCTTCATGACTAACACAAGCTAGGTGAAAAGTGTCTTTCTTCAGGCTGGAGAACTGAGCTAGATTTTGATGTAGAAACAGACTCAAAGAGCCTGTGATTATGTGAAGTGACCTGTTTATAAAGTATGTATGCACAGCTTGAATCCAATTGATTAATTCAGCACTGCAGTTTATGTTTCAACTCAAGAACATAGTTTGCCGATTGGCTTAGCGATTTTGGAGTTCTTCCTTTCTCATGGTCTGTAGATGTTTTTGTGAAAAATTATATTTTAGAGTGCTTTCAATTTTGGCTATATATGAACCTGTTCTGTTTTGCCTTTATATGTCAAAGTCATCAAGCAGTAGTGACATGGAATGGTTTCCTCTGAGGATGATTAATGTGCCACTTGTTCTATTACGCAAACAGGAAAATGTTTGATCTTTCAATGATGGTTGTATTTTGAGGTATATAGAAACATTGGTAATTTCATATTTCGTTAATGTCATCTATATAGGGACAGTTTAGCACAATCAAAATTAAGACTTTGACAATTTTCCAACGGACAAGTGTTACTGTGATGCCTTAAATCTTGTAGAGTTGTAGGCTAATCATCCACGTGTCGTCCTCTTTCACATTGTGTCAAGAACAATGTACCACTCGAAGAAATAGATGAGTGAGTTTGTGAGCTAGAGAAAAATTCCTCTCATAATAATCGCAGCAGTTAGAGATTCTTTGATATGGCTGTACAACTTTTATACAAACTTGGCAATAAGTAACTTAGATTGACAGCTTGCCAACTACTACTAAGTGATACATCTAACCAAACCGTATTACTAACCAGCGTAGGAGACTGATAACATGAATTTTTATAAAAATATTTTGTTGTCTTTGCTAGGGCTTGGTCATTGAATTTGCAAGCTACAAATGTCCGTATCAGTTCAGTTGTTGTTGATGCCATGCATTGTACTCAAATTTTGACTTGATTATCTTGAAACCGTCTTTTGTTTTCCAAGAAACGAGTGAAGCATCAAGGCATGAACCCAGGTTTGCATTTGAGAAGCCAGTCCACACGAAATTGCATTCCACTCGATAGTAATATTTCAAGAAATGTAAGCTAAGTTTTTTTTTTTTTGGTGAAATAATGTAAAGCTAAGTTGAAGGTGTGGGTGGGTGCCTTTTTTTTTTTTTTGATGAATGTGGGTGCCTTTGTTGGACACAAATTGTGATATAATTGTTGGGCTGTGTGTGCAAAGTCTAGTCTAGTGGGTGCATTTGGTTACCAACGTAATTGCAAGATCTTCATAAACTTGATGAGAATGAAGTAAAAAATGTGATGGGGTTCTTCCTTATTGAGTAAACCAAGAGGAAGGATAAAAAACCACATTAGAAAAGAATATAAGAATATTAAATGAACAAAAGCCCAACAAGGCTCTATTATATTATCTTGTGAATTTTTTTTTTTTTTTTTTTTTTTTTTTTTTTTCCTTTGAGATAAGGAAGTGATTAGGGTCGTTGTAATTATTATTTGGGCTCACCTAGAGCATCCACAAAGGATGAGAACTGATTACTAACCGACTCTAAAAAAAATAAGGCAAACCGCCGTTTTGGAATCTCGAACCCAATACCTACCATGACTGCTCAACCAGTGAACTTATGTGCCAAGTGCATTTTGTGAATGCTCTTGACACCCATTGTCCATAAACCCACTAATCCCTTTTCTAATAAAAAGGGCGAATTTGTGAGGTATCCCTCGCAAAAATATCCTTCAAACTACCAAATTACAAAGTATGTCGTTTTGGAAATTTAATTTATTTTGTACAATAATGTTTACTTTATTTTATGTTTTCTGTTAAATAGAATTTATTAAAAAAATCGTTATAATTATGTTTAAAATAGAGAGGTGACTTCCCACTATTTTACTAAACTTCACACCAATAAATTACAATAATATCCTTATTTCAAGATATATACGCACTTAAAAAAAATTTCAGGAAAGAATGTATCTTAAGATCTTTTATGTTTGTATGGTTTCATATATATATATATACATATATGATGTATTTAAATCGCAAGAAAAATTTTAATATTAAAATTTAAGTAGAAATATTTTTTAACTCTATTTAAATCTTAAATATTAAATATCAAAACTCCAAACCTAATCTCTTTTCACTCCATTTAAATTTTAAAGCATAATCCTAATTAATTCTCAGTATACTTTTCAAAAAAAATCATCCATATGTATTTGTTGATGTAGAAATACAAAAATAAAATAAACTAAAATTTTATAGTACACACAAAAGAGAATAAATATACAAAATAGAATTATTGAACCAAAAAAATATAGGTGAAGAATAGAATTAATAATTTAAAAGCATTACAACACACCAAAATAATAATAGTTCAAATCATTAAAACAATAAACAATAGAGAAAGTTTTAAAAGTATTATGCTAAGATGGTAAGATGCAAAATAAAATAAAAAAACAATATATTAGGATTGATTTATCAACTTCTCCCGATACTATTTTAAGGAAACTTTGACCTTGTTTAATAAAATAATGAGTGGTATTATAGGAAAAATATTAGCCAAGTGTGATATAAATAAATTTTAGGTGTGCAAAATAGCACTTATGTAAGATATCTATTACTATATATTAAAGTGGAAGCAAATTCCGCCACCATATTGTGCCATATCACCCCTTATGAAAAAAATTATCTTATCAATCTTAGTTTTAGGCTTAATCTTATGCATATTTAATTAAAATATTAGTTCTATCTTAAATATTGAGTTGTTTCCTATCCTAATACATAAATCTCAATCTTATCGTTATATGGTTACCTATTTAGTTATTACTAGTATAGGACCCGTGCCTTGCACGGTGGTGATGCTTTTAATATCGTTTTATTGTATTAGATTTTAATTACTGTTTAATAACATATATGAATAAGGAGACAAATAGAGTTGCCATGTCGATACGTAAATTAATAAATTATCACTAAAAATTATTTAACTGATCTATTGAACCCATCCTAACCTCAAAGTGCTGCAAGTTGCATATTACATGACAAACTTCCATGCTAGATAAACCAAATAAGTTATGCATAGATGTATAGGTTTGTATTAATATAGACGTGTAGCATTAAACGAAAATTGAATAAATAGTATTTATACAAATATCAACATTAATACCTTAAATTTTGAAGTTGAATATCTATCCTTTTATGAATATTCTTTTGATCATTAAACATGGGACATCCAATCAAATCTCCAATTCCAACCATATGACCAATGACATCTGCATATAGAAAAAAATATGTACATTATGTATGATTTCAGTTATATGTATTAACAAAAAAAAGATTACAAATTTAACAAAATATAACTTAACAACTAAATAGCTATCATCAATCGACTTATTTTTTTTATGAGATCAAACTCCACAAAATCAAATACATTATGAGGCATTGAATATTCTTTAACTTCTATCATATTAGTGCTCATAAAAAACATCAACTTGAGAGGAATATGACTATAACGATAGGTCCCAGTATAATTATTCAAACTGAAGTTTGATATACAATACATGCGATCTTCAACCAGCGTGTCAAAGAATTTCATCCATGTTTTTTTATCCAAGCATGAATTTTATTTCCCTATAAAAAAAAGGGAATGAAATTAATACGTAAGAGAATTTCATCCATGTTTGGTGTTCATAATTGTATTCATGCAAAAAATACGTAAAAATAATACAAATATGTACTTGATTTTGTAGAAATTCTAACCTCTTCATCTATAAAAATTAGTTCTTTCGACAATATTTCACTATTGGTATTAACAACGTTCTACCTCTTCAAGAACGACCAAAAATTGTATATTTTTTGTTCCTTTGATTGGTAAGCTCATAAAAAGAGTGAATCTCTATAGTAGCCTCTACAACAACAACAACAAAAACAGCAACACCAATAAGATTTAAAATATAAACAAAACTACATCATATATAAATCATGATGAAAAAATACATACCTTTGATTGACAAAGTTATCTCAAAAAAAATTGGGAACTAATGGTATAGAGAGACATAGATTAATTATAGAAGAATAAGTGGATGAGAGGTGTATTTAAAGGAAAGAAGGTCTAGATTGGTAAGGATTAAGAGAATATTTAATAAAGATATAATTATTGGTAGATATAGATATATCATATATAATATATTACGTAAGATATGTATCTTAGCTAAATCTGTTTACATGATATATTGTATCTTTTACCATGCATATAGTACGTAAAGATAAAAATTGTATATTTTTTATACCATGTATGATATAGTATGTACATGATTTTGGAAAACACAAAAATTGTATATTTCAAAAGATCTATCTTTTACTTGTGGTTTTTTTTCATTATAAGATGTTAATTTTATGCTTTTGCCATACGTGAGTTTGAGTTTGATCCCAAAAATTGTATATTTTTTGTATCATGTATTATAGTACGTACATGCTTATAGAAAAGATAAAAATTGTATAGTTTTTTTTTACAATGTATGATATAGTGCGTACATGCTTTTGGATTAAGTTATAGTACTACATAATTTTTTCAATTTAATAGATAACAAAAGATAAAATTTTCATATAGGGAGTAGATAGATAAGTTTTCCAATTTAATAGATGACAAAAAAAAATTTAATAGAATATATTATTTTAATAAAAACGGTGATGTGACGCAATATGGTGGCGGAATTTGCTTCCACTTTAGTATATAGTAATAGATATTAATGGCTAATTCATACCCATCGTGTAGTAGTAACTTGAGACGTGGTGAAATTAGGAGCAAAGAAGAACACGGCAGAAATGACAACGAAACCCACCAACCAAAAAAGATTTGTGAAGTGGCGCAAGAAGTGTGTTTTTTCTATGATTTTATTTGAGGTGATTGAATTTTGATTAAAGATCGTGTTGAATATAAACGTAGATCGATGTCTCATTTGATTGCTTTTTCCAAGGATTTCTTTGGTAGGTAAAAGTGTAAGCCCATAAATCGTTCACGTGGTCTACCCTTGCACCGAGAGGATTTAGGTGGACAGTAATATTCTCCATACCTTTTAAGCTGGTTCAGATATTCAAGGTGTTCGAGAGTTGTTTCGTGTTAGAATCGAGTCGTGTTTGGTCGAGGTCGACAGTCGACTTGGTTCTTAAAGATCCTTCATCTAAATGAGTGCAACGTCGTGGCCCTTTGTACACTCCATGAAAGGAGATGACCCGTTTATTCCTACGTACTGATGGTATTGATTTCTTCAGTGGTTTGCTCAAACATGGTTGCTCGATCTTGTTAAATTTTGTCTTGCTTGATATGAGTTTATTGCTTTGTTGTTTACTTGCCGGTTTGCCCGGTTGTCGGTTTTTTCGGCCTCTTGATAGACACATATTAGGTAGTGTTTTAGAGCATGTTTAGTTAGGAATTTTATGGGTTTTGCTTTAGTTTTAGTTAGTTTTGCTAATTTTGTTAGTTTGTAGAAAAATTCGGATATCTACATTTTGTTGTGGTTTTTGATTGTAGATGTGAAGACAACAAGTGTAGAGGAGGTGAAGCCGAAGCATTGGAGGAGGCAAGAAGAGAGTCAATCCATGAGATTAGCCCCAAGAGGTGATGGGAAAAGCACACTTGAGTCCGGGCTATGTATTGGAGTTGTTGTTTCGACACCTCTTGCTCGTAAGGGCTAGATCTGGAGCTATGGTGGTCGGATCGAGCTGATTTTGGTGTCATTGGAAAGCTAACTCGAAGAGCTACAATTCATCTTTGTACTCCGAGTCCAAATTCCACTTCTAAGTGGGTCAAAACAGCCTCTGAAGTGATACGTGACGACCAGTGTTGAAAGCGCGGAAAGGAGGTCCGAAAACGCGCCCGCGTTTTGGAGGCACATCCCGAGTTCTTGGACCTGAGTCTCTGCCGTGAAAACGCGGGCAAGCAAGCCAAAACGCGCCCGAGTTTTCATGGGTCCAGCCCGCGTTTTCGCCCGTGTCTGCGATTTATCCGAGTTTATTATGAGATATTTGTGGGCCTTTTTGGGTTATGTTTTTAGATATATTTTTGGAAGACATGTTATTTATAGTTAGCCTAGTTCTAGGTTTCATAATTATTTGACTTTGGATTGGTTATTGAAGACTTGAAGAACAAGAAAACCCTATGGGAAACTTTGTAAGCTTTTCAATGTCTTTCAGCAGCTAAATTTCTTTTGCTTGACTAGTTAATTGAAGTTGTGAACGAAAGTATTATTGTGAGGTTTGATTGTTCTTAATTTTCCTTGACTAGATTGTTTTCTCTGTGCTTAATTGCTTAATTTCAGCCTAGGGTTTTATTAGCTTGATCGCCTAATATAATTTCTAGGTTGAATTACAACTAGATCTTTCTAATTACCGGTCGGTGTTAATTAGATCATAAGTAGAACCTTTAATCAATCTAGGACTGGTAGGACTAATTGGTTAGAGAAGAGAATTCAATCGCATGTTATTTGGATGTCTGGTTGCTCTGAATGCATGTTTCTATTGATGCTTGGATCTTAATGCTGTTGTCAAGTTGAATCTAGGAGGTCTCTTAGGTTATTTGATAATTAGGGTTGTTAGTACCGGTCGGGCTAATAACTAGAATTGAAGTAGGATTAATAATTCCATGAAGTTGGGTTATTAGCATTCCGCAATAGATTAGTCAAGGTAAAGAGAGAATTTTGATAAACAATGATCAATAATCAAGTTCACAATGGATATTAACTGGTTAAGCATACTTCTCCCATATTTTACATTTCATCTTTGTTTTGCATTCCTTAGTTAGTTTAGTTCTTAGATTCATATTCAAAAACCCCTTTTTTTACTCTAAGTAGCATAGCAATAAACACTGAAAACCTGAGCCTCTGTGGGATCGACCCTTACTTCCCTACTACATTAGTTGGGTTGTTCGGATTACTTTGATAGGTATTAAGGCGACTAAAATACCTCTATCAAATTGGCGCCGTTGCCGGGGACTCGGTTGTTTTCTTGTGTTTATTGTTTTGTTACTCTTGTGTGGACCTAGCTTAGGGTCCACACCTGTGCTACTAATCTATGGCTTTGTTCGAATGTAAACAGTTTCAGGATGAGCAATGTCATTGGTACTTCGTTAGATTCCAAGATTATATGGATGGACTTGGTGCTCAGGGACTTCATATTAGTATTGGAAGTTTTTGCATGGGCATTATTGAGGGTATGAATCATGAAACTCTTGAGTTGGCTGAATACATGAGCAATGGACGAATTCTATGTATGGAACCCATGGAGTGTTGGGATTTTCTTTGTTATATGGGCCGTCAGTGTTTGTTGGTCGGATCATCTTCATCAATACTCCAACCTGATGAGGCTTGTGACGTTTCAAGAGCCCCTGAATTAAATACTCAAATGCATGTGGAGGAGCAATTCCCTACACATGAGTTAGGTCAAGATGGTGACTTTGATGTTCCATGTGATGCTACTCATCTCGAGGAGACCATAGATGAGCCTTGTGGAGTTTATATTGCTAAAGAAGAGGCCACCGAACTCAATGAGCCGATTGCATTCCTTCCTATCTCTTATTCATTCAAAGAACTAAGTTTGCAGCATGATGAAAATTCTAGGGATTTCTCTGAGTTCATCTTGATTGAAAGTGGTATTTCTGGTAAGAGCTTTGATTCATTTCATACATATATTGAAAAGCCACCACTTGATTCGCATTGGTTCGAGCATATTCCATCTTATGAAAATTGGGCTCATAGGTTTGATAAGTTGAAACGGTGTTTGACTGACATGTTAGTTAAACTCAACTTATTCTTGTGTTATTTATGTTTCATTAAGATGAGCTCGCAGGTATTTGATAGGTTGTTAAGGGCATTGACAATGTCTGAGCCTGTGAAATTGTGCTCTCGTCAAGCTAATGACGTTAACCAAGCGCTTCTTGGGAGGCAACCCAAGTGATTAGGATAGTTGTTTTGATTCTTAGTATTAGCTTAGTGTAGTTGTGTTTTTGTTTTGGTTTTGTTTCTAGTTAGCCCGGCGCACAGGTCTCATAACTCAGGTTGCACATGCCATAGCTCGGATGTCGAGTGCTCTCCACCACCACCTCAAGATCCGGATTAGTAGATGACTTGGTTAGTTTTTCTTTTCTCTTTACTTTTACTTTACATTGGGCACAATGTAAAATTTAAGCATGGGGGAAGGGATTGCTTGCTTAGTCTTAGATTGCATTCATATAGTTGCATTTGCATGTTTAATTTCTTATTTTGCATTGATTAAAATTTTGAAAAAATCACAAAAAAATTGAAAAATTGAAAAAATCACAAAAATATTGCATTGTAGGATTCAAATTTCCCTACTTGACCATTTGTCTCTCTAAGTTAAGAGTATTATCTAACCCATGACTTGCTTGTTGGTTGAAGTTTCCTTAGATTGAAGCATGATTCTTAAGTTATTAATCTTGATTATAGGATTGAGCATGCATAAGAAGTTAAAATTTTGAATTGTTTATGAAGTTCTAGACATATATGCCTTGTGAGATTATTTCGAGCCTTTATTGCATATTTGCATCTTTTTCTTGAGTGTATCGCTTTGATTGCCTAGCTCTAGAACTTGCGTTTAGATATCTTTTTCAAGGCTACATTACATGATTCGAATGCATAACATTAAAATGATTGAGGCATGTTCATTAGCTCATATTATCCTTATCTACCTTACATTATTCCTTTGTTTGATAGCCCCTATTTTTGAGCCTATTAGCCTTATTTTGTAGCTCCACAAAAATAACTCCTAGCCTTGATAAGCTTGACCCATCCGGGAATTAGGATTTAGCTAAGAGTTGTTCTTTGTGGTATTATGGGGATGGTTTGAAAAAAGAAAAGGAAAAATGTTGAGGACGAAAAAAAAGAGAAAGATAAGGAGTTGAAAGAGGGAAAAATAAAAAATATGTCTCTTATGAAAAAAAAGAAAAAAAAAAGAAGAGAAAAAGGAAAATATGAGAAAATGGATGAAGTGTCGAAAGAAAAGTGATGAGAAAGAGGTGAAATAAGTGGTGGAATTATGAAGTTGATAGTGGTTTTTTGTAATTTGGGTTTTTGCGCGTTCTAGTTCCCGGATTTTTAGCACCACATGACCAAACAATTCTCTACCTACTTGTGCATACCTTGGCCCCATTACAACCCTTTAAAAAGTCCTCATGATTTTTGTTGTGTGTTTAATCATTCGTAGTGGAGATTTAGAACACTGATGCAAGCCTATGGTAGTCTAGTTTTCAAAGTTGATTTTGAGCGAAACATATCCCTTAAACACTTGAGTGAAGAGTGCAAAACACATTGCCTTGGTGAGGTCTAGAATGGATGAATGATTTGATTTTGAAAGCTTCTCATACATGTGTGCAATGATGTCTTGGATAAGGTTTAACTTGATTGATGAAATATGGATTGATATTGAGATGGATGCTTGACTCGCTAGTTGTGGTGTGACTTTGATTTTATTTCTTGCTTGAGGACAAGCAAGGTTCAAGCATGGGGGAATTTGATAGACACATATTAGGTAGTGTTTTAGAGCATGTTTAGTTAGGAATTTTATGGGTTTTGCTTTAGTTTTAGTTAGTTTTGCTAATTTTGTTAGTTTGTAGAAAAATTCGGATATCTACACTTTGTTGTGGTTTTTGATTGTAGATGTGAAGACAACAAGTGTAGAGGAGGTGAAGCCGAAGCATTGGAGGAGGCAAGGAGAGAGTCAATCCATGAGATTAGCCCCAAGAGGTGATGGGAAAAGCACACTTGAGTCCGGGCTATGTATTGGAGTTATTGTTTCGACACCTCTTGCTTGTAAGGGCTAGATCTGGAGCTATGGTGGTCGGATCGAGCTGATTTAGGTGTCATTGGAAAGCTAACTCGAAGAGCTACAATTCATCTTTTTACTCCGAGTCCAAATTCCACTTCTAAGTGGGTCAAAACAGCCTCTGAAGTGATACGTGACGACCAGTGTTGAAAGCGCGGGAAGGAGGTCCGAAAACGCGCCCGCGTTTTGGAGGCACATCCCGAGTTCTTGGACCTGAGTCTCTGCCGTGAAAACGCGGGCAAGCAAGCCAAAACGCGCCCGAGTTTTCATGGGTCCAGCCCGCGTTTTCGCCCGTGTCTGCGATTTATCCGAGTTTATTATGAGATATTTGTGGGCCTTTTTGGGTTATGTTTTTAGATATATTTTTGGAAGACATGTTATTTATAGTTAGCCTAGTTCTAGGTTTCATAATTATTTGACTTTGGATTGGTTATTGAAGACTTGAAGAACAAGAAAACCCTATGGGAAACTTTGTAAGCTTTTCAATGTCTTTCAGCAGCTAAATTTCTTTTGCTTGACTAGTTAATTGAAGTTGTGAACGAAAGTATTATTGTGAGGTTTGATTGTTCTTAATTTTCCTTGACTAGATTGTTTTCTCTGTGCTTAATTGCTTAATTTCAGCCTAGGGTTTTATTAGCTTGATCGCCTAATATAATTTCTAGGTTGAATTACAACTAGATCTTTCTAATTACCGGTCGGTGTTAATTAGATCATAAGTAGAACCTTTAATCAATCTAGGACTGGTAGGACTAATTGGTTAGAGAAGAGAATTCAATCGCATGTTATTTGGATGTCTGGTTGCTCTGAATGCATGTTTCTATTGATGCTTGGATCTTAATGCTGTTGTCAAGTTGAATCTAGGAGGTCTCTTAGGTTATTTGATAATTAGGGTTGTTAGTACCGGTCGGGCTAATAACTAGAATTGAAGTAGGATTAATAATTCCATGAAGTTGGGTTATTAGCATTCCGCAATAGATTAGTCAAGGTAAAGAGAGAATTTTGATAAACAATGATCAATAATCAAGTTCACAATGGATATTAACTGGTTAAGCATACTTCTCCCATATTTTACATTTCATCTTTGTTTTGCATTCCTTAGTTAGTTTAGTTCTTAGATTCATATTCAAAAACCCCTTTTTTTACTCTAAGTAGCATAGCAATAAACACTGAAAACCTGAGCCTCTGTGGGATCGACCCTTACTTCCCTACTACATTAGTTGGGTTGTTCGGATTACTTTGATAGGTATTAAGGCGACTAAAATACCTCTATCACCTCTCGATCTACCATGCAGTATGGTATTTCAAATTGCTTTCCTTATCAAAAAAAAGCACTACAAAAAAACTGTGAATTACCGAGAACAATTCTCCTCGGTAAAACCTAGACTTTTCTCGGTAAGTTTAATTTGCCGAGAACCATGATTTCGTTGGTATTTCTTTGCCAAAAGCAACTCCCTCGTCAATTTTAACGGGAATATTAAAAGTCCTCGGTAATTACCGAGAACAAAAGTCCTCGGTAATGTCGTAGGTATTTCCTTGCCAAAAACAACTATTTCATCGTTTGTAACAGGAACATTTTTCGAGGACATGTTCTCGCTAAATGACTTGTTCCCAAAAATACCAAGAACTCGTTGTCCTTGTGAATTTAGCTAGAACATGTGTTCTCGGCAATTTGATAGTATTCAAAATTACCGAGAACAATTGTCGTTGCTAATTAATACGAACCATTTTTAATAATTAATTATTATATTATTTAGCCTACAAACATTAATATGTTCTTTTCTTTTACCGAACAAACATTGACATATTTAACCTTGAAACAAAGCTACAAAAAACATAAAAGTTCCAAAGAATACTACCTTTTAATTGTTGAAAGGTATTGAAATTAGTATGCAAGATATTACAAATATACAAAAACCAAAATAAACATTAGTTATCAACATTGAAACTAGCTAGAGTCATCATTTCATTGGCCATTTTGTTGCTGTTGTTGGCGAAAAAGCTCCGTCATTTGTGAAATCTGCTCTTGCATCTTAACGAGTGCTCGATTCTGTTCAGCTATTTTTTCTTCAAAACACTCTCGAACCTCATTTGTAATACGCTCTCGCATATCAGTCTCAAGTGCAGGAAGGAGTTCACTCACCTTTTGTGTCACTCTATCTTCAATATCAGCTTAGTTTATAGGAGATGGTGAACAAACTTCTGGATAATAGATGTGATCCCCTTGTCCCATCCCATAAATTCTCTTCCTCTTCTTTCCACCAACCACGTCAAAGAATAGCTTACCTTCATCAATGTCTACTATCCCAGCTGCCCTTTTTTTCCTCCATCAAAGCCAACATCTTAGACTGGAAATTTGACAAAATGTTTCACAAGTGAAGTCAGCCATTTCTCTTTGTTTTGTGAAAAACATGCAAAAAATTACAAAGAGGAGGAAAAGACCACACATAATCAAGGAGACGGACAACATAACAAGAAGAAAATGATTCTTAAGTGACACAATCACTAATTATGGCATAAAATCTAAGGTTGCACATTGATAACAAACAAAATTAGAAACAAAACTTCACAAACACAGCTTCAACAAACAAATTTGAAATAGACAACAGAACACAAAACACAACTTTGAAATGCATATTATCATCATCATAGAACACAACTTTGAAACAAGCAACATAACTTACTAGAATTGATCTTAATCCAAATCAATGCACTCCAAAAACAAATAAAATGAATACACTCCAAGAAGCTGATTTTTTTATAAACTTTATAAACAAAAAAATACTCACATGTACAAAAACTGACCAGAATTAGACAAATAAGATTACTTATTACCGAGAACAAGTGTTCTCGGCACATAAGATTACCTTTTATTTTACCGTGAACCAAACTTACCGAGAACCCAAGTTCTCGGTAAATAAGATTATTTTATATATTACCGAGAATCTTAGTTCTCGGTAACGTGTCGCTAATATTAGGCCGCGAAAATTCCCCGCCAGAATATACCGACGACACTTTTTTCCTCGGTAAGTTCTCGGTAAAAAGTGGAAAGTTGTGTAGTTCTCAGCAAGTTCTCGCTAATTACCGACATGCGCGTGTTCTCGGCAAAATTTCTTCGGTAATTTACAATTTGTTTGCAGTGAAGATTTTGATAATTTTATCTATAAGATAGTAAATACAAAGATTGTATTTTTTCTTTTACTTCTGAGGATATAAATTATGAAGAATGACTATGTTTTTTCACTTAATTTGATTCTGATTTTTCAAATAATATGATTGTGCATCTTTAATTAACAAGAAAGTGCATGCTTTGTATGAGATTAGGTGTGATTATTTTATGCGAGTGTGTAATGTGTGAGAAAATGTGACTCGGATGAATGTGCTTTTTCACTTAACATGAATGTACATGCTCTTTAATTTTATTGTTTGAGATCTTTTCAAATGAGTGTATAAAAATGTGATAAATGATTGTTCTTTTTTTCAAATAACATGATCGTGAGCTTTTGAAGCAATATGAATGTGACTTTTTACAGAACACGAGTGTGTATATTCATGTGTAATGAGTGTGTAATATATAACGAATGATATATTGCATTTTATCATATTACATAACGATACCTTTTCACTTAAGATGAATGTACATTTGTAATTAACACGACTGTACATACACTTATCTTATAATGTATGATTTTTTTCACTTATAATATAATGCACAATATGTAAAAATATAAACTTATTTTTTAACTTATATCGTACACAGTTATGATAGATAAAAATATACCATCCTTTTATACGAGTCATATTCCAAAACTTACACCGAAAAGAGTTGAAATTCAATTCCATTTACCGCGATCGACATCCTATCGTGTGTTACAATTTGTTTATTGTATATCGAATATTGCACGTACAACATAACAAAACATTCTCAGTTAAATTTGAGACTACAGTGTACAAATGAAATCGCGAGTTAAATTTGAGTGTGATGAGTGATAATCATGATAATAGACACACATTATTGATGGTTATGAAAATGGAGCCCACCTAGAGAACTAGGCCAAAGGTCATCAATAGAAATTAGTCAAGTAGTGGAGAACCAGACGACGTTGGTCGGCCGCCCTATTTGAAATTGGAATTCTACCCCCATAATCACGAAGATTTTTTGAGCCTACCATGTAATTTTGGTTTCATCTCATATTAAAGTATTTATAAATTAATTATATTTTAATATTTATGATCCTTATATATTTTACAATTAAAAAATGTGCATATGTCTTTATCTAAAAACAATTTACATTAGGACGAAATGGGTAAGTGGCCCTTATGGGCTACATTATGGAGCGGGAGGCCTCCCACAAAAATAAATGTGGTAACTAGGCTTTTTTCCGAAAATGCCCCTGGGCAAAAAAAAAATTTACAACCATGCCACCGCATCCCCCTGTCACACAAAAAACGAACTGTCATACAAAAAAAAAAATTACACCCATTCCACCAAATCCCACCTCACACCCCCTGTCACACAAAACCTGTCACACAAAACCCGCCATACGAACAAAAAACGACCTGTCATACAAAACCCCCAATTTTCGTCCATTATCCACATACAATAGACTTGTCACCACAAAACCTGTCACACAAAGCCTATGTGGGATTTGAACCCACATTACCGTGCATTTAGCACGTTGCTCTACCATTTGAGCTAATAGGCTATGATTATAATTAATATATAAACAAAACCAAATCTGTCACACACACAATCCATAAAAAAAAACCCTGTCACACACAAAACCCATAACAAAAAACATGTCACCACTCAAACCCATAAACACAAAAGCTGTCACACGAGCAAAACAGTCTGTCACACACAAAAACCATAACAAAAAACCTGTCACACACAAAACCTATAACAAAAAACCTGTCACACACACAAACACACACAAACCTATTAACACAAACCCTGTCATACGAACAAAAACCCAGCTGTCACACACAAAAAACAGACCAAAAACCCTGTCACACACGCCTGTCACACAAAATCCATATCATAAAACTTGTCACACACAAAAAACATACCAAAAACCCTGTCATACATAAAACCTATAACAAAAAACTTGTCACTCACACAACCCATAACAAAACCCCCTGTCATACACAAAAAACAGTCCAAAAACCTTGTCATACACAAAAAAACATACCAAAAACCCTGTCATACAAGTCTGTCACAAAAAACCCATAACATAAAACTTGTCACACACAAAAAACATACCAAAAACCCTGTCATACACAAAACCTATAACAAAAAACTTATCACACACACACAACCCATAACAAAACCCCCTGTCATACACAAAAAACAGACCAAAAACCCTGTCATATACAAAAAAACAGACCAAAAAACCTGTCACACAAGCCTCCCACACAAAAACCATAACATAAAACTTGTCACACACAAAAAAACATACCAAAAACTCTGTCATACATAAAACCTACAACAAAAAACTTGTCACACACACACAAATCATAACAAAACCCCCTGTCATACACAAAAAACAGACCAAAAACCCTGTCATACACAAAAAAACAGACCACAAACCCTGTCACACAAGCCTGCCACACAAAACCCATAACATAATACTTGTCACACACAAAAAACATACCAAAAACCTTGTCATACATAAAACCTATAACAAAAACATTGTCACATACACACAACCAATAACAAAACCCCCTGTCATACATAAAAAACAGACCAAAAACCCTATCACACAACAAAAGTCATAACAAAACCCCCTGTCATACACAAAAAACGAGCTGTCACACACAAAACCCATAACAAAAACCCTGTCACACACAAAACTCATAACAAAAACCTATCACACACACAAACCTATAAACACAAAACCTGTCATACGAACAAAAAAACGAGCTGTCACACATAAAACCCATAACAAAAACACTGTCACACACAAAACTCATAACAAAAACCTGTCATACGAACAAAAAACGAGCTGTCACACACAAAATCCGTAACAAAAAGCTTGTCACCACTAAAACCCATAAACACAAAACCTAATACACTAAAACCCATAACCCATAAACACAAACCCATAACAAAAAGCTTTTCTAGATCTAGGGTTTTTAGATCTAGATCTAGAAACCCTAGATCTAGATCTATCTCTACCGACGGTGCTTACCTCACTTGTCGCCACCGCTTGTCATCGTCGGAAGCCTCAGGGAACCACTTCGCTTGCCGCCACCGTTCTTCGCTCGTCACTGCGGCTTTGGCCCCGATCTCGTCGTTTCCATCCATCGCTTCGGTCCCGATCTCACCGGATCTTTATCTCGCCGAGACCGTAGAGCCAACTGGCGGCGTTCGCGCGGTTGGCCAACGAGGGGGTGAACGAGGCAGTCGGGAGGGGGAGACGGCGATGGAGGTGGTCGGAGAGAGAGAGAGAGCCGGTTTGCCTCAGATCTGGAAAAAGAGAGAAGAGAGGGGGGGAGAGAAAAAAATGGAGAAGAGAGAGAAAAAGAAGAGGGGGTTGGGCTTTTATATGTTGGAAAAGAGGCTAACTAGTGAATTAATTTTTGAAGGGGGTTAATGGGTGCTGAAATGTGAAGTGGGCGGCTTCGCCGCCCACTTCCCTCATATTAATATATAAAAATAGAATCTATGCATAATCTATCAAAATAATATCCTATATTTATAAACTATCCAAATCAATATATATTTATAAGCAAATTCCGCCACCATATTGTACTACATCACCCCCTTATTAAAAAAATTATCTTATCAATCTTAGTTTTAAGTTTAATCTTATGCATATTTAATTAAAATATTAGTTTTATCTTAAATTTTGATTTGCTTTCTATCCTAATGTATAAATCTCAATCTTATTATTATGTGGCTACCTATTTAGTTAATATATTAATTTATCCTAAATATCTTATTTAAAAAATCATTTTTACCCATTTACTTAAGGTATATGTCTTTATCCTAAATATCTTAAAAGAATAATGCTCAAGTAAAACACTCTCTTAGAGTGTAACATGCGTTTTATGAGGGCCTTTGGATCAGCTTAATTAAACGGGTGAGATTAATCAAAAAGAGGGTGTATTAGTGGGTTTGGGTGGAGAAACACTGGATTATTGCTAGAATCCTGCTATTTCCACGCTAGGAAGGAAAATATTTTGCAATCTCGTTTTTTTTGGGGTAAAAATTATCTTGATCGAGATTTTAGCCTTCTTTCCTTCTAAACGCGTATATATTTTTCAACCACTTTTTTCTCTTTCCTCATAAAATCCTTCCATCTTCATCATCGTAGAAGCAACTAGCATCCATCCTCCGTCGAAGCAACCTTCTTCAACATAGATGAATTCCTTTGATTAAAGCGTTCTTGGTAAGATTTCTTTACTCCTTTGTTATTTTTGTTGATTTTTTGCATTATAAACCTAGACGAACTTGGATTTCGATTTTTTTTTTGAATGAAAGGGTAATTTATTACTCAAAATAACGGTTACAAAACTGCTAGCAAAGCTAGCTATTTACAGAATGATCAAGCTCTAATCTCTCCAACACTCTATTGTCTTGTCTAGTGCATTTTCTCCACCTTGCCTTAAGACAATTGCTAATATGTCTAATACACATTCTAGTGCACTCTTCCATGCTAGTCACTTGGTTACAAAAAACTTTAGAATTTCTGGCTTTCCAGATATAGTAAATAACTACACAGTGACAGTTATTCCACAAATTGTGAGCAAGGGAACTAGTCCCTGTCCATCCAGCCGTGATACAAATCCAATCTTCCACATTGTTGCTTCTTGTTGCTGGTGTCAACTTCTTCTATGGCTGAAATGATTCCTGAAAGCTAACAAAAGAATCTAGAGCGTTCCTGCGCTGATACCAATTGTTGGATCGACAGTCTTTGGAACAGTTAAGGACGACGTCCTTTACAGTGGAATATAAACAGAGTAAAGTGCAGGAAACAAGTAAGACTAAGGACGCATGTATTTATAGAGGAACTTCACTTTCGACCATCTAGTCTCAGTGGGTAAACCTCTACCTCTTTTAGAATATTTTTGAATGACTTTCTTATACTTGCATTATTGAGATTCCCTATAGCTATTAGACATGTGGGTTACATAATTCTCTAAACTACAAGAGTTCGTTGTTATAGTTTACTAGTGCAGTCCTTTCTAGCCCTACCCTTATGTAGCCTAACTCAACAACTCGAAATACAAGGAACTCAAACCTCACGTATTCCCTAGTCTGTAGGGAGCACAACACACTCTTGATTGGAAACAAGTTTGATCTTGGTGGACTTCTTCTCGATCAAGCTCACACTCTCTCACTTGTGCTTGAGTGTTCTTGATGTTATTGAGCTCTGATGAGAGTCTATGGAAGAAGTCACATCACATTAAATACAAATGAGTGTATTTATAGTGAATGTGAAGGGTACCTTTCCTAGGACCCTTTTGTCCTTCTAACGTCCTCAAAGACAGCTTCAGAAGTTGTTGCTTTTTCTAACGTTGTACATCTTGTCTTCATATGAAAGTCAGCTCTACTTTTGTTGGGGAGCTTCCGTGTGGTTCTTGGGATGAGTTTGGGAAAATGACATCTTTGGCTTTATGCTCTTTGTCTCTAACACTTGAAACTTTTGAGGACTACAACCGACCTTGATTGTCATCTTGTCGGGCAACCTTGAATTTGTTTGAATTTGAATATTGGAAAATTTGAGCTAGTTTCCTTCTTGTGAAGGACGACATCCCTATCTTGTAGGAAACTCGTTCTTGTTCAATTGATCGTGGAAGTGGTCAACCCTATGATCTAGGGACGACATTCACTTGTTGTCCTTTTCACATGATCGATGTGCGTTCTTAAAAGCGTTCTTGGGAGTAACACTTGGACAAACACATTAGATTTCCTCGAGTTTGTCATTATCAAAACCAGGTACAAAGATCGCTGATTCAGTGAGCGTCACTAACACTGCCCCATCAGTTATTAAAATAACAGAATATATAATTAAACATAAAAAATAAGGGAAACTCCGTTTGCTATCCTCGAATTTTTGACTTTTCCGGATGGTACCCAAGTAAAAAGCTTATTCCGGGAATTACCCTCGAACTCTTGTAAAAGTTCAGCTCGTGCCCTTATTTGTAATTTTTCTCTTATATATATTTCACTCTATTTCGTTTATTTTCTATTAAACAATACATACTTTTGTTTTTATTAGGTTAAAATTCAATTATAATATTGAAATCAATTTAAATAACTTTAAAATATACTTTATGATATAACTTATATTTTCAATTGATTTTTTGTTATATTTATCAAATTAAAATCAAACATATTTATATATTATATTAAAGTAATATATTATATAATAGAAATTTTTCATGAAAATTTTACATAGTAAGTTTTGACAATTTTTTACTATCAATTCAGATTCTATATATAAGTATGTATATATGTTGATATAATATATCAATTTTCATTTCTTAAATAATATGAGAAAATAAAAATATTGTTCACTAATAGTAAATGACCTTTCCATATATGTATATATATGTATTCACAATACAAAGAAATTTTAAATATAAGTATGGAAATATTTTTTGGTTTTAGTTTGATAAATGTAACATAAAACTTGAAATCATAGGTTACATAATGTTTTATAGATTAAATTTCAAACTTTAAATTATATTTTATATTATAATTGATCTTTTAACTTAGTAAATATAAAAATATTTTTTTTGTAAAAAATAAATGAAATATAGTAAAATATAAGAGAAGAGAAAAATTACAAGTAAGGGCATGAGCCGAGCTTTTGCAAGAGTTCGAGGGTATTTTCCGGAACAAGTTTTTTATTTGGGCACCATCTGGATAAGCCAAAAACTCGAGGGCATCAAACGGAATTTCCCAAAAAATAAAATACATATATCGGTAAATAAGTGTTACAAACAACTAAATCAAGATAGAATTCAGGAAGGAATTGAGAAGGATCAGAGAAGAGAACAGAGAAGAACAGGAGAAAGAGAGAAGAAGACGAGAGAAGACAAGAATGGAGAGAAACAGTTGTAATTCTGGCATACCTTCCAACAGAATAGTTTGTTACAACTTATAGGATGTTCTTGTAACACCCCGTCTTTCTGACAAGGCGTTACTTGGTAGTAGACCTCACGAGGCACTACGAAGCTGGTTCGACAACAAACATTCGGATCTTGCAACGCGGGCACGGCGAGAAAATATAGAAAACATCCAACTTGTATTTGAATAAAATAACAATTATACTTTAAAACAAGTTAACATGTACCAATCCCCAATAACGAATCCAAATTCATATACTCAAATTCCACAACTTATCCTAAACGACAAACATTCGCAAATTTACTTAATATAACTCAAAGTCAAACAGTAGTACAAACTAGCACTACTAATAATAACACCCAACCCCAATACTATGACACGCACACTATTGCTCCACACCACCATTGCGCCGAGGCTCGATCACGGATCCTGATTACCTGGAATGAAAAATAGGTCCCCGGGGGGTCAGATCCTATCCTATCAAGTCAGAATCAACATGGAAGTTACGAGACGTTTCAAAACAATTTCACTAAGGTCAGCAAACAAGTCCACAATCACACACATATCTCTAGTTCATTCCTAGGTCCAGTTTGTCACTCAATCAATTCTACATAAATCACACAATTAGAAACTCTACCTATGGTATGGGCACTGCCTCAACACCGCATACCTTACGCTACCTATGCTGCAGCCCTGCCTCAACACTGCATGCGACAACCGTCCATCCCATCACAGCCATCTACAATAAACCATCCATCCTCGTTCCAACCGTCCATCCCATCACAACCATCCACAATCAGCCTCCACTGGAGCGCTGCCCAACATAGAGAAAACAACGACGAAAATATGCGTATACAAATAACAACTTTCAAAAACAGGTTTCCAAAATCATTTACACATAGCACACATATCAAAAACATTTTAAAAGATCGATCGGGACTAGTTCCCAAAACCAATCTCATAACTACCACGCAACCCTAACAGGCTAGAACAGGACTGAGCAAGTCGAAAATCGACTTACCTCGAGAAATTTCATTACAACTCAGGAAAGCTAAGGGCCTGAACAGAATGATCTCCTGAATAAGATTTTGAGAATA
Source organism: Polygonum maritimum (assembly GCA_963924305.1). Classification (NCBI taxonomy): domain Eukaryota; kingdom Viridiplantae; phylum Streptophyta; class Magnoliopsida; order Caryophyllales; family Polygonaceae; genus Polygonum; species Polygonum maritimum. The sequence continues at coordinate 5,196,224 of OZ002734.1, forward strand.
ACACATTAAGAACCCGACAGAAATACCGAATTAACTCGATTACTAAAGCATCGACACTCCCCAGACTATAAGAGTTCCAAAACACGCATTCCTTTCTAACTAAGTAAATCTCTTTATCTTATTAACTTAACACTACTTAAGCCTTATATAATCTCTCCTACTATTCTATATCATTGAATAAAATATATATATAATTAACTTGGTTGATTGGCACCACCCACAAATACTACAAATCCTTCTTTGACTTTGCCCTTTACTCTAATCTGGCACCACTCCACAAATCCTTCTCGTACACTTCTTTTGCTTTCTTTTGACCACCTTTCCATCTTTTCCGATCGAACAACTGGAACCACCCTTTACCAACTCCCCTCACTCCACCTACAAGGCTACCATGATGATACTAACCCAGGAAAACCCAAAGAAAAAGGAAGGGGTTTTTACCGACGATGGTGGGCGTGAAGAGGACAGAACGCCTGCGACAATCAATTAATGCGGAACGAGAACGGTACTCGACGGCGGCGATCGGTGGCGAACTCAGGGAGGAATCACACGAAGGCGGCAAACTGATCTTGACCGGCAACACACTGGCGGTCGGCGACTTGATTGGTGGTGTTGACAACGAATGGCGGCTCCCATGAGAAAGTTGAACGCGACTCTCACGAAGAAGGTCGAATGAGGTTACGGAAGGCGGTGGAGGCTAATATAGGGTTAGGCTAATTAATTAATTAGTAATTGGCTGATTTAATATTAATAAAGGGATAGCTTTAAATTTAATTAGTTTCGGTATACTTCATTATTGTTTTTCCTATGGAAAGGGTCTTATTAAATCCAAGGATCTTCAACGATAAATTAATTAATTTGGACTAATTATACATTCACTTATGGAATAAATTTTTTTTGTTTTTTTTTTATGATTTACTTACTCGAGTAGCAAGACTCGAAGTAATTTGCGGGTCAAAAAACGAGACCGGATATTACAGTTCTCTCACAAATGAGGGCCGGAAACCCGGTTTTCACCTCTTATTTATACCACTCAAAACATATACTGATACAAACATATGGTATATAACAATAAGTCCGTCTACCAGATCTGGATTATACATCTATATTACTATAGTATAAAGCATATTCAATGTATTCACAATTATTTTTGCCACATGGCAGGTCTATTATAAAATAATCCTTTAGGCCCTCCATTGTATAATAAGTTTTGATCTTCTAATAATTATTATTATTTAGTAAAATATGCTCTTTTCACTTAAATAAAATTTTTATGATAAAATCAGAAAGTAATTTTTGAAATATAATTCAGATTTTTTTTATAATTTTCAAACATAGTTCATATCTATTTTAAGCAAAAATCTCAACTATATCTTATATGTATTGGAATTTCTATCTAATTTAATAAAGTATGATCTTTTCATTTAAACAAAAAAATCAAGATAATATCGGAAAATAATTTCCGAAGTATAATCTTAAAATTACTTTTTAACAAAAATAAAATATAGTTGAGATATAATTTGGACTTTTTTAAACAAATCATTTACACTATATCTATATGTTTATGCTTTTCTATTTAATATTCTATAAATATAGAGAGAATTTGTTGGAGGGACTCAAGACATATTGAAGAAAATGGGCTCATGGTAGAATTAATGAAATAAATGGGCTATTTTTTTTACATAGAAACCAAACCCCCCATTCTTCTCTCTCCTCTTCCATTCTTCTCTCTCTCTCAAGCTCCTTCAAACCCCCCATTCTTCTAATCTCTCCCTCTCCCTCTCCCTCTTTCATCTCCCCCTCCATCTACTCATCTCTCCCTCTCCTTCTTTCCTCTTCATCTATTGATAACGGCGACGAGGCCGCGGTAACCGGATTTTCGAGGGCAAGTGACGAGGTGGCCGACGAGGATACCCTAACTTGGCGACCGACGAAGCGACGGCACGGCCGACGAGGGCGACGGGGCGGCCGACGAGAGCGACGGGGTGGCCGACGAGGTGGCGGACAAGGTATGTTTCTCTTTAAAAGCTCTAAATCTAGGTTTTTTTTTTTAGATTTTCTAGATCTAGGGTTTTTGAAAATTCTAGATCTAGAATTAGATCTAGATCTACGGTTTTTTTCGTCGATGTTTTTAGATCTGGACATAGTCTAGAATTTGTTATACATCTAGATCTAGATCTAAAAAACGGTGACAAGTTGTTAGATCTAGATCTAAAAAACGGTGACAAGTTTTTAGATCTAGATCTAAAAAACGGTGACAGAAACCCTAGATCTAGGGTTTTCGGTGACAGAAACGGTGACATGTTGAATGGAAGCAATTTTTCTTTTGCGGTGACAAGATCTGTACTTGATCTAGGGTTTTCTGTCTTGTCACCAAGTTTTGTGTGTGATCTAGGGTTTTCTGTTTTTCAGTTTGGTGACAAAATCTGTACGCGGTGACATGTTGAATGTAAGCAATTTTTTTTAAGATCTAGATCTAAAAAACGGTGACAAGTTTCTAGATCTAGATCTAAAAAACGGTGACAAGTTTCTAGATCTAGATCTAAAAAACGGTGACAAGTTTTTAGATCTAGATCTAAAAAATGGTGACAGAAACCCTAGAGTTAGATCTAGGGGTTTCTGGTTTGTCACCAAATTTTGCGGTGACAAACCAGAAACCCTCTTTTGTGGTGACAAGATCTGTACTTGATATAGGGGTTTCTGGTTGTCACCAAGTTTTGTGTGTGATCTAGGGTTTTCTGTACGCGGTGACATGTTGAATGCAATTCAGTTTTTATGCGGTGACATGTTGAACGCATATAGGTTCTCTGTTTGGTTTAACATGTTACATCATTGTGTGCTGGTGACAGCTTTGATTGCTAGTGATGATAAGTTTTTATATATTACTTTTAATTATAGCCTATTAGCTCAAATGGTAGAGCAACGTGCCTAGCGTACGATAATGTGGGTTCGAATCCCACATAGGCTTACTAATAATTTTGATGACAAGTTTAAGTGCAATTTGGGGGTGGTTCTAGGTAAGGTGACAAGTTTTTGTACGTGATGAACAAATTAGAGTGCAATATTGGTGATATTAGTTTGAGAGGTGACAAGTTGTAAACGCGATGACAAAGTTTTGTATGGGCGGGGGGGGGGGGAGTTTGTACGTGGTGACAAGGTTTTGTATGGGGGAGGGCACTTTTCTGTACGTGGTGACAAGGTTTTGTTTGGTGGTGACAGGTTTGGGTGTCATGACGCCATGTTCTGGGATGTTTTTGTAGTTGTCACCAAAAAAGTCCATTTACCTCATTATTTCACCGCGCCGTCCATTCTCCACATTTTTGTCACCATCCGAGCCCCATTACCCAAAATCGTCATAAATATATTCATTAAACATGATCTTTCAACTTACTGAATCTGAATTTCAAATGATGTAAAAGATTTTACCTCATACAATAAATTGTATTATTTGAAAATCTTATGTTTTTATTTTTGAGAGTTTATAATTTGGATCATATACATAAATATCATTAAAAATTATTTTAATTAAATCTTTGTTCAAATAAATGAACATTAAAAATATAATATTTTCTTATCAATGTGTCTAACAAATTTATTACAGTTGCCTCATACATGAATTATATGAGGCTAGTTATTGATTAAATCGGATTTATATTCACATTTCACGTAAATGATACTAGATTTTTACTAGGAGGGAATTGGGTGAGGGGGGCGAAATAAGGGTGAAAATGAAACAAATAGACTCATGGTGACATTAATGAAGAAAATGGGCTAATTTTGAAAATTCATGGTGATATTAATGAATAAAACCCCCCTCTCATCTCCTCCTTTCTCTCTCCTCCCATTATTTCCTAGATTTGGAGCTCTCTCTCTCCCTCTCCCTCTTTCCTCTTCCCCCCATCTGCTCATCTCTCCTTCTCCTTCTTTCCTCTTCATCCATTAATAACGGCGATGAAGCCGCGGTGACCGGCTTTTCGAGGGCAAACAACGAGGTGGCCGACAAGGATACCAGCGGTGACAGGCTTTTCGAGGGCAAGCGACGAGGTGGCCGACGAGGATACCCGATCTTGGTGGCCGACGAGGCGACGAGGTGTTTCAAAGTATGTATACCTTTGAAATTTCTAAATCTAGAAATCTAGATCTAGATCTAGGATTTTTAGATCTAGGGTTTTTTAGATCTAGATCTAGCCAACGAGGTGGCCGACGAGGTGCTCATCTCTCCCTCTCCCTTTTTTTTTAGATTTACGGATTTTTTAGATCTATATCTAGGGTTTTTTAGATCTAGGGTTTTTTTTGGATTTTGTAGATTTTTTAGATCTTTGAGCTCTAAATGTGTTCGTGATGACAATCTTAGATCTAGAAACTCTAGATCTAGATCTAGATCTATAATTTTTGTAGATCTAAAGCCAAAATCTGTACGTGATGACAAGTTTTTAGATTGGTAACAAAATCTTTATGCAGTGGTATGTTGAATGGAAACAATTTTTCTTTGCGGTGACAAGATCTGTACGTGATCTAGGTTTTTCTGGTTTGTCACCAAGTTTTGTGCGTGATCTAGGGTTTTCTGTTTTTCAGTTTGGTGACAAAATCTGTACGCAGTGACATGTTGAATGTAAGCAATTTTTCTTTGCGGTGACAAGATCTGTACGTGATCTAGGTTTTTACAGTTTTGTCACCAAGTTTTGTGCGTGATCTAGGGTTTTCTGTTTTCCAGTTTGGTGACAAAATCTGTACGCGGTGACATGTTGAATGTAATTCAGTTTTTTATGCGGTGACAAAATCTGTATGCGATATAGGTTCTCTGTTTGGTTTAACATGTCACCACATTTTGTGCTTGGTGATAACTTTGATTGCTAGGTGATGATAAGTTTTTATATATTACTTTTAATTGTAGCCTATTAGCTCAAATGGTAGAGCAACATGCCTATATAGCGTACGATAATGTGGGTTCGAATCCCACATAGGCTTACTAATAAATTTTGATGACAAGTTTGAGTGCAATTTGGGGGGTGGTTCTAGGTAAGGTGACAAGTTTTTGTACGTGATGAACAAATTAGAGTGCAATATATTGGTGATACTAGTTTGAGAGGTGACAAGTTGCGTAAACGCGATGACAAGGTTTTGTATGGGGGGGGTTGTACGTGGTGACAAGGTTTTGTATGGAGGAGGAGAATTTTCTGTACGTGGTGACAATTTCATATACGTTAACATGTTTGGTGGTGACAGGTTTGGGTGTGATAACGTCATGTTCTGGCATGTTTTTGTAGTTGTCACCAAAAAAGCCTATTTACCTCATTATTTCATCGCATGGCCCATTTGCTACATTGTTGTCACCATCTACGTCTAATTACCCAAAACCCTCTTTTTACTAGTTATACATAGCTCTTATATTACACATGATCCACATACACTCTTTCAGATTAATTTAATTAATATTTTCATAATTTTTTTATAACACTTGCCAAAAAAATCTTATATGGAGTATATAATATCAAATGCCGTATAATATTTTAAATGAAAATCTTTTATTTACTAAAAGCTTCCACAACTCGCTCGACCAAAAATAAACTCAAAAGTCCTATTAGAAACATGTTCTTCTTATAAACCCCCACGTGGTTCGGCTAAGAATCCTCTCTCCCATTTGGCCATTTGCATGTCCCATCAAATCTCATTGACTCATACACAATAAAATTAATTCAAAATTGCTTTTAGTTTAGTAAAATAATTTGTATTATATTTGACCAATCAAAATGAAAAATATATAAATACTACTGTTAGTACACGAAATATGTCTGTGTACAAGTCTCAATTCCTTCTTCAATGACCTTCTTCTCCAAGCCTCCTTCAATGACCTAGACCTGCAAAACAATGGACAAAGGGGGCGGGGACCCCCTAATCCACCTCCGATGCCTAAGTCAGTAGAGTATTCGAAAGGGTAACAGTAGGGAGAGAGGCGCAGGTTAGGGCTATCACAAGCGATGATCAGCCCCTCTAGGGTAGTTTTTCTATATCCTTTCTACATGGCGAAGACATGTATTTATAGTGGAGAGAGAGGGCTAGGGTTAGTTCCTTGGAGCCCAATCAACACTTCTATCTTCTTAAATAGGATAGAATCTTCCAACTACTGGATAACTATCAGGATTTAATAGGGTAATAAAGATATTTATTAGATATGCTTACCTGGCTGGCGGAGATATTATCCTTAATTATAATAGGGTGAATTTACCCACTTACAAATGCCCCACCTACGTCTTTGTTGCGTGACTAAGACGTAGGTACTCTAGGATTGACTTGGAGTGACTTATGTGGATTAGGAGATTGGCGCGTTTGCACATCCATGAGCGAGTGTCATGGGAACCCCCGTGAGTGAATATCACGGTCCCACCCCCCCGTGAGCGAATATCACGGGGCTCCGCGAGCGAGTATCGCGTTCTGTGAGCAAATATCACGGGAACATCCGTGAGCGAATATCACGGGAACAACCGCCGTGAGCGAGTACCACGGGAACTACCGTGAGTGAATATCACGGGAACAACTGCCGTGAGCGAATATCACGGGAACCGCCGTGAGCGATTATCACGGGAACCGCCGTGAGCGATTATCACAGGAACCATCCGTGAGCGATTATCACGGGAACCATCCGTGAGCGATTATCACGGGAACCATCCGTGAGCGATTATCACGGGAACCGCCGTGAGCGATTATCACGGGAACTGCCGTGAGTGATTATCACGGGAATCATCGGTGAGCGATTATCACGGGAACCATCCGTGAGCGATTATCACGGGAACCATCCGTGAGCGATTATCACGGGAACTCCATGAGCGAATCTCAAGGTCCGTGAGCGAATATCACGGGAACTCTATGGGGGATCAAGCCATAGTCCGTGAGCAAGCATCACGGGAACTCCGTGGTTTCCCACGGTCCGTGAGAAGATATCACGGGAACTCCGTGGGAAACCACGGTCCGTGAGTGAATATCACGGGAATCTCCGTGGGAAACCACGGTCCGTGAGTGAACATCACGGGAGTCTCCGTGGGAAACCACGGTCCGTGAGTGAATTTCACGGGATCTTCCGTGAACAAATGTCACGGGAACCCCCTACGTAGCTAGCATACGCAGGAGTCCGTTAGTGTGATGAACTAACGTAGCGCTTATTTTTTTTTATGCAAGACTCTACTAATGCAAAAACTGATAGCAAAAATAAACATGAATGACATGATCCTAAAAATTAAGCTAATGAAAGAAGAACAACCTAGGGGCCTCATCAAAAAACCTCATGGGAAAAAAAGTGCCCCTGCCTACATGAATCCTAGTCCCGGGATCCCTGCGCATAAGGGTCCGGGTACCCGCGGTCGCGCCCGTTCAGGCTTGGTCGCGGTTGCGATTTGCCGGCCGTCTCCGACGTGATCTGCCCCAGGGAGGGGATTCCGCGTTCTGGACCGAAACCGCGGTCGCGGCCTAGAGATTCGCGGTCGCGGTGCACCGAACCGCGGGTGCGGCTTCGATCCCGCGGGCGCGGTCGCTCGACCCGTCGTCTTCTCATGATTCGTCTTCGCGTGCGCACTTTGAAGCCTTTGACCCGCTTGCTCCCCTGGTCCCATGATAAGCGTTCTTCCATCATGGGGCTCTCACGCTCAGGTGAGGCCTGAGGCGAGGAAGGCGACTTCCCTCTCGCCTCGCGATCAGCTTCTTCTAGGCGCACCTGTCGGCAGACGCACTCTCGCAGTCCATCGATGGTGGAAGAAGGATAGAGTATCAATTCCTCCCTTAACCTGCTTCCGAGCGGGAGAGCTCTTTTGAAAGCGGCTAGTGCGGCCTCCTCGCCGCATCCCTCAACCTCGGCATAGCATTCCATGAAACGATTCGAGAAGCTGCGCAAGCTTTCGTCTCGATTCATCCTGAGAGCAAAGAGTGTGCCAAGGGACACGGCGTCTCGGCAATTGGTGACGTAATTCTTGACGAACAAAGTGGCAAGTTGTCTCCATGATCGTATTGATCCGGGTTTTAAGCTTTGGAACCACTTGAGAGATCCCTGGGTGAGGCTGCTTGGAAACATCTTACACAAAACGGCCTCTTCGGACACCCATAACGTCATCTTGTACGAAAACAAGGCTATGTGGCTTATGGGGTCCGAATGTCCATCGTAAAGATCGAAGGTTGGTCGAGAGAATTTCGCCGGAGGCTTGACTCGCAAGATCTCCTCGCTGAATGGTGTCGATGTCACCATTGCCAACTTGCGCTCGGCCTGCTCTTGCGCTGATTGTAAGGTTCCTCTTTGCGATTTTAAGAGTTCGAGTAACCTCTTCTCAGCGCGCGTGAAAGCCCGATCCTCTCCTTCATGCTCATCCTTACGATCCCAATCATGAGTCGAATTAGGGTTTTCGGGAGAGCCATGACCTTCGTCTTTAGGTTCGCCGAACCCATCGCGATGTTCGCTCAAACCGCGGTCATGGGCGCTCGGGCCGCGGTCGCGGTGTCTTGGACCGCGGTCGCGGGTCGTCAGCCCGCGGTCACGGTTGCCGCCGCGGCAATTTCCGCGATCGCTGGGGTCCGCCGAATCCTCCGAGATCGAATCCTCGGGTCGAGGGTGGCTCATAGCTCGCGATCTCTTGGATGAGGGTGGCTCGCGACCCCTCTTCCTTCCTCGGCCTTTAGGTGGCCGGCGATCGCCGTCGCAATCGAATCGCACCTCCTCTGGCTCTTTAGCATTGTTGGGTTTAGGGCTACTCCGTTTGTCCGCGGTTGTGATGATACTAGCGAGTTGCGGAGTGACCCTAGGTTCGTCGATAGGGCGCTCGCCCCGAACCTCCCTCAAAGCATGCTTCAGCCTTGCGATCTCTTCTAGGGCTTGGTCCAAGCGAGACCTAGCCTGTTCGTACTCCGACCGCATCACCTCGTCCTCTCTTACAGTACCGGCCAGGATATGGATGACCTCGTCATCTTGCTCGAGCCTGGTGGAGGACGATGCCCCAATCTTACCGCTTGGGTTGGCGTGAATCGTTTGGCCCATCGAGCACCGCGAATTTGGGTTTTCTCGATCGGGTTCAGGTTCGCAAATTTGCAACCCGGGGTTTTGCCTTGCGATGGCGGTTGTGCTTTCAGGCCTACCGCGATTCTTTTGGCATGAATTCGCTTCGACTTCGGCGATGCGTAGCATGGAATCCCTTGATCGACCAGATAAAGTTGGTTCGGACCATACGCGGCGACGACTCTCGATCCCGTCGCCTGACGCGAGTCCCCATAGGTCTGTGCGATGAACAGACGCGCTTGCGAGGGGGACTAGGTCACGGGTAGAGTCGGATCCGGGCAAGGCGCCTTGCACGGATCGCGATGTGGTCCGATCTCCCGAGCGAATATCGGGGTTTGCGCGTGTCGGGATCCGCTCCTCCGAGCGATTTTCGGAGTTCAATCGCTCTGGCGTCGATCCGCGGTCGCGGGTTGGTGACCCGCGGTCGCGGTGGCGAGTCGCGGTCGTGGGTGCTGAAGCCGCGGTCGCGGGTCTGATCCTCCGAGCGAATTCGGAGTTCGCTGATCGCCCTCCAACCCGCGGTCGCGGGTGGGTGTATCGCGGTCGCGGGCGGCGATCCTCGGTCGCGGGTTGTCAACCCGCGGTCGCGGGTCCGGGCTTGCCGAAAACGAATCGCGTGATTCGTCCGGCGCGATTGTCCCAGACCCGACTAAAATTGTATCCTCGTTGTTTATGGTCGATTCCAGCACCATCATTATGGATCGATTGCTGTTTCCCACGGACGGCGCCAAATGTTAGTATACGAAATATGCCTGTGTACAAGTCTCAATTCCTTCTTCAATGACCTTCTTCTCCAAGCCTCCTTCAATGACCTAGACCTGCAAAACAATGGACAAAGGGGGCGGGGACCCCCTAATCCACCTCCGATGCCTAAGTCAGTAGAGTATTCGAAAGGGTAACAGTAGGGAGAGAGGCGCAGGTTAGGGCTATCACAAGCGATGATCAGCCCCTCTAGGGTAGTTTTTCTTTATCCTTTCTACATGGCGAAGACATGTATTTATAGTGGAGAGAGAGGGCTAGGGTGCCCAATCAACAATTCTATCTTCTTAAATAGGATAGAATCTTCCAACTACTGGATAACTACCAGGATTTAATAAGCTAATAAAGATATTTATTAGATATGCTTACCTGGCTGGCGGAAATATTACCCTTAATCAATAGGGTGAATTTACCCACCTACAACTACATACAAGTGGGACAGAGGATCTCGACTTGTTTCGTTTAACATGACCTTAATACAATACGTACATTTCTGTTATAGTATTAGACTAGGCTATATCAAATTCTATTTCAGGATGTTTGGGCACTTAAGTCAGGCATAACGTTTCATAATAATTAATCACCAACATATACATAGCATGCCTTGTTTTACTTTTCGTTAGTGTAATAGTTAACATGGAGCCGATCTCCTCCTATAAATAGGGTTTGCTACTCCAAGATCAAACACCAAACACCATTACAAACTTACTACACAAATTAAGGCTTTATTACCACACACACTGAAGACAAAAACATGGCCTGCTCGAAGGCGTTCTTCCTACTCTGCCTGCTCTTCGCTGTCTCTCTTGTCATTTCCTCCCAGGTTTCCGCACGTGAGCTCGATGAAAAGACACGTGAGTTTATTAATTATACAAACGTACTATTGGCGAAAATTTACGTGCCCTATTTCATGTAAATTAACGTATGGAAAGAAATCTCATTTTACGGGATAAATTTTAATCTAGATTATACGTAATATGTTGGATTCTTAGGGAAATAATAATAAATTATTAGATTTTAAGGCAAACAACTAAGAATTAGGTACGAGAATTATTATTCAAAATTGTTTTTGTGAATCTTTTTATCCCATAATCTGTATTTATTGGCTGAAAGAGGTGACCCTTATTTAACAAGTGGTCGTAAAAAATTATTAACATATAAATTTTAGTATATTTTTGAAATATATAGAAATAATATTTTTTATATATATGTGAGCTCTATAATCACATCTTGATTTACTTTATAACCAATCATATTAGCTGTACAAAAATTTTAACCTACGTATTGAAAATCCATTAATTACGTAGGGATCGATGTTGCAGAATCCGACGGATATGGTGGGTGGAGCTATGGACGTGGTGGTGGTGCTCATGGATAATTGGATATGGGCATGGAGGCCACTACCCACCAGAGAAGGACGTCGTCGACGTTGAGAAACCTGATCGTTACTACGGTGGAAGCTCATATGGTCCAGGATACCGCACTAACCCACCTCGAGATGAATATGCGCGCTACGGCGGCTATGGTGGATACGGGCACGGTGGTGGCTACGGTGGTGGCTATGGGCACGGCGGTGGAGAAGTTTTTATTTAATTTGTACCAATTTAATTTATATTAAATTTTATACTTCTTAATTAAAATTAAATTAAATAGTCAAGTTGGTGTAGATTTTTTCATACAATAATAAAACACAATTAATTTTTTTGTTTTTTATATTACAGATTTTATCACAATTTCCTTTATAATTTTACCCTTACAATTTTACCCAAAACCCCATTACAACCCTATTTAATTTTGTCTTTTACTCCCAACAATCTTCCCTTTCACCCACCCATATATTCCCTCTCAACCCTAAAACCCACCATTTCCCACGAGCCACTCTCATCACCTCTCTAGATTCTTCTTCTTCTCTCTCTCTACAATCCCTCACCTTCCCCCATTTCACTCATTCAGATTTAGCTCTCCTCTCACCTTTACCCTTTTTCCGCCTCCATTGAAGCTCCCTCCCCTCATATCTCTCCTATCATCTCTCGGTTTCCTGGACCCAATTCACTCTCCTTGCTCATATTGGTGAGATTCGTTTCAGATCTGGATCTCGCTCTCGAAAACCCTCTCATTCGCTCACAAACACAAATCTAGATTTGGCATTGTGACCTTGTCCCCTTTTTGCTCGCTTTGTCAGTTCCCCTCTAGATTTGTACAAGGGTCCTTTGGATCTCATATTGTCCCCTGTTTTTGAGATCTAGGGTTTGCAATGAGCGAGAACAGAGCCGATCGGGTGTTCGCCCATGGGTCGTCCGACGAAATCAAGAGCGAGGCGCAGACTAAGGAGTTGTCCGCTCCGAGGGGAGCACTTGCAAGTGGTGGCCGGACTGCAAGCGCAAGCACTGTCACACAACCACCCAGGAGCTGGAAGAGGATGACAAAGTCGATGACGATGTTGTCGATCAACTTCCTACGAAAAAACCCCGGAAAACCGACGAGAAGCCGGTTGATCCTTTTGTCCCCTCAATCTCCGACAAGCAAAAATCATGCTTAAGTCCTTTGATAATCATTTTGGTCTCTTCATCTCGATTGCATGCTCGTTTTTGTCATGCTTCTGTATTTTGACCATGCATGTTGATTCTTCCATGTTGATATTGCCTTTGATTTTTTATGCTCTTGATGTTGTTGTTTCTGGCCTCTTGATCCGATGTTCATTGCTTGGCTATGGTGTACTCTGCTTCCATGCTTTCTGTGATCTGGCGTTTCTAGTTGAAGTTCATTACTTGGCCTTTGTTGTTAAGCATAGTAGTCAAACTCAACTTCCATGAAATTGCATTATCATGCTATTGTTGAATGAAAGCCTTGGTTTTTTGCATGGTAATTCTAGATTGCGTTGTCATGCCAATCTGTTCTTTCCATTATGTGGCATGTCATAATCATTGCCCCCACAATGCTTCATTATCTCATTCATGCAATATTGTGGAGTCATCCATACATCACTTAATGTTTTTGGTGCTAGCTCATAATAGGTCTTATACACTGCACTTGACATGTCATCAACATCTTTTGGACTTTTTTTTGCATTAATGACTGTATTCTGATGTCGTGCTTTTTAGTTGATTTTTATAAGTTGTTTTCTAGTTCGGTTTGGATATTTTCCTTTGTGTTTGTGTGTTTTGCATAAGATTTCAACTCTCTTGCGAGGGTTGGAGTCGTTTGTGTGTTGTTTCGTGTTGTGTAGGTATTTGGAGCCTTTAGGAGGAGAGTTTCGTGCATTTCGGAGCATTTTAGGAAGCGTTAGATTTCAAGAGTCAAATCGTCCAAGAGCCAAGAACCAAAGTTGCTACCAAGGAAACCTCAAAGAAGTACAAGGAACTCAAGGAAAGCAAGGAGCAAAAAGGAAGAAACGTCGAGCAAAAGACCGATCAACTGGAGCAAGAACAACACAATGCAAGAAGAAAACCTCATTTCCTGCAGAAGGTCGGCGCCGACCCCCATATGGTCGGCCGCGACCTTGACCGATACCGGTCCGAGATATCCGTGCTGTGCAAGAAAGCCCTTTTGGCGGGATTTTCGAAACCCGAAAGTGGGCGGCTGTTGCAGACATGTAGCAGACTTGTGGCAGAGGAGGAAGGTTCCTTTTCTTTGACTTTTGTGGGCTGCTAAAAAACCCCCCATTTTGTCTCCCTTTCGATCTAGCTTTTCTTCTTGGAAAAGGCTCAAGGAGAGAGGGGGGAGAGTGGGCTGAGAAAGGAGGAGGAGGAAGAAGAAGAAAGTAAGCTGAGAGTTTGGAGAAGAAGAAAGTGGCGGTAGGGAAGAAGAGTGTGAGTGTGAGAGAGAGATTACTTGTAAGGAGAGGTAGTAGAGAAGAAAGCTTGTTTTAGTTGTTGTTTAGGAAGAAGGTAGAAGAAGACAATGGTGTGTGAAGAACCCTTGTGGGTTTGCTAGAAGTTGTAAGTGGATCTTGAAATTTCTTTGAAGTTGCTTGCTTCGGATGATGATTTTCTCTTCTCTTTTGTGGTTTGTGAGTTTGATTATGTGTGAGTAGTCCTCTTGCTAGGGTTGGGGTGAAACCCACCATGAAAGTGCATTTAAGACCTTGATGTTTGGATCCATGCTTAGCTTGAAATCTCTTCCCATAAATCCCTCTTGTATGCTTAAAACCCTTGACGAAGTGGGGAACGCTCTTGTTTGCAACCTAATTGAGAGGTTTTGTTGTGAATTTGGACTATCCGGGTTGAAGTGAAAGTCGAAACCCTTAGAAAAACAAGTTGGATTGCATGTTAACACCTTCATGGAAGTGGAGGCTTTTGATGTGTCTTTTATGACGAAAGTCACCCATGAGATTATGAGTTGAGTTGGTCCTTTATCATTGTTTGCATGCATGCTTGTGTTGTGGTGAATCCCCACCCCTAGTTGTTTTCCCCTGATTATACAAACCCATTTCCGTGCCTAGAAGGGGTCGGCCGCGACCAGTTGCAGGTCGGCTGCGACCCCCTCTGTAGTTGTTTCCCGTGTGTTGTTGTGTTCTGTTGAAGGTCGGCCGCAGCCTCCCTAGGGTCGGCTGCAACCTCTTCCTGAGACGAGTGCTTTGTGTTTGTTTGCTTGTTTTGCTTTGTTTTGTTTTGCTTTTGTAGTTTGGTTGCTAGACTATAGATCTACTAACTCCCGTGGACGATCCTGACTTCGCTATACTCAGCGGGGTCTTGACAAATTTATTTGTGAGACTCTCTCAACAAATTGGCGCTGTTGCCGGGGAGTTAGCTTAGTTTCTTGGTCTAGCCTTCTTTTGGGTGAGGGACTAGCCCGAACCCCTATTTTATTACTCACTCGTTTCTCTAGTGCTTTGTACGCAGGTGTATGCCCTCTAGTTCACGAAGGGTAATTGACCATTTCCCTTTTGATCCCGAAATAGAGAGAACCCTTCGTCGCAAGCTAAGAGAACGGAAAGAAATGGCCGACGCTGAGGCTCTTGCTCATCAAATGGCTGAACTTCGCGCTCAAATGGAGCGTATGCAACTAGAGCGAGATGCTCAAGCCGCAGCTGCGCGGCAAGAAAGGGAGGAGGCCGCCCGCCTTCGAGAACAACTTGATACTATTCCGAGGAACGCTAAGCAATACATGCATCCGGAGCTTAGAGTTCCCGAGTCCGCTATTGTGCTCCCGGCAATTGAGCGCGCTTTTGAGATCAAGTCCCACTTCATCACTCTCATCAAAAGGTCTCAATATGAAGGCAAGCCCACCGAATGCCCCATGGAGCACATCAAAAACTTCACCGATCTTTGTGACACCATCGCCGCCGATGGCGTGTCACTTGAGTATGTGCTCCTCAAGGCGTTCAAATGGTCCTTATGTGGGAAAGCTCTTCATTGGCTCGAAAGTTTGCCCGCTAGATCCATCACTACATGGAAGGCTTTGCACGACTTGTTCATGACGAAGTTCTTTCCACCGGCCAAAACCACCGAGCTAAGGAAGCGCATCACCTCCTATCACCAACTTCCCAATGAGACATTTGTTGAAACTTGGGAGAGATTCAAGGAGCTCCTTCGGCAATGTCCAACTCATGGACAACCTCCTTATGTTCTTCAAGAAATATTCTTTCAAGGGATTAATGCCGCAACAAAAGACCGCATCAACCTCCACACCGATTGCGGTTTTATTGAGATGAATCCCGACGAGGCATGGGGTCTCATGGACAAACTCACCAATTATGATGCCATGTATGGGACCCAACAAGCCGTCCGGATCCAACCAAAGAAGCTCTATGATCCCAATAGTGAGCCAATTGATCAAGATGTGAAGTTTCAATTTATGCAAGATGAGATCAACAAGCTCAAGAAGCAAGTGAGCTACCTCAAGTCCACCGGCCCACCTTGTCAAGAGTGCGGTTCTCAATCTCACACCGCCGCTTCTTGTACTAATGTGGAGCAAGTCCGGGCCGTCGAGGCTTATGCGGAGGCAAACTATATGCGAGGGCCCTACCGAGGGCAAAACAATGTTTATGCGGGGAGGAACAACAACTATCCTCAATGGAATAACAATGGCCATGGTCAAGGTTATCCACCTCCCCCGCAAGAACAAAGGGGTCCTCCTTATAGACCTCCCGGGTATCAAGCGGAGCCATCATGGGTTCAAAAGTTGCAAGAAGGACTGATGCAAGGGGTGGGGACCGAGCTCACCACTCAGCTGAAGGGAGTCCATACGAGATTGGGAGATCTTGACGCATGGAGGAAGAACGTTGACTCCCAACTCGGTGATCTCGCGGCTCAAATTCCACGACCTCAAAGGCGCTTACCGGGCCACCCCGATGAGAACTCGAGAGGTCATATTGCCGCCGTCCACCTAAGAAGCGGGAAGAAGTTGCCAGACCAAGTTATAAGCGAAGAGACGGCGAACAAAGAGGACGAAACCCCTCTGGAAGAGGTCGTGGCCGACCCTTCAATGGTCACCAGCGACCCTCTCCCTGCTACAGAAGAGGTCGCAGCCGACCACCCCCAGGTCGCTGCCGACCCTCCTCAGAGAGTCCCGACGTCCGTCCCATTGCGTCCGACAACGAAGGTACTTCCCTACCCGTCCAAGAAGGCTAATGATTTCACGGAGGGAAAGTTCAAACGTTTCGTGAAGGTTCTCCAAGGCCTCAACATCACCATTCCCTTTGCCGAAGCTTTGAACGAGATGCCCGCCTACACCAAATTTCTCAAAGAAATCTTGTCAAAGAAGCGGTCGATGTCCGAATTGACCAATGAAGTGCGGTCTATTGAGCTCCCGGAAAAACTTGGTGATCCGGGTAAGTTTGCTATTACCATTGGCATTGGTGCTCACCGATTCAAGGCTTTATGTGATCTTGGTGCAAGTGCTAGTCTCCTCCCTCTTTCTATATGGTCCAAGACCAACATGGGCCCTTTGGTTCCGGTGAACATGAGGCTCTATATGGCGGATGGCTCATGTGTGCAACCCACCGGCATAGTTGATGACTTTCCTATCCAAGTCGGCAAGTTTTTTGTGCCCAACGACTTCATTGTGATGGAAATGCCGGAAGATCCCATCGTTCCGATCATCCTTGGACGGCCATTCCTTGCCACCGCCGGTGCGGTTATTGATGTGAAGAAAGGTCTCCTCACTTTTGAGATTGGAGAAGAGGTGGTAGAGTTCCGATTCAACCCTACCATGAAGGAGACTGGTGAAGTTATGGAGGTCAAGGCGTTGCTTGGGGAGTACACGAGTGAAGATGACCAAGAAGAAGCGGACCTCCCCTGTCAAAGGTCGCAGCCGACCCCCCCTAGGTCGTACGCGACCCCCGACGGGATCTCGCCAACATGCTTGATAGAGGACGAAGATGGTGAAGCGAAGGAGTTTCTAAAGGCGGATGAAGATGATGACATTGTTACACCACCACCGCCTACTCCGGAGCTTAAGACTCTCCCCGAGTCTTTGAGGTATGAGTTTCTTGGCCCAAATTCCACATTTCCGGTTATTGTCAATGCAAATCTAAATGCAGAAGAAGTTGGAAAGTTGCTTGATGTTCTTAGGGCTCATAGGAAAGCCATTGGGTACTCGCTTGAGGACTTGAGTGGACTTTCACCTTCCTTGTGCATGCATCGGATTTTTCTTGAGGAAGGACATAGACCAACCATTGAGCATCAACGGCGACTCAATCCAAACATGAAGGATGTGGTGAAGAAGGAGATTTTGAGGATGCTTGATGCGGGAATCATATTCCCGATTTTGGATAGCAAGTGGGTGAGCTCGGTTCATGTAGTTCCCAAGAAGAGTGGCCTCACCGTAGTGGAGAATGAGAAAGGCGAATTGATTCCTACTAGGACTACTACTAGTTGGCGCATGTGCATTGATTATAGGAAACTCAATAGTGCCACTAGGAAAGATCATTTTCCTTTGCGCTTCATTGACCAAGTGCTAGAGAGATTAGCTCTTCATGACTACTTTTGTTATCTCGATGGGTATAGTGGTTTTTGGCAGGTTCCGATACACCCGCTGACCAAGAGAAGACAACTTTCACATGCCCTTATGGAACGTTTGCCTATAGGAGAATGCCGTTCGGACTTTGCAATGCACCCGCCACCTTCCAAAGGTGTATGATGGCCATTTTCTCCGACATGATAGAGGACATTGTGGAGGTATTCATGGATGACTTCTCGGTGTACTGTACCACTTTTGACTCTTGCCTTGCTAATCTTGCTAGAGTTCTCAAAAGATGTGAAGAAACCAACCTAGTGCTAAATTGGGAAAAATGTCACTTTATGGTTCAAGAAGGGATAGTCTTAGGACATGTGGTGTCTAAGAGGGGAATTGAAGTGGATCAAGCTAAAATTGAATTGATTGAAAAATTGCCACCCCCCACCTCCGTAAAAGGAATTAGAAGCTTTCTAGGACATGCCGGGTTTTATAGGAGGTTTATTCAAGATTTCTCGAAAATTTCCAAACCATTGACTAACCTTCTCATGAAAGATGTGGTGTTTGAGTTTTCTTCCGAGTGTCTTGAGGCTTTTTATAGGATCCGGGATGCGCTTGTGTCGGCTCCTATCATGCAACCACCGGATTGGACACTTCCCTTTGAGATCATGTGTGATGCAAGTGATTATTCCGTGGGTGCGGTTCTCGGGCAAAGAAAGGAGAAGAAGCTTCATGCAATCTACTATGCAAGCAAGACGCTTGATGAGGCCCAAGGCAAGTACACAACGACGGAGAAAGAGTTTCTAGCCGTGGTATTTACATTTGAGAAGTTTCGCTCTTACTTGGTGGGCTCGAAGGTGATAGTCTACACCGACCACGCGGCTGTCCGTTACCTCATGGACAAGAAGGATGCTAAACCACGCTTGCTCCGGTGGATGCTTCTCCTTCAAGAGTTTGATCTTGAGATACGAGACAAGAAAGGAGCGGAAAACCTTGTGGCGGATCACCTTTCAAGGCTACCCATCGAACACATCGCGGAGTCCGGAATCATGGTCCCCATCAATGACTCCCGCCCGGATGAAACTCTTCTAAGATGCGAAGTGTCGCGAGAAAGAGGCTCCTGCTGTAGGTCGGCCGCGACCTCCTCTGCCCCTTCTCCGATTTTTGGTGATGGTCGAGATGGTACGCAAGCGACCCCGGTCGAGGTCGCCCAAGGTCACATCTTTTACCTCTCTTGTGTACTCCCTGATCCTCTTTCCCCTCTTCCCATTCTACACTCAATAGATGCTATTAAGGGGGTGAAAGCCCCGTGGTTCGCGGATTTTGCCAATTATGTTGTAGGTGGCATTGTTCCGGACGGATTGACTTCCCAAGCCAAGAAGAAATTCCTCCACGACGTCAAGCGCTACTATTGGGATGACCCTTACTTGTTCAAACAAGGAAGTGATCACATCTTTAGACGTTGCGTGCCGGATGAGGAGATAGAAGGAGTTATCCGCCATTGCCACACTCTTCCGTCGGGAGGCCATGCTAAGGGATTCAAAATCACCGCGAAGATTCTTCAAAGTGGATTTTATTGGCCTACTATCTTCAAGGATGTGCAAGCTTATGTGACCACTTGTGGAGAATGCCAAAGAGCAGGAAACATTACATGGAGGAACGAAAACCCGCTCACCGGAATTTTGGAAGTGGAACTCTTTGATGTTTGGGGTATAGACTTTATGGGACCCTTCCCCTCTTCGGGTCCCTATAAGTACATACTCGTGGCAGTTGACTATGTCTCCAAGTGGGTTGAAGCCGTAGCCACAAGAACCAACGATGCACGAGTGGTGGCTAAGTTCTTGAAAACCAACATCTTCCCCTGTTTTGGTGTACCCCGAGTTCTCATTAGTGATGGTGGTTCACATTTCATTGAGAGGAGCTTTGAATCTCTTTTGACCAAGTATGGGGTGTCTCACAAGGTGGCCACACCTTATCATCCTCAAACTAGTGGTCAAGTGGAGGTTTCCAACCGGCAAATCAAGACTATTCTTGAAAAGACGGTGTCCCGCTCAAGGAAAGATTGGTCCTCCAAACTTGATGATGCTTTGTGGGCATACCGCACCGCCTACAAGACACCACTCCGCACCACTCCTTTCAACCTAGTGTATGGCAAGTCGTGTCACTTGCCCGTCGAGCTTGAACATAAGGCTCTATGGGCTCTCAAGGAGCTCAACATGGACCTCGACGCGGCCGGAGCAAAACGATTCATGGACTTGCAAGAGCTAGAGGAATTGAGGCTTAAGGCATATGAGAACTCAAGGATCTACAAGGAGAAGACCAAGAAGTGGCATGATAGGAAACTTGTGCCCAAAAACATCAAGGAAGGTGACCGAGTACTTCTCTTCAACTCTAGGCTTCGCCTCTTTCCCGGGAAATTGAGAACCCGATGGAGTGCACCGTTTACGGTTCATCGTATGTACTCTCACGGGGCAGCCGACCTCATAGATGACAATGGAGGAATTTTCAAGGTCAATGGCCACCGGTTGAAGAGGTACTATGAGAAGGTGGACCCCGATGAGGAAATCCGAGCCACATGGGCTCTCATCACCGTCGCCTAGCTAAGGTACTCCTCGCCTAGCTCAAAGACGTTAAAGAAAGCGCTTTTCAGGAGGCAACCCGTTATTTCCTTTTCTTAGTCTAGATAGGTAGTTTGCTTTGCATTTCCTTAAGTATTTTGTAGGGACCCGAGGCTTTGGTCGGGTGCAAAAGGATGGAGACGAACGAACTAAGTGGTGGAAAGTTCTCTGGACATGGTCGGCACCGACCACCCTTAGGTCGCGGCCCACCCCCTACGGCGAAAGGTGAAAATTGTGTAAAAAATTCAGGAAATTACGAGTAAGCCCCTGAACTTTTTCTTTACAATTTTTATCCCTTCCCCACCTCTTTTTGTTCCCCTTCCCCGACCTAGCAGCCACTCTCACGACCCCCTTGCCTCCATTAACTCCCACAAGCTCTCATTCACCTCCATTACTCCATACACCACTAGATCTACCTCTTTTCTTCCAAATTCCACCAAAATCCTTCATAATCTTTCTTCCTCTACCCAAATCCATCCCAAAATCCCAGAATTTTCGAACCCCCCATACCCAAAACCCACGCCCCCGACCTCTCAAGAACTCAGCCCCGACCCGTATTTTGCTTGCATTCTTCTTGTTTAACACTCCTTTGGTATGTTCTTCTACTCCCTTGCTCTTAAATTCAAGATTACTTGAGTAATTTTGAGGGTTTAGTTAGAAATCTAGATTTGGGTGTTCTTGAGCTTGAATGTTGAAATGTGGGTTATATGTGCTTAGATCTACATGTTTGGTTGAGGATTAATGAGTTTTGGCATGACTTAGTGCTTGATCTATGCTTGTTTGGGTGATTTTAGGTCGTTAGAATTTTTCTAGGATTTTTGGTAGCCATTAAAGGGCAGCTTGCTGAATTTTTCGAGCATGATGATCTGCTCGTGGTCGGCGCCAACCATCACTGGGTCGCCGGCGATCACCGCCAGAGTTTGAAAGTTGTTCGTTGCTTGTTTTGGCGCTTACTTGTTTATACACGAGCTCCCATGGGTCGTCCCCGACCCCGGATACCTCGTGATCTATTTGAAAACATGTTATTTGAGTTGCTCTTGCCATGAATTGATTGATTAAAACATAAGTCTTTCCCATTTCTTGCCTATGATTCATGACTATGCATGCTTGGTTGAGAATTTTCATATGAAATTGAAAGTGTGTGTTTCTTGCAAGTATGGGGTGACTTTTTAGTGTTTGTTTGAAGTATCTCTTGTGTGGTGTTTGTGTTGTTTGAGTTGGAAATTACCTTGGAAGTTTCTCTTTGGGTTTTGTAGGAACATGGCATCATCCTCAAGAGCGACCAAGAAGCAAAAGAAGGGCGAGAAGGTGGCGAGTCTAGCTCTCAACCTCCTCCCGACATGAACATGCTCAACGCCAAGATGGACTCCCTCGGCATTCAACAAAACTTCTTGCACTCACCATCCAACACCACCACACCCAAAATTTGACCCGTTTCCAAGATGCAACTCAAGGCTTCAACAACTTCCGGGATGAGTACAATGAAGACCGCCAAGCCCAATTTGCCTACAATGCTTGGCTTGCTCAAAAGATGTTCCCAGATTCCCCATTCCCTCAACCTCCCCAGAGATGAATCTTCTCCAAACGCTCCAAGTATGTATCTCTTTTCCCTCTCTTTACTTTGTAATCAATGGGGACATTGATGTTTTAAGTATGGGGTGGTTTGGGAGATGCTACTTGTTTGTGTTATGTGTCTTCATGTTTGTGTGTCTACTTGTTTATGTGTGTTTGCATGATTGAGTCTCTTTGTTTTGATTTTCATGATGGATGAATACCTTTGCTAAGATGTCCTGGGATAGTGATTACAAGCATCATCATGTAATTCCTTGTAACTCGCCTTGAAAGATTGCCTACCATAACTTTGATTTTTGAATTTTGAGCATATAATGAACATTGAGCATGCATGATTCTAAGTGAAAAGCAATCCAACAAAATTTGAAACTAAGTGAGAAATCTTTTGGCCACAAGGAATGTATGTTTTATTCCTTGATTTTTCATGTGTGATTTTTACTCTTCCAAATGCATTTATCACTTGACAATGGCATGCTTATTTGAAATCTGAAACCAATGGAGATACATTCATTACTTGTTAGATCAAATGATATTGAACTTATTTTCATTAGCCTTTTCTCTCCTTTTCATCCTACCTATGCATGATCCCTTGATTTGAAGCCCCTTGTTTGAGCCTAAAGCCTTATTTCTAACTCCACAAAAATATCCTAGCCATTGTAAGCTTGACCCCATTAATCCGGGAATTAGGACTTAGAGTGGAGGGTGATGTTGATGTGGGAATGGGGTGAAAATGAAGAGATTGTGAAGGTGGAGATTGAAGGAGTTGTCTTAAGAAAAGAATGAAAAAGATGAAGTGTTGGCTCGGGTAGCACGATTGTAGTGAAAAGAAGGCCCTCTGATGTGGGTCGGGGCCGACCACCTTGAGGTCGCAGCCGACCCTCGACAGCCCCAAAAAGAAAAAAAAAAAGAAAAAAAGAAGTGGGAGTGTTTGAATAAGTGCTAGAGTCAAGGCTTCTTCATAAGAAGGAAGACAAAAGGGATGGGTGAAGTGATGTGTGCTTTGAAAAGTTTGAAGTGTTTGGTGTTCGGAGGAAGAAAGAAGAAGTTAGTTGAGTGTTGTTTACTTTTGAAGTCTAGGAGTCTAGGTTCCCGGATTCATGAGCACCACAAAACCAAACTATTCCACGCCCTTTGAAATACCGAGCCCCATTACAACCCGGCCGAATGAAACTTCCTTGAAGTCTTCATTGAGCCACCTAAGTTCTCTTGATGATTTAACTTGCTTTGATTTCTTCGGTAGAGAATTTTGAATATAATTTCCATTGTCTATGAGGTATTGCATTTGGAATTGAGATTGAGTGCTCATCGATACATCCTAAACACTTGAAAATGAGCGAAACACATTGCCTTTGTGAGGTTGGATTGTTATTGCCTAGAATACATATGTGTGTGCTATGATATTGAAGTTGTTTGCTCATTATCCCATCTTGCGCTTACCTTCTTTAAAGGAATTCTTTGAGCTCGTTACTTGGTGTTGATGCATGCGAAGTGATTGCTTGAGGACAAGCAAGTCTAAGTATGGGGTATTTTGATGTCGTGCTTTTTAGTTGATTTTTATAGGTTGTTTTCTAGTTCGTTTTGCATATTTTCCTTTGTGTGTTTTGCATAAGATTTCAACTCTCTTGCGAGGGTTGGAGTCGTTTGTGTGTTGTTTCGTGTTGTGTAGGTATTTGGAGCCTTTAGGACGAGAGTTTCGTGCATTTCGGAGCATTTTAGGAAGCGTTAGATTTCAAGAGTCAAATCGTCCAAGAGCCAAGAACCAAAGTTGCTACCAAGGAAACCTCAAAGAAGTACAAGGAACTCAAGGAAAGGAAGGAGCAAAAAGGAAGAAACGTCGAGCAAAAGACCGATCAACTGGAGCAAGAACAACACAATGCAAGAAGAAAACCTCGTTTCCTGCAGAAGGTCGGCGCCGACCCCCATATGGTCGGCCGCAACCTTGACCGATACCGGTCCGAGAAATCCGTGCTGCGCAAGAAAGCCTTTTTGGCGGGATTTTCGAAACCCGAAAGTGGGCGGCTGTTGCAGACCTGTTGCAGACTTGTGGCAGAGGAGGAAGGTTCCTTTTCTTTGACTTTTGTGGGCTGCTAAAAAACCCCCATTTTGTCTCCCTTTCGATCTAGCTTTTCTTATTGGAAAAGGCTCAAGGAGAGAGGGGGGAGAGTGGGCTGAGAAAGGAGGAGGAGGAAGAAGAAGAAAGTAAGCTGAGAGTTTGGAGAAGAAGAAAGTGGCGGTAGGGAAGAAGAGTGTGAGTGTGAGAGAGAGAGATTACTTGTAAGGAGAGGTAGTAGAGAAGAAAGCTTGTTTTAGTTGTTGTTTAGGAAGAAGGTAGAAGAAGACAATGATGTGTGAAGAACCCTTGTGGGTTTGCTAGAAGTTGTAAGTGGATCTTGAAATTTATTTGAAGTTGCTTGCTTTGGATGATGATTTTCTCTTCTCTTTTGTGGTTTGTGAGTTTGATTATGTGTGAGTAGTCCTCTTGCTAGGGTTGGGGTGAAACCCACCATGAAAGTGCATTTAAGACCTTGATGTTTGGATCCATGCTTAGCTTGAAATCTCTT
The DNA here is from genome assembly GCA_963924305.1 of Polygonum maritimum. Classification (NCBI taxonomy): domain Eukaryota; kingdom Viridiplantae; phylum Streptophyta; class Magnoliopsida; order Caryophyllales; family Polygonaceae; genus Polygonum; species Polygonum maritimum. Next base: position 5,220,661 of record OZ002734.1, read on the forward strand.
CCCACAAATCCCTCTTGTATGCTTAAAACCCTTGACGAAGTGGGGAACGCTCTTGTTTGCAACCTAATTGAGAGGTTTTGTTGTGAATGTGGACTATCCGGGTTGAAGTGAAAGTCGAAACCCTTAGAAAAACAAGTTGGATTGCATGTTAACACCTTCATGGAAGTGGAGGCTTTTGATGTGTCTTTTATGACGAAAGTCACCCATGAGATTATGAGTTGAGTTGGTCCTTTATCATTGTTTGAATGCATGCTTGTGTTGTGGTGAATCCCCACCTCTAGTTGTTTTCCCCTGATTTTACAAACCCATTTCCGTGCCCAGAAGAGGTCGGCCGCGACCAGTTGCAGGTCGGCTGCGACCCCCTCTGTAGTTGTTTCCCGTGTGTTGTTGTGTTCTGTTGAAGGTCGGCCGCGACCTCCCTAGGGTCGGCTGCGACCTCTTCCTGAGACGAGTGCTTTGTGTTTGTTTGCTTGTTTTGCTTTGTTTTGTTTTGCTTTTGTAGTTTGATTGCTAGACTATAGATCTACTAACTCCCGTGGACGATCCTGACTTCGCTATACTCAGCGGGGTCTTGACAAATTTATTTGTGAGACTCTCTCAACATATTCTCCTAAAAACCCCAAGTCCAAAATGTTTAAATCAGGACTGTTAGGAGACTACTACACTAGAATAAAAGTAAAGCCTTCTTGTTTATAAACTTGTTGGCATTCTGCATCCTCTTGTGTTGTATGAACCTTTGCATTATCTTTCTGTATGAATATGATGTTGTGATGCCCATCTTGTGGCCATTTGGCCTTAATTGCTGGAACAATGTCATTGATCAACATGTTTCTTGTAACTGCTCTATTGATTGATTCCACCAACTTTGTGACCATTGTCCCTTTTTTGATGTTTTAATTAGATGATCTCTTAGCCGTCTCCTTGTATGAAAATGGGAAAATTCCTATCTTGCCATCAAAAGTACATTCTCCCATTGCATTATATCTAGGCCTAGCAACTACAATTGTAAACATTACCTTTGGTATGAACTTAGATGAGCTTCCTAATATGTACTACCCCTTCTCATCTCGAGCTAAATATACTCTGTGTGTCTTCTTGTTGAGATTGGACAATTTTTCATCTATGTTGCTTGGTAATGTGTCTTTGCTTGTGATGTGTCTCTTGGAAGCATGCTCAATATCCATTTTAAACGTTTGACTTTGTTTGCTGGTTTCAAAACTGGATGCAATGGGTTGGTATGTGGCTTGATGTCCCCTCTCTTGATCATTCTATGAACCGTGCTCTTGGAAACGTTGGTGGTTGTTGATATGTTGCTGGTTAAGTCCCTTATGCATGACCTTTGTCCCATACATAGAGTTATAATTGCATCTTGTGGCACTTGTATCCTCTTTCAGCCTGATCTATGATGCAGTGTTGTGACATTATAGCATTGAGTTTGTTCCCTCTTTGTTTTTACTATTGCCTAGATTTTGCCTATTGTCTTCCTTGATACGTTGAAGACTTGTGCAGCTTCATTCACGGATCCATGTTGAAGTTTACCTTCTGTTGTCCTCTTTACCTTCTGTTATCCGAATCTTTCTAACAAACTAACAAAACTAGCAAAACTAACCAAAACTAAACCAAAAACCATAAAAATCCTAATTAAACACGCTCTAAAACACTACCTAACATGTGTCTATCAAAAGGTTTCATTGTAGTCTATCCCCTCTCTTTGTGTGAACCCCCTCACGACTAGCCTGGCCTTATACCTCTTGATTGCCCCATTTGCCCTTTTCTTAACTTTGAAGACCCATTTGCTGCTGATAGTCTTCTTTCCTGGTGGCAGCTTCACCACTTCCCATGTGTTATTCAATTTCAACGCATCAAACTCATCCTTCATGGCTGTCCTTCACACATCATACTTGCAAGCTTCCTCATAATTCACAGGTTCAAATTCAGGAATGATATTTGTGCTATCAGTGTGTGAGGGAAAGGCTATGATAGATGCTAGTGTGTGCCCAAAGAAAATACCCCCATCAGAAACAACTGTGCAAACGTAATCTGACAGGTGCGAGGGAACTCTGTGTTCTCTGGACGATCTTCTAATTGGTGGATTAGAGTCCTGACTTTCATCTTCTTCTTCCTGAAACAAGTCTGATGCATCTTCCATCGGTTTTGCAGCTGCATTTTCTGGGACAAAATCCAAATCATCATTGTTTTCACATGTCGGCAAAGGGAACATAGGAGAGGGTGTTGTTTGGTAATCAGGATTGTGGAATGGGAAAATTGCTTCACGAAAGACAACATCTCTTGACATCACAATCTTCTTGCTTTCAACATCAAAGACTTTATAAGCTTTCTGTTCGAATGGGTAGCTTAAAAATATGCATGGAGATGCTCTTGGTTGAAACTTATCTCTTCCATGTTTTAAGGTCGACACAAAACATAGGCACCCAAAAGTTCTGAAATGGCTATAACTGGGTTCTTTCTCATAGAGGGTTTCGAAAGGGCTTTTGTTTTTGAGAAGTTTATAGGGTAGACGATTCAGAATATAGGCTGCTGTCAACACGCTCTCTCCCTAAAACTTCAAGGGTAGTTTCAAATGAAACATAAGAGCTCTCGCTATTTCAAGCAAGTGTCTATGCTTTCTCTCCACGACCCCGTTTTTGTTGGGTGTCGCTACACATGATGTCTAATGTATGATGCCCTTTGAGCTCAAGTATTCTGCTGTCTCATGACTTGTACCCAGTTCTAAAGCATTGTCTGACCTCAAAACTTGAACTAATTTCTAAAATTGCCTCTCAACCATTGCAATTAAGCTCTTGAGAAGGCTAAAAGCATTGCTTTTGGCAGCCAGTAGATGGACCCATGTAGCCCTTGTAAAATCATCCACAACCGTGATGAAATACCTATAGCCATTATATGTAGGAGTGTGGTAGGGCCCCCACAAATCTACATGCACCATTTGAAAGGGTGAAGTGCTGGATATTGTACTCATTTGAAAGGGCAAGCGAGTTTGCCTTGATTTGGCACACACTATGCAGGGCAAGGCTCCCTTATTGAAGCTGAAATTCTTTACAAAAGGCAGAACCTGAAGTTTATATAGCAGCAAGTGTCCCATCCTAGAATGCCAAGTCTAATGAGTAACATTGCTAGAAAAATGTTCACCGCCACACTTATTCTCCTCAACCTGTTTTAGTTCCCGTTGAGACTTAGGAACGATGAAGTACAAGTCGTGGTCGGCCTCACCAACCTCCACAGGCATCCCCATGGAAGGAGCCTGCAAGAGACATTTAGGCTCGATTAATACGACATTGCATTTGTGATCCCTTACCAACTTTGCAACTGACATCAGATTAGACTTAAATGTGGGTACAAAAAGAACATCTTGTAATATTCGGTAGAATTTGGACTGTTCCTGCATATTCAACCCTGGTTGTTGCCTCGTTTGGCAAGGATATGATGAATGCTTTCGGCAATTTTTGATATGTTTCAAACAAACTCATATCACAACACATGTGGCAACTCGCTTCACTATCGATAATCCAAGTTGCTTTCTGAAAAAGTTTGGAGGTGAATAGGGTAGCTGCGAAGTCGACAAAGTCGTCATTTATGATCTCTTTTCCTTTATGAGATTTTGTCTCCAAGAGACTAAGAAGCTTAGAGATCTGATCTGCAATAAGCTCTTCGTCCCATGGCTGTTTGAGCTGCTTGGTGGATGCACATTACTAGCAAATTTCTCGTTTGCTCTAGCTTTCTTCTTCTTGTTTTCTCTATAGTTGGGAGGGAAACCAATCAAGTGAAAGCATCTATCAACATTATGATTGGTCTTCTTACAGTTTGTGTAGTAGAGGTCTTTTCCATCACCATTCCCCTTTTGTTGATTCTGAGTGTTTTGAGGGTTTCTTGAACTGGCACTCATGGAGGCTGATTCGTTAAATATCTGTGACAAATTTTGTATATCACGCTGCTTCTTCTCCTACATCAGCATCGCATATGCTTGATTTATGTCCGGAAGAGGCTTCATCATGAGTATATTACCCCTGAATGCAGTGTATCTCTCATTCAAGCCCATAAGAAAATCAGTCAAGCGTTGTTCCTCATCGTGAGTAGTCATCTCTTTCAAAGAACCACAGGTACACTTGGGAAACTTTCGAAAACTATCCAACTCATCCCACAAAGATCTCATCTTAGTGAAATAGACGAAAATAGCATTTGAACCTTGTGTGAGGTTGTGGAGTTCTTGTCTGATAGAGTACAGCTGCACTCCACTCAGCTGGTTGTAGCGTGTTTGCAGCTCTTCCCAAACGCCATGAGAGGTCTCGATGTAAAGGACGCTCCTTCTGATTTCTGGGCTGAGTGTGTTCAAGATCCACGACTTTACTATGTCGTTGCATCGAACCCATCTTTTTAGCTTTGCATCTGTTTACTACCATCAACAAAGCAAGCTTTGTTCTTTGCTGATAGTGCCATGTGCATAGAGATTTTCCACTCCCCAAAACCGGTTCCATCGAAGATTTGAGAAGTAAGAATCAAACCTGGATTATCGTTGGAAGCCACGAAGAGTGGGTCATTGTTATCTTGTGGGTCTGTTGTGTTGGAAATTTTCTAGGTTTTTCTTGAGAAAGCTAACTCCTTTTGAACGAATCTAGCCTCCTTCTGGGTCTACGGGTAAGGATCGAACAAAGCTTAAGCTTGGGTTTGCAACCCGAGCTCTGATACCATGAAAACATATGCGGAAGAAATACTTGAGAAGCAAGCCATAGCAGTAGGTAGAAGATAGAAGAAAGCAAATGTGTTTTTATTGGAAAATGTGTTTCTCAGATGTTTCCAACGGTACATCGCTTACTATTTATAATACCAAGTAGGGAAAGAAAGGAAACGGGCTGCAGGCCCAACACAAAATGAAAAAGCAATCCAATATTTAATTTTTCTTATTTTCAAATGTGCATGAGTTTGAAGTGTATATGCATGAAACATTAGAAAGAAATAAATAACTACACATCTATTATTATTAGCACATGTTGTGTTTGTAATCTATAGTTGTAATATGTAAACTCAAACCATAAGTGCAACTTTTTTCATTTAAATGATTCTTCGAAATCAATCAAACTTTCCACCTTGTTAAAGTCGGTGGGTCATATCGGACGCCGTGGGGTACACATGTCCATTTGTGCGCACATGCATGTTAGTCCCAACATATAAGCCCGTGGATTTCATTTTAAAAATAGTGGAGAATAGGAAAAATAGTGCATGTATTTATATGATAGGTCAGTTTTTCTTTTAATTTCCAATGTGGGGAGTCCTTCTTCGACACACCCTCTCATGCAATTGATTCATCTTATTCCCGCAATATTTCATTTGCCATTTTTTGCCTTAAGGCTGGCCAATCCATGAATACAACAATTCATCTAATTTCTGCGAATAAGTTGTAACGGGTACAACCGATCAACCAACTAAATCAAGAATAATTAAAAGAGCTAGCTAGATAAAAGCCGGACCTAGATCGATCATTCGAATTGTTAGGATCGGTGTTAGTCTACAGACACTGTTACCTAGGGGGTAACAGTGAACTGGGCAGCGGAAAATAGCGAAACGATGCTAACACGCAAGGGTAACAGTATATGGACACGATTACTTATAGTGGAAACCCTCAAACAACCAACTAGTTGTTCAAAGGAAAAACCACTCCCTCGTTAGAGGAGTTTGAACAATCACTTTATTAATGCCACTTACAAGTTACTTCAAGACAAACAGGGACTTCAAGTAGTCTAATCTAATCACTAGATTACGCACCTACACACCCTAGTTCTTCAGTCTAAGAAACTTAGCATAACAATAACAGTGATTACCAACAACTTCAACGAGACTTCTTCTTCTTCTTCACACGAGCACTCTAAGGGTTTTGTAATCGGTAAACTTACTTCTGAATAGGCTCTAGGTATTTATAGAGTTGCACACGTGAAATCTGGTTCATATCCTCACCAAGATCTTCACGCGTTAACTCAACAACCAATCCTATCCTAACAACTCTATCTCTAACAAATTTTGATCTTATCTTCATGGATATTCGTTGCACATGATCTTCTGCCGAATCTCACTTGTATTCAAGCCCATAAAAGCCCATTAACACGAAGTATTTGGGTTTCGCGCTTTTCTTCCTCGCGCTTACTAAGAATAGTAAGCCACGGCCTGCAGACCCTGCTGTTTCCTGACACTGTTACCCTCCGGGGTAACAGTGTTGTTCCTTGACACTGTTCCCTGACTTTGCGATAATGTCGTTCATACCATTTCTTGACACGGTACCAGTGTTGTTACCTCACACTGTTACCCTCACTGTTTCCCTCTCTTAATGGCTTCTCTAGTTCCCTGTTAAACTTGTTTCACCTAAAACATTCAAGAAACACTCAAACCATCAAGTCACATGGCGTTTGTTATCATCAAAACACAAGGAAATGTCTACTACTGTTTCTATGGTAACAGCCCCACTGTTCCCATGGAAACACTAGATTTCCAACACGAATACACAGCAAGATATATTCAATACGAATGAAAAAATGTCTCAATCAAATAAATACAACAATCAATAGCTAGACACCGGCCTCTTGTGAGCAACTAAGAACTTGAAATCAAGTAGTTGATCGAGAACTTGATGAACATATTTTTCGAACTTAGATCGTCTTAGACGGAGAATCCCCTCGTGAAGAACGCCCATCATCGTTGACCGCGGCCTGGAGAGGATGAGCCAGGACAGGCACCTCGTCCATGTCGAACATCCGAACCTTGAACCGCTCATTGACAAAGGCGTCTCCATCCTCGCTCGAGCGCCTGACAGCCCTAGTGTTGGAATCCTCTTGACTCCACATGTTGGGGACGTCGAGTGGGTTGTCGGAGGGGACGAGCAGCTGCTCGACGAGCTCCCACATGGCGCTGACGCTCGGGTCCTGCAGCCTCCTCCGGATGTAGGTCTCGAGCCTCGCGTCGGTCTGGAGCAGCGAGAAGAGCTTCGAGAGGAGCTCCCGGCTCTCAATCTCTACGTGCTCGAGCCGCTCGAGGATGGACCGGACCTCCGCGGACCCGGCTGGGGACGGCGTCATCGGGCTCCCCGGCCTCCCCATCGACTCCGCTATCAGCCGGCTTATGCTCCGGTGGCTCTGCTGCCTCGGCATGGGCACCGTCAGCTTCGGCGGAGGAGCGCATGATGACGACTCCCCCGCCGAGTCGGCTGATGACGGCGTGTTTTCTTGCGTGCTCTTGTTTTCCGGCAGGCCCTGTTTCTTCATGATCAAGGAGATGATTGATTAGGTCTTGTGGATGTGAGGATTTGAAATATATATGGACTTGGCATTGGACTTTTCAATGTATGGCTGCAGGTACGTCACGTCGTTGTTTCTTAATTCTATTGACATTTGACAGCCATCATATATTGTACGTTACTTGATCAGAATTGAGAGCTATATTATTGGGATTCCGGTTTTTCAAGGAAAGTCTAATCCAATTGATTAAGTTGCTTGGATTTTGTACATATGCGTGGCCGGTTTCGTACTTTGATTAGTATAATATGATCAAAATAACGAAGCCTTCCAATCGAGAAGAAGTCTGATGTTACTAGTATCGCAGACTCGTATACGCACGAGTCCGTGCACGTATCTAATTAAGAGTCCGACCAACCAGACTTAAGTCATATATACCCGTCTTCGATGCACCGTATGCTTATCTATAAGTCCAACCAACCAAACATAATTCCCCCCTGGCTACTTGGCTTGGAGGTTTTAATTGTTAGAATATGTAACATTAAGCAAATTGCTCAATAATATAGTTTTGGACGTACGTTCGATCAGGCAAAGTTTCCTTACCAAGAAACTAAACAAGGTGGGGTCAATGGTCAAGCTGCTAAGCTTTTCATTCGTATGGAATATAGAATATTAGATGAAGAAAGCTATTAAACGGTACCGTGCATCATATAGATGGAGAAAGCTATTGTCAAGCTATTAAACGGTACCGTGCATCATATGGAATATAGATGGAGAAAGCTTGGAGGACCCAGGAATATGCTGGTCTATTCATTAATATTTTTTATCCAGTTTGTTGAGAATCCTAGGTAGGGCTGTCCAATAGTCCCGGTAGTCTGTAGTCCGTAACCCAGCCTAGACCGACCAGTAAATTACGAGTCGGGTGAATGTAAATGACGAGTCGAGCCACGGGCCTTGAAATTTTAGATTTATGGGTTAAAGGCAGGTTACGGGTCAGTCCGTCGGGTCATGAGTCAACCCGTTTGACCCGTAAAATTTTAAAATATTAGTTATATTATACATAGCCAGTTTTTTCCAACCCATAAGAAAAAAGATGATATATTAACAAGGACGTTTTTTTTAGTATGGACATTAATTTGAAACCAAAGCCCGCACTATTGCAATTCACAATCTCCTTATGCCTTTTACAATAACTACGTACACTCCCTTCCCATTGTGTAAATCTTGGATGTGGGATGGGAAGAAACCACCACCAATACTCAGGACAGAGGATCCGCTCCGTATAGTCCCACCTGCCATCAATATAACAAACCACCACCAATACTCAGTTTGCCATAAATCAGAATACCAATTAATGGTACCATCATACATAATCTATTATCATTTTTAGTATATAAAAAATTGTAAGTTATGGTTACGGGCATTGATTAACACGTAACCCAACCCGTTAGACCCGTAACCTGGGTTCAATAGAGATAACTTTTCTTATATTCAACATACAATTAGACACACTCCAGGACATATATTTAACGTCTTTTAAAACCGAAATAGGCATAGGAGCCAGAACAGGTACCTTTACTCCTTTGTGATAAGATCACTTAATAGCTATAATTATAATTAATTTGACGGTATCCAACAAGACACCAATTTCTTGAATTTCCTGTGGCAATTCCCGTTTAGAGCTGAGGCTATCAATACTTAAATGGATATACATAGTCCCACCTGCCATCAATACAGCAAACTACCACCAATACTCAGTTTGCCATAAATCAGAATACCAATTAATGGTACCATCATAATTTATTATCAGTTCAAAACACCATATAATTTTTTGGCTATTTAACTTCTTATCATTTCTTAATTCATGCAAATAGGAGACTAAGCATTTAATGACAACAAGTTTAATTTCATATAGTTGATCAAAAGAAACATCTGAATACTTACTGTTACACCAGCCACATACTTCTAGATAGCACAAATGCATACCCCTTCTACTTGTCTTACTCTTCCCTTTATCTTTCTTAGTTCCATAAGAGCCGGCTTCAGCAAGACCTTTTGAAGCACTACCCTTTAAGGCCTCAGAGGCCATGGTAGAGGTCCCTTTACCGTTTTCTTTAGCATTAACCTTAAGGGATTGGTCTATAGAGAGAGGGATCTCATAGCAAAATACATTTTTAATGGCATGATTGTTTTCTCCGCAGTCCCATAAACAATGTAGGAAGTCTAAACGTGAAGCAATCCTTGAAGAAATCAGAAGCAGGCAAACAAGAGCCCCAAAGAGGCCATTCATATGCAAACCTCTCGCCAATAGTAACAAATTTAGACAAACTAACCTTCATCAAAGCGAAAGAGGAAAGAAATAACCTGATTTGTTTCAAGGTGCGAGATTGTCCCGACCTTCCCCAAGAAGGGGAAAGCCCTTCACCCACCATCCTTCTAGATGGAAGGAGATCCGTGAACGCCGCAACCACGGGGTTATCGCCTTCACGAACGACCCCGACTTTCCTCTGTTAAGCAGGTTTGAGCACTTACTTTTGGGTTACCCACCCTAGCCTCCGGAATGACCAAGAATTCTTGTATTCGAGACCCAACCGCTTCTTCTTTCTCCTCTTAGGGGTAGCCGGTGAGGAGCCATTGTTCTTATTTCCACCCACAAAGCAAGGTTTTCAACCAAGGGCACAGCACTACGCCGCCGCCAACACGAGATACATCAGTGATTCGAGGCGGGTTTTCTCTAATCCATTTCCAAAGGGGATCCTTTCGGTCATCACAGATTCTTAAGGGGAGGAGAGAACACAAGATTGTTATGGTTTTGGCTGAGATTTGGGATCTAGGGTTGCACTTTTTGGCTTTTTTGCACTGTTCAAAGGGGGCAAAGGGTCGGGGGACGTAGGAGGTTGAGATCGTCTTTTCCATAGTTACTACCTCCTCCGTTTCAAAATGCATGACCATTTGGACATTGCACATATATTAAGAAAAAAATGTTATTCCCATATTACCCCTATCAAATGTAGAGTTAATTATTCGTTTAGAGAAATATGAAAAAGTGTAATGATTATGATAATGATAATTATTAGGGATATAAATGGAAAGATATGGAAGAGAAATGTGAAATGGTCATGTATTATGAAACAAGAAAAAGTTAGTATATGGTAATGTATTTTGAAACGGATGGAGTATACCCTTTAAATGGAAAGGCTGTGTTTTTAGTGTATTTTTTTTTATTAGAAACAAGGCTACAACCTTACTTAATTGAAGAAAATAGTATCCAAATTACAAATAGATCGAGGTAAAGAGCGACCTCTAGCATCCTCCGAGATAACCGACAAAATGGGCTCGGGTGGTTCGAAAATAATAGTGCAGCCTAATGTAAAAGAAAAGGCATACTTGGCAAGGGTGTCGGCGACAAAATTCGCCTCCCTAAAGACATGGGAGAGAGGGACATTCCAGTCATATCTAAGGAAGCCTTGGACACGAGAGACCAGGCTAGAAAGAGGATGGCACGAGTTGACATCTTTCTTGACTAAGTTAACAACGAGGGCCGAGTCCGTCTCAATGTCGACAAAACGAAAACCCTCGTCCCAGGCCAACTGCAGACCGTTCATGAGGCCCCATAATTCCGCCATCAGGACCGAGCATTGCCCGATGTTATGGACAAAACCCTTTATCCATTTGCCTTCCTGATCACGGATCACCCCTGCAGCCGAAGTCCTTCCAAAATCATCCACCGAGCCATCAGAATTGATTTTCACCTATGGGCTGGTCGGCTTCTGCCACGCAATCTCACGCACCACCCGGTTATGCAGCTGCTTGGAGGGGTTCTTCTTGATCCATGCAGCAATATACTCTTTCGCCCGTTCTCTGACAAAGGTTGTCGGTGATATCTCTCTGCTATTGTTGTTGAAAATCTGCTCGTTCCTCCAGCGCCACAGCCACCAGATTGCAGTCGAGAAAAGTGCTGGCCATTCCACCTCCTCATCCCGTCGTCCAGCATCCATAATATTGCTCCTTATCCAACCTGCAAAAGTAGCAGTAAAGAAGTCAGGATAACCACTAGGCAGACCCAACGCAATCCAAAAACCAATCGTCCTAGGACAGTCCCGGAACAAATGAATCAATATTTCCGGCCCGCCATTACACAACTGGCAGGTGTCGGAGGTCGCCATGTGTCTTCTTCTTTGTAATACCCGCTATTTTTGTAAGATATTATGTACTATATTCTATTAGAAGTGTAAGAACAATTCTAGTGAGTTCCTTTTCGTAACGACAAATTAAAGCTTTTAAGAAAGCATATTAATCATAAACATAATTTAAAAGTATAAAATAGAGATTTATAGTGTAAAGATAAAATTAATTCTTTTCACTCATAAATGTAATTTGAGAAGACTAATATTATTAATTAGCAATAATTAATTAAATTGGGTTAATTGTTATAAAGTTTATTCAAGAGCTAATCTAAACATAATGGGCGGAAAATAAAAATAAGAAGATGGGATTCGAACCTGACCTTTCATACCCTCTTCCCTTCCTTCTACCAACTAGGCTACGACAACTTCCTGTTAAACAAAGGAAACACATTTTATTTAAACCCAAATGGCCCCCATAGGACCGAGTTCACGGGTGGAACTCTGCCGATCTCCTCCATCACGCGATTAACGCCAATGTCGTTTCGGTCAAGCCTTGTGGCAGCCGAAAACGCGGACAACCGTCCTTCCCCCTAGCGTCCTACACCATGTCCTATCCTATCCCTCTTGGCGTGAGAGTTTGGCCAAAAATCTGTCCATAAATTTGGGGGATTTGCAAGCTCGGTTCATCATTTTCAACTCCATCTTCACCCTCTCTTAAATCCCTGAGTACCCCAAAGCTCTTTCCTCATCAATTTCTGTCCGAAAAACCAGCCAACAAAACACCCGAAAGCAACCACTGTAATCCGTTTTTTCCGTTCTTTTCCCCGACCGCCTTCGGCCCCGCCTGGGAGCCGAGTCTGGCCTTCGTCCTCGTCGCCGGAAGCCGCGGTCCGCCCTCCTGTTGTCGCCGTCGGTCGCCGGACGTCGCCGCTGGTGTCGATTGGAGTCGGGGCAGTGCGTTGCTGCTGCTTGTTGTGTTGCTGTGTGCTGCTGTTGGGCGTACCAAAAGAAAAGGGAAGGGAGGAGGCAGGCTGCCACTTGGGTACGTATAACACAAAACAAAGGGGTGGGCTTTTCCCCTTAAATTTTTGTTAAGGGTTAATTAGGCCCACTAAACTATTTGTTAGTTAAAAAGGCCCATTTAGTCTAAATAATTAGAAGGAGCATTATTAAATTGAGCTAATGGTATTTTTATACTAAGGGGTGATGTTAAATAGATTTAAAACCCATACCCATTAAAATAATTACTTTTACAAAGTGATAAAATTTAATAAGTTGATTAAAGGTATTTTTGGTACCCATGTAATTAAGTCAATCTCTTTATAAAATACACTTGAACCTTTTTCTTAATTGAGACTTACAATTATAAAATATTATTTTATTATGAATAATAAATCTTAATTAAGTATTTAATTAATTTCCTTAAGAAGCGTTTTTATAAATAAATTTTATGAAGGATGTTCATAAACCAATGATTTTATAAAAAATCTTAAACTCGTTTCTAACATGTTAATAAGCCGAAGGCTTAGATTTTTAAACTAACAATTCGAGGAGTTCCTAGACTAAGAAATAAATTAAATATTAATTTATTTCGTTATCATTCCGTGCCTTGAATTAGGTTAAGCTTCTAGGAGCGCTCGTTCAGAAATTCCGTCTTCGTAGCGATTTAACTCTCGAACATCGACGGCAAGTGGATGGTTCTTCCTTCGTACTCTCTTTATATTCGATAATCGTTGATTCCTTTCGCTATCCTGTTCAGTTTGTTGGGAACACCTTGTTTGCTGAATAAAATGAACATAGGGTTATTTTATTGTTTAGAGATAACGACCCTGTTGTTATTTACGTTCTTGCACCGCGCTAGCCATGGACTTAGGACCGATGATTGTGGTCTCTGCTTGTTTTAAGTCTCTTCCGAGACTTTGTGTGGACTAGTGTAGGAATTAGGGATGCGAGTTTTGACTCTCAACATCTCTTTATAACTGTACTGGGTGGTATATTTATTATCGGCTCACAGTACTGGGTCATGACTCTGCCCGCTCTACCGCTGGAGGGGTGAACTTTGCACTCTAGCTAAGTGCCAGGGATAATTCCCTTACTCTATAGGCATCGTCTCTCTGCAGAGCGAGCTGCCATCTTAAAAGCCACACACTGCATCTGTATTGCCTTATGACTCTGGACAAAGATCTATGCACATTAGTGATAGAGAATGAATTTGAGTGCTCCTCGAAAATACTCGATGGAGTTCTCTCAAACTTGCTGTGAATTAATAAAGTTCCCAACAGACAAAGAACAATAACTTTCTTTCTAGGAAGTCACTTCCTTGTGAATTCCTATTCTTTAAAAGAAATCTCGTATTTCTTTTCGCATCAGATTCCTTTACTTTTCATTGCCGGAGTTCCATTCGAATAAAGTTCGTTCACTATTGTATCTTTCTCTCACTGCCAAAGAACCCGACTGGTCGTGCATCGTTCAGTTCCCTTTGGACTTAGATGCCGACATACTTAGCCTTTCTAAGAACCTATTTCGCATTCTACCACTTGCTTAGTCTCGCGTTAGACTAATACCACTTTCTTTTCTTCCCGACATTGGTCGGCTGGTATTTCTTGCTTCTATGGAAATATCAGGTAACAAGGTCAAGACTGTAGCAGATTAAAGCCGAAGACTCAAGGATCTGAAGGAAGGAAGGTTTCAAGTCTTTTGGATATTCTGGGTCTGCCAAGCTACTTTGTATAATATTATTGTCTTAATTTCCGCTGCACTATTATCTAATGTTATTTCCATTTCAAGCACTAGCGTTTCAGACCTCTGAACGCCTTTTCAAGTATGTGGTAAACGATGAACCACTTTAATGTAATATAACTATCCTGTTTTATATTACTTTGAACCGTGTTGTGTTACCTACAGCCTCGGGTGGTCTTGGATGGTAAAATCTGAGATCACTGGCGGTAGCACCCTTGGGTTAAAAATAGGGGTGTTACATTCTTTGCTCACAGTTCGTCAAGATACATCCGCGAACCGAAAGCCACACGAAGTGCCTGATTCTCTCTTGAACCCTCAATTTCCAGATCTTGTTGAAAACAACTATGTCATTCCCTTCACGCAAGCCTTCCATCAATAAAAGTTGATAGGCCGAACGAATAGAATAGTCACCATCCTTAGAAAGCCTCTAGGAGATTGTATCTTGAGTTTCCGCAACTTCATTAGGCCTGATAGCAGCAATGCTCATGAGGCAGGAATGGGGCAACAAATGGGAAAATAAATCCCACTTCGAGCCCCCATCTTCACACCAGTAGTCACGAATACACAAGAGCTGTTGGCTCTCATCAACCAAACCAAGCGCCAAATCCAGAAGCTTGTCGTTCCCAATCCATAAATCCTTCCAAAATTTGATCGAACGACCGTCACCAACGATCCACTTGCAGCCCCTATTAACAACCAGATTCAGGCCTTTGGAAATACCCTGCCAGACATTGGATTTCACAGCCACATCAGAATTTGACTCCCTGATGTATTTGGAGATACCCCTTATAAAAAAACTAGTTTGTAAATAGGATAGATCTATTTATTATATATAAAACACTAGTCTAAGGGCATGTTTGTTTGGGCTAAAAGGGATGATATGAAATGAATTGAAAAGCCCATTTCCCTTTGGATGTCTATGTTTATATTTTTTTTGTTTTTTCATTCGGGTCAGAGACGGAAAATATCCCCGGATCGTTTTCTCTAAAAGTCGTGAGTTAACACTCCCTTCCCATCTTTCAGCTCCGGCACTAGAGTTCCGTTCTTGCCCCGACGCCGCTTCTCTACTCTACTCTCTTGCCATTGGTAGTAGTAAGTTGAAGGCAAGGAAGAAGCGCTCCATAAGGTTCTCCATTGTCACCTTCTCCTCCCCCTCTTCTCCCGACCCATCCTCGCCCAAATCCCCTTCCTCTATTCAAGGCTGCCCGACTTATGATAGTTGGAGCGTCGTGCTTATCATTCTCTAACGATCGAACTCCCATCTCTTTCTCACTCTATGTTCATTATTCCATGACTCTAGGCCTCTCATCATCTCATTGGAAGTTTCAACTTTCTCCTAGAGTCTAATTCGATCTCTTAACTGATCCCCGCCTTAATTTCGTTGATCTCCCAAATCTAATCCAATACCACCATAGAAGAGGTTTCATGCTCACATCCTCGTCGAGAGGTGGACAGACAACAGTATAAAACACCTTAGATCCATCAACAAAGAGCATAAATTTGAGAAGATGAACAACTACTGTAAGAGGAGTTTGGATTTGGAGTTTCCTTGATGTACTATTATATGTTGGTGATTTTAGTGTCATCAATGGTTTTTCCCTTAGGGATCAATAGTTCCTGAGGGATCAGTGATGGCTCTTGAGGTATTAGTGCCCTAGGGAGCAATGGTCTTTTAGTGTTATCGAGGTTCATGCGACTTTATGAGGTTCCATTTAGCTTATCACAAGTTTGAGGGTGTGGAGTACACGCTTGTGTAAGTATATTTGGGATCTAGAGGGAGATACTAAGGATTAGTTACTCTGTGATGTCCCTCTGGCATAAGTAGGGGTGTTCAACGGTCTAGGTCGCCCGTAACCCGGACCGAACCGACTCGTAAATTTATGGGTCAGGCCACGAGTCATAAAATTTTCATTTACGGGGGTTACGGGTCGACCCGACGGTTACGGGTCGATCCGTAAAATTTAAAAACATATATATAATTTTATTTTCTTTGTTCGGACTATGGATGGTATATTTTTTTATTTTGCTTTGTGAGACACATTTCAAGAATTATATTGCATTGGAGGTTAGAAAAATAGTAATATTGTACAATCACAATTTGTTTTAAAGTGTAAAAAATAACATTGTTATACACAATTATATAATTGGGTCAAACGGGTTTTACGGGTCAACCCCGCAACCCGACCCGTAATTTGACCCATAAAACCCGTTTGACTTGGTCAAACGGGTCGACTTGTGACCCGACCCATAAACCGGGTTACGGGTCGGGTCTCGGGTCATGTTTCAATGGATTACGGGTCAACGGGTCGACCCGTGATCCATAAACCAGGCTACGGGTCGGGTCGGGTCGACCCGTTGGAATCAATGGTCCAAAAAATAAGAGTTATGGGTGATTGATACCTACGGGATCAACAGTTTAACGGTTTGGATTTTGATCACGTGGATTAACCACCTTTATACCATTTGTATATCTCCTTGAGTAACCTCCTTTTATCATTGATTTCTGATAGGCCACGTGTTGCTCTAGGAGAGAGTCGTTGGAGGCGAAGGATCAACAGTAACTGTTGGTAACCGCCCTAGTAACAGCCCATAACTTGTAGAAACCGCTCCCAAGGCTTTCGTACGACCTATATAAAGACAAAGGTCGATAGGGTCGTGGCGGGTTAAACAATCTCACATTAGATTGAACCAAGTCGAAGTCATACATCCATTTAGTACATATTCTATAGTTTGATCCTTACCATAATCCTTGGAAAGGATCAATACATTTGTCTTATCTCACTTCAGATATTTGTGGATTCCTTGTAAGGGGCAAAATCTGATTTCGGAAAGTGTTACACGATTCAAATCTTATCCTAAGATAGACATCGTTGATTGTTATCCAGGTGTTCTGCATTGAGGAAGAAGAAGGATCAACAGTCGCAGTCAGTGCTCGACGTTGGTTTCAATTTTCATGGTTGGTTTTGATTTTGATGAACAACTGATGTAAACGAGTTTTCTATTTCAATCCCGTTTATGCTCACATTCCAAAAAATTTTGAGTGGTAACGACTTTCTACTTCATTCCCTTCACGGACTTTTTCATCCGTTTCCCTTTCCATTTTAGCTCGCACAGCTAAACAGTTGCTACATGCTAATGAATTGGACGCATGAGGAACGCTCAGGAGAGATAGGTCTTGTAGTATAAGATGTAATATTAGGTGAACCGTTAGATTAAGCTAAATAGAGGGTGAGATTTGAGGGTACACAATAGGAATATTTTTAGGGGGTGAATTTGATCATGCTTACGTGGCTGCCAACATGGAAAGAAACGTATATTATGGGATTTGCAAGAGAGAATTTTTTTTTTTTGGGGGGGATTAAAAAGCCATGATTTTTAATCTAAAAAGGAAAGTAGCATATTTTTAGGGGAATTTGATTGTTCATTTAAATTAAAAAGTCACGATTTTTAAAGATGGAAGTTCCTTGAATATAGGGTTT
Organism: Polygonum maritimum; assembly: GCA_963924305.1. Taxonomy (NCBI): domain Eukaryota; kingdom Viridiplantae; phylum Streptophyta; class Magnoliopsida; order Caryophyllales; family Polygonaceae; genus Polygonum; species Polygonum maritimum. The sequence continues at coordinate 5,238,238 of OZ002734.1, forward strand.
AACAAGTCTGGGAATATTTTTTTAAAAAATAATTAATTTACCGTAAAATTCAAAAACCGGTAGAGAATCCTAGAAAAACTATTAGTCCGTGTTTGAATAACTTTGTACGATGGTTTAAATAGTTACAGAGTTGAACATGTTCTATTGCTTTATGAATCTTTTTCTAATTCGGTGTGTTAACATATTACTATAGTTGAATATGTACTTGTCTTCACATGAAAATCAATTCATTATAAGCTGAATCGTTACATATTAAAATAAAATTAAAAATACGGATCTTATGTGACCATTGAATATGCAAATGTAATGCATTGAACAAGATGGAAATAAGAATTGTTACAACTCGAATAAATACTATAATAAATTTGAAAAAGTACATCTATTTTCCAATATACACTAATATGATAAAAAAAAATGTCATTGTCTTTGTCTTCAAACTTCATCCATTTTCATCCGCCTTCTTGAATAACTGCAAAATAAAACACACATATATGAATATCAATTCATGCATAATAGTACACACAACTAATATTGTTGAACAATTGTTCATCATATAATGCATAGTTATCAAAACGAAAAACACTATTGTAAAAGTTGTCTTATAATCATTGAAAAACATTACTGTATAACGTGAAAGATGTATAACAATTATCTGTTATTTGAAAATTTATTATCAATATGTAGAAAAACACAATAGACACACATGAAACAAAAATGAAAAAGCACTCTTTTTCATCTTGTAATGAATAAGTTCATGTAAATGTTTGAAAAAGATTCAAAAAGAGATAGTATTATACATTTAACACTAATATGTGAAAAAGTTGTGTTATAATCATTGAAAAACACTATTGTACAACATGAAAAATACATAATGACTTATATCTGTTATTGAAAAATTGTTACCAATATGTAGAAAAACACAATAAACATTCATGAAACATAAATGGAGAAATTGTTGAAAAATATTCATAGGGAAAAACCATTAGGTATTTTAAAGTTATCTACGAAAAAGTTTTTGTAATCATTGAATATAATAATCTACATCATGAAACAGAACAATTTATTGAAATTTATAATCATTGCAAAACAATATTGTATATCATGAAAAATACAGAACAATTTAGTGAAATCAAAGAACAAACCTCTAAGCTTGCGTTTGTTGTTGTTCTTTGGATTTCGAGACCTCGAACTGTATCAAAAGCATGATCGATCTTAGTATTTTAGCAACTATGAAATTCAACAACTAATCGGCAAACAAACCCTAAAGAAAAATCGATTGATTCAATTATGTTCCAAAATAAAACTACAGCAAATCCGATTCATGATTGAACAACTAGGGTTCTAACCTTTCACAATTGCAGTTCGTGATCGAATATCCACTTGACCTATCCTTGTTTTGCTTCCATGGGCGCCGATGACGATTTCTTCGTCGAATGCACTTCTTGTTTTCTATATAGCCATTTGTGTTTCATCAACGCCTTTACAAAACAGTTTTTCATCACTGCCTTGAATGTGTGCTCTCTTACACAGGGATGATGAAGACAATTAATTTGTTTTGATTTTCAAAATTGCAAAAAGATTTTCGTTGATTTGTTACCATAATCGCCTATTTAGCAATTCTTCCCTATTTTTTCTCTAACCAAATCCCTAATATAATGCTAATTTCCTTTTAATATGCCACGTACAACTAATCCACTCCCCTCCTAATTTTTGTCTATTATGTACCCTCATTAATCATCGTAGATTAAAATTGATCCAACGTCCCATCTTGTATCGCATGTTACACTCTAAGAGAGTATTTTACTAGAGCATTAATCTTATACACATATGGCTAGATCTAAATTTGTTAGGATAGTAAAAGAAGGCACAACATTCGCGGCCTCCACGACACCGAATCTCTGGAGATTTTGTCCATCTTGTTGGAGATTTCTCCTTTTTGGATGAGAAAAGATTAACTTCATCAAAACAAGGCATGATCGAGAGGACAGTGCAATTACTATGTGTCAAAATAAATATTAGTTGAAGAAATCGTAGCTTGTACATAAATATTAATTGTAAAAATGGTTTGTAAAACTGGTTTACAAAAGTGTCATGATTCTATTAGAGTTGTAGTCACTAGTAGAAAATTATGTTAATATCGACACAATTAACATAATTATGTCATAATTCCGACACCCATTTAGTACATATTCTAGAAACCTATGTCATTTTTGACAACTTAAGGTGTCGAAAAGTTGTCAAAATAGTAGTGTCGAGAAAATCGTTGTCAGAAATGGCTGCGGCATAAATTTTGACACCCAAAGATTTCGTTATTTACAACAAATTTAGACATCTCTAGGTGTCAATATTTACAATAATTTTAGACGCCTTTTGGTGTCAGTATTTACCGTCATTTGAGACAGCTCTGGATGTTTTTTACGCCACCTGTGACACCTATAGGTGTGGATTTTCAATACTAATATTAAAAAAAAAAATTTTTATATTGGTAGTGTGACCGCGCTTAATGGAAGCGCGAAGGTGATTCTCCAGAAGGCTCGTCTTCCTCCGATGCCATGGCCCCCTCTTCAACCCTACTTTGCTGCAACACGGTGTTGATTTCGTTCCTCCGGCTCCGCTCTGCTGCAACACGGCGGATTCCCCATTCGATCGGTCTTCTTTCTCGATGAAAGGATTTTTCGTTGTTGCAAAACGTTATTTTACGATCTGAACTTGCATATGTCTCTATTTTGTAAATCTAGACACCATATTCGAAATTTTTAGACGACTTATGTGTCGAAATTCTAACTTATTAATCCGCTCATTATCTTATTCGAGTTCCGACACATGTGAATAGTGTCGATTATTATGTGTCCAAAAATACGTATTTTCTAGAGTGGTAATACACAAAAAGAAAATGGGGGCAAAACAATTCATATTTTTCGAGAATATAATATATTTTTGAAAAAATAAATAATGTTTCCAAAATGGAACAATCTAACAAAATATCATGAACAAAATCCAAATTCTCATTCCCTAGTTCTGACTTTGGCCGAATAAAAATATGAGTTTACAAGGAACGATGATAACATCTTAGCTGAGATCGACAAGACGGAGCTTACCCCCATGATGTAAAACTTCTACAATCTTCAACGACGAACTTAGAGCAGCAATTTTGTGATTAATGCTACTCCGTATCACATAAGAAAATGTCGTTGACAGACTTTCCTATCTTAATTTTCTATAAGTTTTCTATACTATGTGGAAAAAATCTTTAGAAATATCTCTAATTAACAATATCTGAGTATGAAAAATGTCTGAATTATACTATAATATTTTCTTTTTACTTTTTTATTGTTTTAGTTGGGAAATTTCTATTGATACTCCCTAATAACACTCTTTTCCTTTTGATGACCTATGTTCTTGGTGTAATGTGATTCCATAGACATACATGTCCGATTGACATGTGTCCCTATGCGTGTCCTCGGTATGCAATAGTCAAGATCGTACAGCCAGCTACGGATGAGCTTCCATCATTATGGTAGGAACAGACGGAGAGCACACCAACTTTGATTACTCCAACAATATCCACCAGCTAGCGAGGATTCTATAGCACACTCACTCGTCCACGTGCAGAGCCCCATGCATATCCTCTCGATCACTAATATCTTATGGATATAGACCATATTATATCTGCGCATCGTAACATAACATTGCCTATAAATACAACTTTCTAGTTTGTATAGTACATTCATATCCCAAAACCATACTTAATATCCTTCTTTCTCCAAAGCAATTCAATCACCAACATATATAGCTAAGAAACATGACCGGCTCCAAGGCCCTTCTTCTGCTCGCCCTCTTTGCTACCGTTCTTCTAATTTCTACGAGTGCCCGTGACCCCAAATCCAAAACTCGTAAGCTACATATATTTATTATTGTTCACTATGCTAGCTATTTATACTAATCAATCACGTACGCAGGGGCGGAACCACCCTATGCTCAGTGGGGGCTACAGCCCCCACTGGGTTTTTGGGAAAAAAAAAAAAATTTAGCTATTTTTTTATCCAAAAGCCAGCAATGCATCACAGTACACTTATATCATAAAAAGGCCTTAATTGTAGCTTCCAACTCAAAATACATGCAATCTCACAATAACTTTCTGTTTTCTTTTCTTATATTGTCTTAGCATTTTAAAAAATTGCTTAAATGACATAAAGGTGTAGAATTAGACTTTGAAATGGGAATTTGGGCTTGAAAATCATTTGTACTTCCATACTTGTCGAAATTGATTAGAGGTTTCAACTTCCATCCTTTGTCGAAATCGATTACAATGCTTATTGTCATTCTCAACTTTTTTACCTTGTCGATCAATTTCATGAGCTAATAGACTTGTAAATGATTTGAATTTTAATTATTTGATATAGTCTAATTTCGATCCATAAAGTGTTCCGCGCGTGTCTAGTGTTAAACCGCACAGAATAATTTATATAATTTCAGTATTTTTTAAATTTAGCCCCCTCTGAGACAATTTTTTGGTTCCGCCACTGCACGTACGTGCATGAACATAGCTTAAAAGTATCATATTGTTCAATATGTGTGCACGTGTATATATAACTAATCTAAGTTTAATATTGTCTTTTTTTTTGGCTAAAAGCTGAAGAGGAATCCAAATATGGAGGTCATGGTGGTGGCAGCGGTGGACATGGTGGAGGCGGGGGACATGGCGGAGGCGGTGGACATGGCGGAGGCGGAGGGCATGGAGGAGGAGGTCCCGCTGACTCAGCAGGGGTGAACTCTGAGCTCTATGGCGGTTATGGCGGCTATGGCCACGGAGGCAGTGGCGGATATGGGCACGGCGGTGGCGGCTATGGGCACGGAGGAGGCGGATATGGGCATGGTGGTGGTGGATATGGACACGGTGGCCATGGCGGTGGTTGGCCTCCGGCTACCGAGGAGAAGAAGAGTGGCAAGGGAAACTAAACCGGAGGCTTAGATTCAGGCATGCACGTACGTACGTACTTGAGGGTAGAAACTAAAAAAAAATAAGTTGTAAGCTTGGGAGTTTGTTTGTGTTGTTTTTCTTTCACTTTTTGCTTGGCATGCACGCAAAATAAGGTTGTGGTCGCTGGAGTACGTAGTAGTATATAGTGGAAAAAAAAGGCGTAACCATATATGCAAGTTTAAACTGTACGTCGTCTACACCGTGTCCATCATGTACTCTCTCAAATATGCTTATATATGTATGACGTGGTTGATAGGTTATGCAACAAATGAGTTCTTACATCCAGCTCCATAAGGGTACGAGTTAAGATTTTTTTAGCATCTCTAATAACGTATCTAGGTCTTTAAGGTTTAACAGATTCTCCATTACAATTTTCATTTTTAAGAGTACGTCTATATATAGGATCGTACTCCATATCACGACCCATTTGATTCAAACCCCAAATTGAGCTTCTATTGCGTACATTGTTACGCTCCAACAATTTGGCACGTCTTTGATATCCATATATTAAGTACATGGACTGATGGACATGGCCCGCTTACATATATGGATTGGATTACTACTACCTCTATGTCACACCAGCTATCATTAATTTAACACTACTACCTCTATGTCACAAGAAGTCAACAACTACCCAGTATATGGTATCATGTAGGAATGTCATATGTGTATGAGGGATCTACCTGCCCATACATAGCCTACGCAAGTTGAGAGGTTGTTTTCGAAAGAACTAAGAGAGACAACGTGAACCATAACAAATAACAAAGTACAACAAGCACAAAACAAAATATAAAAACAGAGCGGTTATTCGTACACTACTTTTTGGCTAAATGTAAACTAAATAGTACACCTAACTTAGGAGTGCGGTTTGGTACGCCTAAGATAAAATGGAAAAAAAATTACCGTTCGAGACAACACTTTGCGCCCTAAGAGCACCACTCTGGTGCCCCTGCGGTTAGGGTTGGCCAAAAAACCGTAATCGAATAACCGCTAACCGATCAATTTTCCGGTTAATCGTACAGCAAAAAACCGAAAAACCGGTTACGGTTAACCGACCAAAATATTTTCCGGTTAAGCGGTTAGGTTACGGTTACTTGTTTTTAATGGTTAGTTAGCCGAATAACCAAATATACAATATGCATATTTAAAAAAAGAGAACACCATAACTAAGCCAATCTAATTGTATTAGACATAATAATAGATAAAGTGGTAGGTTCAAGTCATATTATTGATTCCTTACATACTCTATTACAAGCCCAAAGTAAATCTTACATAGGTTAATTTATTAGACATATTGCGTTGTTCATTTAATCTTATTATTTGTTTTAATTGTTCTTTTCATGGATATTTTGGTGTTTTTAAATTTCTAAAATTATTGATGATTTATGAAAGTCGCGTACTTGATTCTTTCTGTACTTCATTGACGCTTCAAATGGTAGAAGTTTTAGTTTGTGGTTAGGTTTGGTTGCGCATTTCTTGTACACATCCTACAACCGAAGAAAACATACTCGAATTAGAATTTATTGAAGAAGGCTAATTTATTATATTTGTTAATTTTTTTCATTTGAGTATAACGTTTTATTGTGTCTTTGACCTTTGTTAAAATTAATAGGAATGAAATGAAAAAATTGATATTGGAGCAGCCTTTGATCGAAATCGACGAATCCATTTCAATTGAAGGTTCAAGATGTATTGGGACATTTTTAAGCTAGGAAAAAACCATGTTTGTTTTGTGTTTTATGTATTGGGATGAAGAACCAAAACTAAGGAACCGAAACTAAGGAATACGGAGCAAATCCGTTATAGACATTTTAGAGTTTCTATTTGAGGATAGAATATGTGCAAAAAGAAGGAAAAATTACCTTGAAGATGGAAAGATGAAATGAATATATTTTAGGGGTTATTCTTGCATATATTTGGAAATATCTTATTTAGATTGTGTTTGATTTATTCCTTAATATCCTAGGAAGAAATCAGAACACAATCATCCTAGTCTCTTTATATATTTCGTGAGTGTAGTTGCTAAAGATGAGGGAGTTGAGCATTAAGAGAATATTGAGAGTGATGTGTGAGTTGAACGTGGAATTGTTCAAAGTGATTGAGTGATACGTTAGCTTTGTTAGGTGAGAGTTGGGTTACTTAGGTGGAGTATGGGATTCATTTTTGTTGACAAGAGACCCTTTTTAAGAACTCGAGAAATTAATAAAGCGAGTCGAGAACTCTTCAAGTCCCACCAGGTGAGAAGCGTGGAAGGCAATGGTTTTTCTCCTTGTGAAATAGTTGGTTTACAAGGAGTTTTCACTCTAAATCAATGTGTCTAAGTCTCGTATTAATTTCTTTCTTTTGTTTATTCCACTATAAAAGTTTTAATCTTCGGTCGCTGACATCGTAAGCGTCAACAACTTTTGAGTACTAATGATCCTATAATTAAAATCACCCTCCAGATTTTTCTTTGTACTCTTACAAAAAAGATGACCACCACCAACATCTCTGTCAACAACTCCTTTTGGAAACCTCCAATTCTTAAGGTTGGGTAATATGATTGGTGGACCAAGTAAATGAGAAACCACATACGCTCTCTCGATGGCCAACTTTGGAAACTCATATCCATCAGTCGTGAAAAGTTCCTTAAAGGTGATGGAAAGGAGAAGGACATCACTGGGTATAACGACATCGACTTCAAGAAGCCTAAAAAGAATGAAAGAGCCAATATGATTCTTGATCGGTCCGGATCGGAGGGTCTCAAAATTACTCCCTCCGTTTCATAATATATGTCGTTTTAGCACTTAAAATTTGTTTCATAATATGTGTCGTTTTAGGTTTTCAAAGTGATTTAATAGGGGTGAATGATGATAATTTTTATTGGAATGTGTATTTGTTGACTAAAGTTGTTCATTCATTGGCTAAAAAAATGTAATGAGTGGTAAGATTAAGAAAAAGTTATAAGTTTTAAAGTGAATGATTGCTTTTCTTAAAAACTGTGTTAAGAGCTAAAACGACACTTATTGTGAAACGGAGGGAGTACAATTTATAACCGAACCCCGTAGTAGTACAAGGTAGGGTGTCGAACGCTCGGGAGTTCGTTCGTTGAGTGCACCAAAAAGACTTAAAAAGGGAAAAGAAAGGTTAAAAACAAGGAAAATCAAAGGAAACCTCTCGGAACCGACATGGGTCACTTCGGCCTGAGACGGATCGACGAAGGTTTGCACGGGACCGACACTGATGAACGTCGGGCCCGAGGTCTGGGTAAGTCGAACTAGGCAAATATGGAGAGATCGGTGTTGGGTTTTTGGGTTCCTTCCCTAACTAGATGTGGGTAATTCCACCCCAATTCAGCCAATAAGTGTTGATCCTCGTAGAATCGAGGTTGTCCGCCTTCGATCCCGCCACTCTACACATTGACCCTAGGGAGATTGATTTCCCTTTCGATGCAAGGTCAAGTGATAGGCAAAAGATCGCTTCTGTTCACTCTCGCCAATCACAAGCCCTTGATCCCTTGCTTTCACAAGAGATTGTAGCTCTATTTAGATTGAATTCCTAGATCAAGCACTCAAGGCTATGGAATTGGGGGTTCAAACCCAAACCTAGCTAGGGGTTTCCCCCATAGCCCAAGACCAATAGAACCTACTCCATAAGGCTAGAGTAAAAAGCAATCAAAAGACAAGGCAAACAAATCTCAATCATCCAAATCAAAGCAAAGCCAAATCTCATTCAAATAAAAGGGAATTCACAAGATCCAAACTCAAATCCACAAATTGCAAATCAAAACAAGTTCAAACTCACAATTCTTCCTAGATCTACTCCTTCCTCAACCGATTTCCACTTCTTCTCCTCTCCTTTCTTCCTCCTTGCTCTCTAAGTCTTCCTTGAGCCTTTTGAGAGTGATTAGATGTGTGTAAAACTTGTATAATCCTCTAATTGTCTTCTCTCCTTTTTAATTAGGGGCGAAGAATATCCAAAAATGGAAGAGGGGCAAAAGTGGTAGATCACATTTGTATGCCTTGGTGCCCAATCCACACTTCGCCGACTTGGACCGACACGGAGCACCCTCGGGCCCGACTTGCCACACCTCGGTCCGGGTCTCCATGAGTCGATCTCGGGCCCGAGTTGCTGGGCACCTCGATCCTGGTTTCGGTCCTCTTCTCTTCTTGGCTTTTCTTGAGCTCCTCTTCGTTGATCGCTCGGCTCTTCCGCTCCTTTGTGCTCATGCCTTGCTCCTCCTTAGGGACTCCTTCCGAAACCTCCTCAAAACACGCCAAGTTACCTACAAAATGCAACAAATTCACGTAGTCTCCGAATCTCATAGAAAATCGGAATCTACGCTAAAAAGGAACAAAACTAACAAGGAAAGGAACAAAAGACACCTATTTACAAGGGAAATTAACCACTAAAACTCCACCAAAATGAGAGACATCAATTCTCCATCACGCCCTTATGAGTAACTACCTTAAAAAGGACGTTAGCTGCCACACTGCCAAGGACATTTGGGATGCTCTCAAATGGCTCCATGAAGGGAACGAGGATGTAAGGAAGGATATTATCATCAGTCTTAAGAAAGACTATGAAAACCTATTTCAAGGCAAGGGTGAGTCTCTCCAAGAGTATCACTCAAGGTTTCAGATTATAGTCAATCAACTAGAGTCCTTGGAGAGAAGCTTCCTCAATGGAGACGAAGTTGATGAACTTGGAGGATCTTATCGACCACCTCACCATGTATGAAGGGATCCAACAAAGGAGGGAAGATAAACATGACTTAGAGAAGATCAAGAACATTGATCTTAAGGTTGAAAAGGCCTTTGATCTTGCTTAGGGACAAGATGACATGGAGAATGTCGATGACGATGTAGCTCTTATCTCTAGAGCTATGAAGAGACTTTGGAGTCGCAACGAGGCACTAACTAAAGCCCCTTAACCAAACGGAGAGATGAAGGTAGTGATATGCTATCACTATCAAGAAAAGGAACATTTAGTAAAGGAATGTCCAATAAAGGAGGCTGGGAAAAACTTGTTGGCAACTTGGAACATGTCAAATGATGAAGAAGACGTGTCGTGAACCAAAGGAGCCTGGTTCATGGCTTTGGAAGATGATTCTTCAAGTGAGATAAATAAATATGAACATTCTGCTCTTCTTGCTAGAAAAAGTGGAGAAGAACTTGTTTCTTAGATTAGGGCAATGTGATGCAAGAAGAACTTCACCAATTTGAATGCAACAAGGCGTGGCACTTGGTCCGTAGGCCAAAGAGAAGGACAGTGATTGGAACATGTTGGGTGTTTAGAAACAAGCTAGATGATGAAGGGAATGTTCTCAGGAGAAAAGCTAGGCTTGCGGTGAAAGGTTACATTCAACAAGGAGGGATTGATTATGATAAGACTTTTTATCCAATGGCTCGTCTTGGGGCTATCAGGTTGTTGATTGCTTATTCTGCCTTTCATGGGTTCAAACTTCAACAAATGGATTTCAAGACTACATCCTTGAATCTTGGAGTCTATGTTGAACAGACTCAGAGATTCAAGAATGTTGCATCTCCTTGAATCTCGGGTTTCCGTTTGACACCGAATTGAGCTTTTCGGATGCATTCGGGTTCAGGTCATTCTTAAACGGGTGGTTTATACCTCCGGGTTAGATTCAGTCGGATTGAGTCACTTTCGGATTTCATTTTTATATATTTTCCCGGGTCTCGGTTGGTTCTCGTATACGATAATTCGGTCGGTTAGTTTGAATCGGGTCAAAATATTCCACTCCTACTAGTCGTCAGCCTCTTGTGCATTATGTACCTTCACAATCATCTGGCATAGCTCATGTAGATAATTTTGATCGTGACAACTTGAAGAGTGTTATCGAGGAGCATTTGAAGGATACTTAAATCATTGTACTCATGTCCATAAGTTGTTGGAAAGGATGAGAGATGCTCCGAACCATTTCTCAAAGAATTCTATTGTGATCTAGGTGAGTAATGAAATAGAAACTCTAGTTGGCTGACAACTATCTCGAACATTGAATGATATTCTTGGAGAGACTCACCCTTGCCTTGGAATAGGTTTCTCATAGTCCCGCTTGAAACTGATGATCCTATCCTTCTTTGCATCTTTGTTTTGTTCGTGAAGCCTTTTAAGAGCGTCCCAAATGTCCTTAGTAGTCTTGTAGCCAATGACCTTTTAGAGGAAGCTACTCACTAGAGCATGATGGAGAATCTTCTTGGCTCTTTCATTCTGTTCAAACTTCTTGAAGTCGACATCGTCATACTCAGTGACGTCTTTCCCCTTTCCATCTCCTTTAAAAAACCTTTAAGGGCTAATGGATATGACTTCCCAGAGCTGGCCATTGAGAAAGCATATATGGGTCCACATTTTCTTCAATCGCCAGTCATATTCTCCAGTTTTGAGAATTGGAGGTTTCCAAAAGGAGTCGTTGACAGAGGTGTTGGTGGTGATCATCTATCTTGTGAAAGCACTGAGAAAAATCTAGAGCAAAGCTTTGATACCAATTGTAGGAGCGTTAGTTCTCGGGAAGTCCTCAACACCTACGATGTAAACGCGATAAATTTAGAGTAGAAACCCTTTGCAAATCAACTAGTTCATAATGAGAAAACCCATTGTATCCCAAGTTTCTCACTTGACAAGACTTGAAGAGTTCTCGATTCGCTTTATTATATCTTGAGAATTAGGAAGGTCCTCCTATCTACAAGAATGAATCTCACACTACTGAATTACACTCTTGCCTATGTAATGTACTCACACTAACAAAGCCATCCAATCATCAACCATCTTGAACGAATCCCATGTTCAGCTCACTTAACACTCTCTATGTTCTTCAATCCTCAACTCTCTTAGCCTCTCGCAATATACTCTCGAAAATATGTACGAGACAAAGATGAATTTGTTCAGATTTACTCATAACTGTTTAAGGAATAAATCAAACACAATCTTACAATATATTTCCTAATATATGCAAGAGTAAACTCTAAAATGTCTTCACTTCATCTCGTCATCTTGAATACGATTTTTCCTTCTTTTTACACATATTCTATCCATAAATAGCATCTCAGAACTACCCATAATTAATTTGCTATGCATTTTCTTAAATAGAACTTCGCCCATTTTGCACCTGCATCTCAAGTCAGCAACCACATAAGACGACAACCACATAAGAGAACCTTTGTCGCCAAGTAGGTTTGAAACCATCAAAACACTATAGTGCTCTAACAACCCTAGCTAGGGTTAAGCCCCAAACCACCAAACCTTAACCACAGGTACAAATTCATCACCACCATCGCCCAAAATATAAGAGCTTCAAACACAATCATGATTAGAGATTGGTGATATCCAATGTAAATCCATGCTTCATGTATTAGACAATTTATGTGAGTCCATAATTGATAAGGGAATGCTATTGGTGAATGCTATGCTGAGGTTGGAAGGTTGGGTGGTTCGTGTTCAGCATACCAATGGACAAGCTAATTGTGTTGTTAATAGTTTAGCTAATCAAGCTCTTAATTTGAATTTGATGTACTTTGAAACAATTAATCTTCCTGTTGATACTCTTTTGTTGTTCAGTAAGAACTCCTCTTCTGAATTGTAGGAGGAGAGTCTAAACTTTGATTAATTATAAGTTTGATCGGGTCTTGTCTACATTTTGACCAAAAAAAAAGTTTGTTTAATTGGATGGAAAATGTGTGTATAGGGAATTCTGGTTATGGAAAGAAAATCGTGTAAAGTATAGGGGTACCAAAAGGAAAAAAGTTTTTCTTGGGACACCAAAAATAATTGTCGATACCTGGCGGGTACCAAAAGGAATTTCCCTAATATTAATCCTATTCAAATTCACATACCTTAGCTTATTGTTGGCTTTAAAACAATGGGCTACTCCTCCTATTGCCAATTGGTTTTAGGATGGAACCCCATGGGCTTATGTGGTTAGGCTCATTCATGCATATGCGCACGACGGTATCAGCCCACCGGATTTCAACATGGTATCAGAGCCACGTTCGATCATGGGTCCCCTGGGTTTGATCGGGTCGGGCCAGGTTGCCCCCACCCATTGTTATCTTGTCGTGGCAAGAGTCAACTGGGCCAGGCTAGGTCACTTGAAGGGGCGTGTTCGGAACCCTATCCCACATCTAAATTCATAATCTAAATCGCCTACCATATAAGTACATGGGGTACTCCTCCTATTGCCAATTGGTTTTAGGATGGAACCCCATGGGCTCATGTGGTTAGGCCCATTCGCGCATATGCGTATGATGGTCTCCCCCTCCGTCATCATCTATCCGGTATCGGCCCACCGGATTTCGACACTTATTATCCAACCTTTTCTTCTATTATATCTCTTTTCAACTTTTTTATACTATCAAACTACAAAACTACTCTTATTTAACCTCATTTATTACCAACACGGTCCAACTTTTTTATCTACTAAATTACTAAATTATCCTTATCTAATCTCATATATTACCCTCATTATCAAACTTTTCAACTAAAATATGATTTTCCTTATCTACGGTGAAAAGCGCCCGACCTTCAGAAACCGAGGGAGTACAAAACTGAACATTTCTTAGAAAATAGATAAATTTGTTGGAGTAATAATTTGTCGTGTGTGTGCTTATGTTACATTGTTTTAAAGCCAACAATCACCATAAAATACACAAAGAAGGAAATTTTTTTGAATCCACACGTACATTTGCTGGTTTGAGTCTTTCTTCCTAAACTAGTCTGAATATACTTTTTAAGTCGATCTCGTGAGACCATGTTGATTAGAAGCTGATTTGAATTGGATCGAGTTGTGTTTGGTGAAGATCGGGGCCAACCTTGCCTAGCTTATCATAACTTAATTCGGTCTTTCTATTGTGTGCCCTAAGGGCACACTCTAAGCATATTAAATATAGAAACTAAAACTCTAAAAAGAAAATAATGAACCCGTCATAAAAAAGATTAAAAAATATAAAATTTAAGATTTATCAAACCTTTCCATTATAAGCTGCTTTCCATTATAAGCTGCTTATGGTATATCCTTAGGGTCGCCTAATAGAAAAATCCAACTTAATTAATGTAACTACGCTTCAACTTGATCCAAATAGACAAGTAGCTTGATCAAAGAGTCAAATGTGGGGCAAATAATGGGACCCACAATCACCCGCTCTCTCTAGTATATGCTAGATCATCGATCACCATTTTGGCCTATAAATAGGAAGCCCCATTCTTCTTAAGATCTCACACCCCAAACATAAACCACAAGTGAGCTTAGATTAATAAGTTGGAGTAGTGATACATAGAAATATGATGGCGTGTTCAAAGGCTGTGTTTGTTCTTGGCCTTCTCTTAGGCCTTTGCCTGGTCTCGGCTCGTGAGCTTGGGGAGAAAACCCAAGATCAGGCCAGTAAGATTTGTTCTCCACTTCCATATATCTCACCGTACTTCCTTCCACTATTTTAACATTTGCATTTTACAACGTGAATTTCATAACGTATGTGCATGCATGTACTTTGTGTATATAACATTCATTTTATCTTTCAAGTGTTTACCGATCGAGCTAGTTTCGCCATTATTTATTATTTTGTTTTGATGAAATATTTTGTTACTTACTTCTCAAGTTTGAACTCACAAGTACATAATATTCATCACTCATCAGCTATTATGATGAGTTTTTGTGGTTTGAACTCGAAAATGCAATTGCAAAAAGAAGGTCATATCATTTTCTAAGAGTAAATGTTTTGGCAGGTGAACGATTATAAACATCAGCTATTCCATGTCACAAAATTGGCTATTAGAAAGTATCACTTCATGTGTGCTAGCATATTCTTGCTAGATCATCGATCTTTTTAGGATCAAAAAAAAAAGATTATCGATCTTTTTTACTAATTATGTCTTAATGGTATACAATAAACCTCTAGAATTTAAATATATAAATCGGCTGAAAAAATTTATACCACTAAATAAATATAAATTTGTTTTTCAAAATTGTTTATGTCGAAATCCGGTGGGTCGATACCGGACAAAGGTTTAGATTATGATTTCAGACGTGTGAAAGGGTTCTCAACACACCCATGACCGAACAAGGCCCTGATACCATATCGAACTCCGGTGGGCCGATACCGGACAGATGATGACGGAGGGGGCAACCGTCCGCATAAGCCCATGGGGACATGGGATAGGAGGAGTAACTGATATACTTATATGATAGCCGGTTTAAATTACCATTAATTTCAGACGTGGGATAAGTTCCAACGGTTTATCCTAAAATAAACCATTAAATTATAACTGATTTCATAATGGAAGAATGCCAAATTGGATAGTTGATCCCTACAATTGTCAAATAATTTCCGGTGGGCTTACGTACATGCAGAATCTGTGGACAAGGTAGCGGCAAAAGAGGACAACGGTGAGTTGAAGCCGGACTACTACGGTGGAGGTGGAGGCTACGGCGGCGGCTACGGTGGAGGCTACGGCGGCGGTTATGGTGGTGGATATGGACGTGGCGGCTATGGCGGATACGGACACGGTGGTGGTGGTGGTTATGGACGTGGTGGCTATGGCGGTTATGGTCACCGCGGTTATGGACACGGTGGGGGCTACTACCCGCCAGCTGAAGAGACCACCGAGAGGAAGACACAAGAGACCATGGACGACGTCGACGTAGACCACTACGGGCACCACGGGCCGTACCATCACGGGCACGGTGGGGGCCACTACCCGCCCGCAACCGAGAGGAAGACCCAAGAGACCGCCGTTGAGAACCCTGATCACTACGGCGGTGGCTATGGGTATCATCACGGTGGATACGGACACGGACACGGCGGGTATGGACACGGCGGTGGGTACGGACACAGTGGTGGCGGCCACTACCCGCCCACCGTCCAGGAGAACGGCAACTAAGATATAGAGAGAAGACATGCATCTAGCTCTAGCTTTGATTTTATGATGATGGAATTCTTATATCCGTATTATGAAATTAAGCTCGCTCGCTAGATAGCTTGATATGTGTAATATACTTGTTTTTTTTTTTTGGTGAACGAACATATGTGTAATATACTTACGTTGCCGTCTTTGGGGATTAGAATAAGGTTGGGGGTTGAAGGGTGCATAGCGCATAGGGATGCCATGCATACTTACGGATCGAACACTCTTTGTTCCTCCACTTTCTTAAAGCAAGTTCAAATAAAAGTATCTTGTACGTGTAGTAGTACTTCTTCATCAACCTTCACTTTGCATGCATCCTTGATAACTGATGTTCATTTTTCTTTTGATAGGGCAATTAAGGATTAGATCTCATAACAATTATTCAGTAATTATGAGGTCGATAATTGTTATCTATCTTTATTTCCACACTCGTTATAACCTCAATGGTTGGTCTCGTGGAGCATGACATGCCATTGGTCTGTCTGATTGCTGGTTCGATCGCCCACTAATCTCCTTGAGATGAGCCATATGTAAATCCTCTTATAAGAGCTCTCTGAATCCTTGCCGTCTTCCTTGTCCCTAGATTAGGACACCATCCTCTCACACTAAATTTGTTTTTACCAAAAAAAAACACTTCCACACCAGTTACGTTACTTCATATCTGTTTTTTGGGCAACTTTTTAATTATTCGTTTGATTACTCAATTTGTTATATACATCATTTCTCATGTCCCATAGCAGACAGGTGCGATTTATGCTATTTTTTAAAAGTAAAATTTTATTAAGAAATATTACTATTATTTTTAATTAAAAGGGTAAATTCTATTAAAAAGAAGAGGCGATCACAAAATTGGCTGGCCTAGCTAGCTATTTACAACATCTCATCATTATCTATTCTCTCCAAAAACTTTCTAGCAGCTCTCGTGTTAGAATTCCATCTAACTTTCATGCAATTTTTAATGTGCCTCACATACATACTAATACACTCATCTATGCTCTTGCTCTCATTCCTGAACACAATCAAATTCCTGGTTTACCAAATAAAGTATATAACAACACAATGGCAGTAGTTCCAAATATTAAAATCAAGAGACTTCCGACCTGTGAAAGAACTTGTTCGGTGGATCCAATCTTCAATATTCTTACTTCTTCTTCCCAACTTCACCCAACTGAGCACACCATCAAGAGCTCTGGAGGAGAAATTACACTCAAACCAAAGGTGAGAGACGGTTTCTTGATCATGGTTCTCACAAAGAAGGCAGACATCATCTTGGACAAGGCCCCAGTTCTTAAGCTTGCTCTTGGTGTTAATACCACCATTGATGATTTTCCAGACGATGAAGGTGACCATAGGAATGTTCAGCTTGAGCCAAATCATGTCACTCCATTGCACCGGATCACCCTTGTTTCTTAGGCTATCGTACAACCCTTTCGAGTCAAACCTGCCAAATCTGGAAGTGATCACATTTGGGGCTGCATTACCACAGAGGAAGCAGCGCGCAAGTTCATCCTGGAGATGAAGCAACGCCTTCCAAATAGCACTCGAGGAACTTTTGGACCTGACCCCCTAGAAGTTTTGGCCCCTCACATGCGTGGATTCGACCCATTTATGCCAAATGGAATAAGACGAATTGGTTTCATCAAAGATCAGCTCAGCTATATTGGACTAGGGGTGAGCATCGGTTTAAAACCAACCCGAACCGACAAAAATCGAACCGAAACCGATATTTCCATAAGTAGTGAACCAAAAACCGAACCAAAAATAATTGGTTCGGTTTTGGCTTTAGGCGGGACGGTTTTTACCCAAACTAAGCAAAACCGAAATGTGGCCTTCCCCAATATGGGTTTCCTATTGAAGTGGATGCGAATCCCTCATTGCATTTCCACAATTCCACTCCCTATACGTTCAACTGCAAGTCAACCACCAAATTAAACTCAATGTAGACAACGTCGGAACTAGGGCACTGGAGGAGGGCGAGCCGGCGAGAGGAGTAGAGAACGAGGGGTCGAGGGCACGAGTGGACGGCGACGGGTGACAGGCGGTGACGGTTATGCTTCTCCTCAATATAGAAGCAGGCGACAAGGGGAGTCGAGGCCGGTGACAAGGGGAGTCGAGGAGAGGAGTCTGAAGGGGACTTAGGACAAGGCCGGGAGTCGAGGTCGGCGACCGGACAACGAGAGTAGTCCGGAGTTGAGGGGAAGACTCAGGGAGAGGGAGGGAGATTTGATTTGGGAGAAGCGGCAGAATTGTGATTTGGGAGAAGCACCTCAACCCTACTTACTAATTAGAGAAAAAGAAAAATAGAAAAATATGTTTTTTTATATATATTGGGTTTAACCGAACCGTACCAAAAAAAACCGAAACCGAAATTTTGAAATTTCGTGAACCGAACTCCGTCGGTTTCGGTTTGGTTTGGTTCGGTTCGGTTAAATTTTTCGATTTTGTCGGTTCGTTGCTCAGCCCTATATTGGACTTTTTCCAAGCTGAAATTTCTTTCAGTCCTAATCCGCCTTCATCCTTAGGTCTGCAGACCCTTCTCCAAGCGATAGGGGCCTTTCTACTAGAGCTATTACCACTCCACAAAAAATTCTTTAGAATTCTATTGACTTCAGTAAGGATAGACTTGGGTAGTAGAAACCAGTACTGTATAGTGCCATAGAACACAACTCTGACTATTTTGAGTCGTCCTGCATATGACAGATTCCTCGCCGCCCAATCATTCGCTTTGTTTCTGATTTTGCAAGCAAGATCATTAAAATCTCTGAGTTGAGCTCGAGAACTGCAAAGAGGAACCGCTAAATATTTGACGGGAAGCTCACCACTGCTCATGCCCATGACAACTTGCACATCAGCCTCCACATGAACCTCAAGCCCTACACTGAACAATTTCGATTTTTCCAGGTTCATTCCAAGGCCAGTGCCGGAGCTTAAATCATTCAAGACCCTTTTGATAATGTTCACAGATTTGGAACTCCCATGAGAGAATATAAATAGGTCGTCTGCAAAGCATACATTGATAATCCCTGCCCTCTTATAACCTGGGTGGAATTTAAAAGCACTCGAGCTAGCAACCTTCTTGAGAGCTCTAGTAAGATACTCCATGATTATTCCAAAAAGATAGGGAGCCATGGGATCCCCATGCCTGAGGCTTCTCCTTGCTTTGAAGTGGCCACAGAGCTCTTTTCCCACTTTAATTGTGAACCGGCAGTTGGTAATACATTCCCGAATCCAATTGACCATAGTGGGAGAAAAAGTTTATTATTTATTGAGTTTAATTTAGCTCAATAAAAGTTTTAATTTATATATGCTACATGTTTCAGTTCTTTTATTTTGTATGAGTTCATGTTTTTGTTTGATGAGTTTATTTTTATCTATCAAGATTTCATTTTCTATGTACTAGCTCAAGTTTATATCATTATATTCTTTTGAAAATTTTTAAAAAAATTAATTTAGAAAATTTTTTAAAAAATTAATTTAGAAAATTTTAAAAAAAATTAGTTTAGAAAATTTTAAAATCTCAAAAAGGTAAAAATAATATTTTTGCTAAAAGGCGTTTATAACCCATTGATGTAGCTTCTAAATTTTGTAAACTAAAAGTTAATTTTTATATGCTATAATTTTAATTTATGTATACTATGAGTTCAATTTTGCATTAGCTCATTTTTTTGTTCAACCAATTCTTTTTTTCATTTACTATAAGTTTATTTTTTTTACTGTAAGATCAATTTTATAGAAATAAAAATACTACAAATATTGTAAAATAAAAAGATTGAAATAATATCAAATTTGTTTGAAAAACATTTATCATATGAGCCTTTTAGTTCTTTAACATGGATGAGATTAATCCTTTAGACCATTCATTACATTGTAAGGAGGTCAATTTAATGTTTGAGATTAATCCTCACTACAAGGATGCTCCTCATCGTAACCTAACGTGTATAGATCATATGGGCCTTGTAGTTCTTTGGCATATATTTTGTAATTTTGTTAGAACAAAAAATAACAATTTTTATGAAAATTCATGAAATAAAATATCACAAAAGATATTGAACCGTTTAAAAAATAACAATTTTGTTAGAACAAAAAATAACAGTTTTTGTGAAAATTCATGAAATAAAATAACAATTTTTATGAAAATTCATGAAATAAAATATCACAAAAAAATCACAAGATAACAATTTTTACAAGACAATTCTATAAATGATAAATAGCAATATTGAACCGTTTAAAAAGGCTTGAATTTTACCTCATCTCTTGTAGTGATGATTGTAGAACGAAGTGAAAGGGGAGGTGCATCTTATTTTGTAAAGTTGATTGATCGGATAATACTGATGTGATTAGTTGGTGAATAATATTAAATGTGAAAAAAAATGAATACTTGTTTATTAATAACTTGGAAGAAATGTGAGGATTATGTTCTAGGGAAGTAACGACGAGTTAGTTTTTCAACATATGGAGCGCTTGAGGATGTAGAAGTTGGAGTTGGTTCTACTTCCTAAAAAGACATTGAACTTCTACTTCCTCAAGCGCTCTACCATATGTTGAAAAACTAACTCGTCATTGCTTCCCTGGAACATAATCCGACTTCGATGGATTTAAGACTTGGCAACAATCCTTTAGAGCAGAGAAACTCCATGCCCTTATTGCTCATGTGATCAATAGGACAATGCCATAAGTTCACACCATCATCAACATTGACAATGGATACACAATCACAGACCTCCACCATCAGAGAGTTTTCCATTTAGAGACTCAGGAGTCAAATTTGTGCTTTGGCATCCAACATCATTGACGAAACGTTTCTTCCACATCCTCTAGGGTATCGGAGGGGAGGGGTTGGACAAGGATGAAGATGATGGTGGCTATCCAACAGCCACCACCATCGGGGTCGTGTCCGTCATGAGAGAAGATCAAAGAGAATGTACACACCAGGGGCGGACGTACTACAGGCCCAATGGGGGCACTTGCCCCCTCTGGGATTTTACATTTTTTAAATATTATGTAGAATATTTTCTCCTTTTTGTAATAATTGTAAATATTTTTTTTGTTTTATAATACTTGTTTATTTTCACATTTGTCTGCATTTTTTTCACTTATAACTTTGATAATTAACTTTATAATAATACATACCCGTTGTCTATGTTTCTTTACATAAATAATGAACTCTACATTGATATGGGTAGTTTTGGGAAAAATTCTTAATATATATACAAATGGCTCTATGGAAAACTATTGTAAAACGGAGGCATTATAAATAAAGCTATCCCAATGGATTATGGATAGTGTTGTTGTTTATATCTCTAATGTTCAAAATATTACTGATATTTTTTTCCCATCATTCAACGAGCTATATGTACATCAAAAAAAATGATTTTTTACATTGGAAGAAGAGTGGTTGTATTTAATTACTTATTTTAGTTATTCAAATTATTCTTTTATTATATATATTTTGAAATATTTTATTATTAACAATATTACATGTCACTTATTTTTATCTCACTCGCCTTACTAGTTACAGTACTGTCTTGACCCCTCTGACAAATATTTCTGGGTCCGCCACTGGTACAGAGAGAGAGAGAGCTTTTTGGGTGTTGTTATTGATTTTGGAATTTTAAGTTAAATATGGGTAAAAATAAAACAATTTGTCATCTATGACATGAAAATGAGCTAATCTAGGTGATTAATTACTCACTTTTCTTGTGGCATCTATCAAAGTTTAATTCTCCATATTAGCACCGTGATCTTTTTTTCATTCACAATTCCAAATTGACTTTTTATTGATATTTGTATTCACATTTCATGTATTCATTATAAAATCAAATTTATTAATAAACAAGTATTCAATTTTTTCACATTTAATATTATTCACCAACTCAACACATCAGTATTCGATCAATCAACTTTACAAAAAAGATGCACCTCCCCTTTCACTTCGTTCTACACTCTAGGGCTGAGCAAAATCCGGTCCGGACCGGATTTTTGGATCGGACCGGACCGGACCGGTACCGACCAGGACCGGACCGAGGCACTTTCGGTCCGGTCCTCGGTCCATGAGTTTTAGAAATTTGGTCCCCGGTCCGGTCCGGTCTAGACCGGATATTTATAAAAATTAAATAAAAAATAAATTTAAATAAAAATTATATTAATTTTAATGTTTTTATAGTTTATTTTTAATATTTAAGTTTCATATTTATATTATATACTTAATGATATTATATTTTTCATAATTTATATATAATTTCTCTAAATAAATTATAATTTTTTCAATAAAAAATTAATTTTTACTTCAAATAATATTATTTTTTAAGAAAAATAAAAATCCGGTCCAAAACCGGAGTGGACCGGAACCGTACCGGGACCGGGACCGGACCGGACC
Source organism: Polygonum maritimum (assembly GCA_963924305.1). Classification (NCBI taxonomy): domain Eukaryota; kingdom Viridiplantae; phylum Streptophyta; class Magnoliopsida; order Caryophyllales; family Polygonaceae; genus Polygonum; species Polygonum maritimum. Next base: position 5,260,488 of record OZ002734.1, read on the forward strand.
GGGGTTTTCCGAACCGGTCCCCGGTCCATATATTTAGGGGCATCCGGTCCCCGGTCCGGTCCGGTCCGGTTTTGGACCGGTGCTCAGCCCTACTACAATCACCACTACAAGAGATGAGGTAAAATTCTAGCCTTTTTAAAAACAAAGAAACGGTTCAATATTGCTTATAATTTATCGTTATAAAATTGTCTTATAATCGTAAAATTTTGATAATGTATACTTCTATGATTAATTTGTTTAATTTTTATTTTGGGGAGAGTAGAAATTCAAAGTCTTTTTGATATTTTATTTCATGAATTTTCATAAGAATTAATTGTTATTTTTTGTTCTAACAAAATTACAAAATATATGCCAAAGAACTACAAGGCCCATATGTTCTATACACGTTAGGTTACGATGAGGAGCGTCCTTATACCGAAGATTAATCTCATACATTAAATTGGATTCCTTACTATGTAAGGAATGGTTTGGAGGATAAATCTCATCCATGTTAAAGAACTAAAAGGCTCATATGATAAAAAAAAAATTATACAAATTTGATATTATTTTCATCGTTTTATTTACAATATTGTTTAGTATTTTCATTTCCATAAAGTTGATCTTACAGTAAAAAATAATAAACTCATAGTTAATGACGAAAAGAATTGATTGAACAAAAAAATGAGCTAATGCAAAATTGAACTCATAGTATAGATAAATTAAAATTATAGCATATAAAACTGAACTTTTAGTTTACAAAATTTAGAAACTACATCGATGTGTTATAAACTCCTTTTAGCAAAAATATTATTTTTAACATTTTGAGATTTTAAAATTTTCTAAATTAATTTTTATTTTTTATTTTTATATTTTCATTTTTCAAAAGAATAAACTTGAGCTTGCAGTACATAAAAAATGAAATCTTGATAGATAAAAATAAACTCATTAAAAATGAACTCATACAAAATAAAAAAACTGAACATGTAGCATATATAAATTAAAACTTTTATTGATCTAAATTAAACTCAATAATTAATAAATTCTAGTATTTATGTGATTTTGTTTTTCTGAAATAGGCACTTTAAAAACTTTATTTACGGATTTAGGCACGATAAATTTTTAATTTTGGGTATAGGCACTTATGCGTCCGGATTTTGGTTCGGAATAGAGACACTGGCCGACATTTCTTACAGAGAGATGTTAGGCTAGCTAGTGTCTCTTTAAGTGTAATTTAATAAAAAACATTATGTATTCCGAGTATAGGCAATTTTATATATGTTTTACATATAAAATATATATTAAAGTTAAATTAGTTAATCATATTATATACCTAAATTATTTAGTTAGTTTTTTTGTATAAATAATTTTTGTTCAAAGGGACATATATGTATGATCAAATACGTTGTCTCGGTTGGTCGGTATCTTATAAATAGAAACCCTATATCATCTTACATGAATATGTATTTATGTATTAAGTTTTAAGTAAAGATAATTTTATTTATGAAAGATTAAATCTTGTCCTGAAAATAGTTCAGACTATTATAGCTTATTCATCATCTTCACGGTCCTCATCATCTTCGTTGTCTTCACCTTCTTCACCTTCCTCGCCTTCTTCAAAGTGATCGATCATCCTCACTCTTGCCCTCACCCTTGCTCTCACTCAGTTCCATAAAATTTGACAAAAATGGATCGAAGGTGAAACACCCATGCATGACATCTTTGGACACCGACCTAGTGGGGGAAGTATACTAATGCAAACCAACCGTAGATATATTCCCCGGAGTACCAACAAACCTTGAGGAATCCCTAAACCCCCAAGCACTACCCAACCTACAAGCAACACCATATCCCGAAGAAGTACCCAAACCCGAAGAAACACCCAACCCCAAACCACCACTAAATCTGAAGCACCTCCATATCCTAAAGCAAAATTTGAACCCAAGGCACCTCCATACCCTAAAGCACTGCCATACCTTGAATTGGCGACACATCTTAAAACCCCACCACCATACCCTAGAGAGACACCTAAACTCGAAGCACCACCACCAAATCCCGGAGAAATGCTCAACTTTGACGTACCACCATACATTGGAGAAATACTCAACCCCAATAAAGGTGGTTGCGACATATACATTTGTGGCTAAAGGGTGTCGATGGGTAAGGTGGTTGTGACATATACACTAGTGGTGGTATGTCTGTCGATGGGTTCGTAAATGAGCTATGATACCCCGAACCAAAGGATGACCCAGCCGTATGTTGTAGGTGCCAAAACAATGATGGGCCAACAAACACGGGGTTAAAAAATACATTCCCTTTAGTAGGAAAACATTGTCCCTGAAAACAAAACAAAAATTCGAAATAGATTTATATGAAAGGTTTGATATCAAAGTAATTCAAAGCTCATTAGATTTCATACTTACAACCATATACACGCCTGATGCCACTGGTTGGTATTAGCCCATTACTGTTTGAGTATGTAAGCTAATGAGTCGACGCGTGATCTATTGATACCAAACCATGTAACTTTGTTCAAGAGATGATTTATCAAGTTCAGTAGCAGGCGGCGTGACTAGCAAAGATGCACGTCTATCTCACTGTCCGACAAATATCTTATAAAACGTTGCCCAATTAGTGTCATGCTTTCCCCTCCTATCTATCCCATGTAGTTCTTTATCATAGGTGCACCCAACTGGCAACTCTTGTGGATGTCTAAATTGTCGCATCACATGTTCAAGTCGATGATGCTCAGCTATATCAAAGCAAATCAAAGGCGCTTGTGTCATCAACAAATGGGATGGAGGGAAGTCAATACATCATGAGAGTATGGCTCCCAAATAAACTGCAAAAATATAAACATGTTTTTATAGCATCAAACTAATCAAGACATAAACAACAATCACTTCCATAGGAGAACATACATGCTCCTGACGCATCATGTCCAAGGCATCTCTATTATATCGAAGCGTAACAAATGTATCATCTTAGCTATAATTACACCTCACCCACCCAAGAAAGAGTAAGTAAAAGCGGTCATTAGTTAAAATGACAAGTTATAATCAGTATTAGAGGGTGAATACACTTACTTTGAAGCTAATGAATTGTTGTTAGTGTGAAATTGTCTGGCTAATGGAGGAGGTTGTGAACCAGTAGATCTAGTTGATCTAGCCAACCTCCTTGCTTCCTTTCTCCTCTTAACTGGATCATGATCATTTGTCGGAAAACCAATGCATCTTGACCTTCCAATAAGGAAATGCTTCCATACCCATAATTAGATGAATGTAATATATGGTTACCATAAACTATTTGCTCAAAATATGAATAACAAATGGTTGCATACATAAAGTAGGATTAAGGGTCCCATAATTTCATTTTTATTCCTTTCAAAAGCTCTACATAGTTGTCGATACAAATATGTCAAGGTGTCACCCCCTCAACTGTATCGTCCAACATCATCCAGGTCTTCGAGCAATGGCAAATGGATCACTTGTACATCTCCCCCGCTAGAGTAAGCGAACAACAACCCTCCCATCATCATCAATATGTATGCCCTTGCATAACATTGTACTGTCTCTTCACTTGTTGATTCTAGCAACTCCATAAAGTTCTCTCTTAGCCAACTCATACTCAACGACGAGCCTTTCAACACACGTGTTTCGGCAGGTAGGCATGCACCAAGGAGACGTTGCACCACTGATGGCCATTGATGGTTTAAAGTTCTTGTCACTACATATCCATCTACCGATAGGCCTAGTAGCATGGCAACATCTTGGAGAGTTATCGTGACCTCACTTATAAGTATGTGAAATTTATGCACCTCTGGTCTCCACCTCTCAACTAGTGTTGTAATCAATGACATGTTCATCTTCACACCAGGTGCTGCAATTAAGGACATGTTTATCTTCACACTAGGTGGATAAAATAATTCAATACAAACATATAAAGTTCTTGAACATACCAATATTAGGAAGTGACTCAAGCTTGAAAGAGTGTCGAGAATAGCGGTGAGAGCGTTAACTTTGTATGCTCAGACTCACGAAATGTTGGTTGCATCAAACTTTTTTGACAGAGAATTGAAGAAGAGGAAGGTTGCTGAGTGCAAAGTTTTCTTCAAACAAGATGCAATTTTTTTTGGCTGTGTGCATATCTATAGAGTGGTAATGTCAAGCTTTGCAAAGGCTAAAGTTTTTTGGACACGTAGACAGAGACGTTATCTAACACAGCGTTTTTTTCCGAAAGATGCAGGGTCGAACAGTGTCTTTATGATTCACCAAAGACATAAGATGTTGTTCAAGACAACGTTTTATACTTAAAAACGTTAGTCCATTCAACGTCTTTAACTTTTCATCAAGCGAATATATTCTATTGTCACATTTGATTTTTTTTCAATTTGATTTTCTAAATGTATAATCTAATCATTTTATTTTATTTTTTAAAAATTTTTTTATATCTAAAAGGTTGAAAAATATTTATAGAAATAAGTTATATAGTTTTTTACTACAAATACTGATGTATATAAGTTATGCATAGTATAATATTGGTATAAATATAATTACACATATGTTTATATAAATAATATGTTGATTGATACAATGTCTTTGATCATACATGCGTAGTATTCTAAAAATTCCTTCTAAGCCCCGTCTAGGCGCTAAGCGGTTCCTGTCCGTCTAGCCTTTTAACCCGCGTAAGCGGTGCTTGGGTATCCATCTAGGACGCCAAGACAACTATTTAGGCCACCTAGGCGCTAGGTGGTCTCTCTCCACCTAGATGTCGCCTAGCATTTTTTAGAACACTATACATGTGTATCTCCCTTTGATCGAACCAAAGATTTTTTGTATAAAAAAAATAATTAAATAATTTAAGTGTATCCGTCTTTATTAGGTGTAATGGAATCATATGATGACAAAGATGAGGATGATGATTAATTGTATACATCTTTATCCAACTTGTACCGCAAATTTTTTCCCCGGACTCTAATTAAGAAATAGAAAGTTAAAAATGTTTATTTTAGAAAACAATGTTAAGTACAAAAGGGTATAAGACGTTGGGCCGAGATGGCGTCTTTAATCATACATACTAGTTATAACCCGGGCCTTGCCCGGGGTTTTTTTGAATAAAAAATAAATAAAATGCATTAATTTAAGGTTTATTCTCCACATATAACAACACAAAAAAAATTATTCGTACTCGATCATTACATAGATCCCAAACTAACTAATGATCCCAAAAAAAATTGATCACAAATACAGGTGTTATCCATACATTACATCCCAAACTAATATTCAATCTAAACTCAAAATGGCCAATTAACCTACCGAATTTACCATGCTAATAACTTTATTCTCCTTATGTAATAGCCAAACTTTTACTCAATCCGAACTCAAGATAACCAATGTATAGAATTGTCCTATAAACAGATTTATTCCCCACATATAACAACCCAAACTAATACTTAATCTAAAATCAAAATCACCAACCTACCGAATTGACCATGCTAATAGCTGTATTCACCTTATGTAATGACCAAACTTGTACTCAATCTGAACTCAAGATAACCAACGTATATAAGTGGGCCATAAAAAGATTTATTCCCCAGATTCTATATAACAACTTAAACTAATACTAAATCTGAACTCAAAATTACCAACCTAAATAATCAACCCAATTAATTGATTTATTTTCCATGCATAGCGGTCTAAATTTGTACTCAATTCGAACTCAAAATGACTAACATACTAAATCGATCTCATAAATAGGTTTATTCTCCTTATATAATGTCTTGATCATGTGTAGGCGCATCACAAACCAACTTAATTAATAGTTTTATTCTTAATACATAGATAAGTTTTTTTTATAAAATTGTAAAATCATCTCCATATATGCATATTTGATATTTCGAATTATTATGATAATGTGCACATTTGGGATTAAGAAAGACGAAAATGGGTAAGTAACCCATGGGAGACAAATATTGAAGCAAATAGGCTACAAGGAAAAAAAATGTGCCCCCATAGGCTTTTTTCCAATTTTGCCCCTACCTTTTTTTTAAATTTACAACATGACGTCATCAATGGCATATGATGACGTCAGCACCCCTTACCACTATCGGCGTTGACCGGCGTTGACCAGTCGTTGACCGGCGTTGACCGGCGTTGTCATTAGTGATGGCAAGTAACTTGTCATCAGATGACAAGTTACTTGTCATCAGTCCATGCGCAGAAACTTGTCATTCCGTTCACGTACTCAACTTGTCATCTGATGACAAGTCGAGGTAAAACCCATCATTCACACAAAAAACGTGTCATCAGTGATGACCAGTTACGAAATTGACCTATGTGGGATTTGAACCCACATTATTGTGCATCAAGCACATTGCTCTACCATTTGAGCTAATAGGCCATAATTATAAGTAATATATACAAATCTAACATGCCAAAACCCATAAAATCATCCAAAAAACATCAAACAGACTTGTCATCACCCCTAGATCCGTAAAACAACTTGTCATCACCAAAACACATTAAAAAAGGACTTGTCATCGCCAAAAACCATAAAAACGGACTTGTCATCACCCAAAACCATAAAAACAACTTGTCATCACCCAGAACCTTAAAACACAGTTGTCATCAGTCAGATCCGTAGAACAAACTTAAATTTCTCAAAACTCATAAAAAATCACTTGTCATCACCCTAAATCATAAAATCGTCCCAAAAACACTAAAATGAACTTGTCATCCAAAAAACCCACAAACTCAAAACCCCTATACCTACAACAAAACTTGTCATCACTTAAATCCGAAACACAAAGTTGTCATCCAAAAAATCCAAAAACATATCCAAACCCATAAAATCATCCAAAAAACCCTAAAACAAACCTGTCATCACCCCCAGAACCGTAAAACAACTTGTCATCGCAAAAACACATTAAAATCGGACTTGTCATCGCAAAACCCATAAAAACGAACTTGTCATCACCCAGAACCATATAACACAACTTGTCATCACCCAGAACCTTAAAACGCACTTGTCATCAGTTTGTTTTAAATTGCTCAAAACTCATAAAAAATCACTTGTCATCACCCCAAAACACAAAATCGTTTCAAAAACCCTAAACTCAACTTGTCATCCAAAAAACCACAAACTCAAAAGCCCTAAACCCACAAAAAAATACTTGTCATCACTTAAATCCGAAAAACAAACTTGTCATCCAAAAAATCGAAAACCCTCAAAAGTCCAAAAATCCAAAAATCCCAAAAATCCAACCGGTTGGATCCGGCTCGTACGAGCCCAGATCCGGCTGGATCCGGCTCGTTCGAGCCTAGATCCGGTTGGATCCGGCTCGTACGAGCCCAGATCCGGCTGGATCCGGCTCGTACGAGCCCAGATCCGGCTGGATCCGGCTCGTACGAGCCCAGATCCGGCTGGATCCGGCTCGTACGAGCCCAGATCCGGCTGGATCCGGCTCGTACGAGCCCAGATCCGGCTGGATCCGGCTCGTACGAGCCCAGATCCGGCTGGATCCGGCTCGTACGAGCCCAGATCCGGCTGGATCCGGCTCGTTCGAGCCCAGATCCGGCTGGATCCGGCTCGTTCGAGCTCAGATCCGGCTGGATCCGGCTCGTTCGAGCCCAGATCCGGTTGGATCCGGCTCGTAGGAGCCCGGATCTGGCTCCAACGAGCCCGGATCTAGGAGAGAAGGAAGAGAGGGAGAGAATGGAGAGAGAGAGATATGGCGGACGAACCTGAGGGCGGGCGACGGCGGCGACGGAGAGTGAGGGCGGGCGGGCGTCGGTAGGCGGGCGGGCGACGGAGATGAGAGGGAGGAAGGAGAGGGAGGGAGTGTAGGAGATGAGAGGGAGGAAGGAGAGGGAGGGAGTGTAGGAGAGGGAGAGAGTGAGGGGAAGGAGAGAGGAAGGAGAGAAAAAAAAATGAGGAGGAGAGAGAAAATGAGAGAGTGAGGGGGTTTTATATTTTGAGTTTAGCCTACTTACTTCATTTTTTTTCCCTTAGCCTAACCCATCCAAAATCACTCTCAAACCACCCTCCCCACCTCAATCCCTCATTAAGAAATTAAGAAATTTTTTGTGTAATTAAAAATTTGCATTTCAACAGTATTAATTCAATTTGTAAATTATATAAGTTCATATGTATATGCAATTTACTTTCCATTTAAAAGAAAAAGATAGAAATTATCTCAATATGTATTAGTATGAGGCAATAGGAAGATAAAATCTTGGATTAAAAAGTAATGTACAATAATATTATGTGAGATCTTTACACACACATATATATATATACATATATTTAATTTGGGTTGTGCTAGTTGTCATCCCGGAGCGATAAATAAACCCCGATTTTAAATAGGATCCTTAAAATAGAATGTTGAATATAAATCAAATATTAAACCTTTTGTTTTTTTTTTCCAATTTTATGCGGCTCAATCTTATAACATCTCAAACTTAACAAAGTAACCGGTGGATATTATTTCTTGGATTTATCTGGAAAAAAAAAACATGTTAATAAATAATTTTACTTAACATGTATCTATCATCTTTTATATGTATGGAAAAATGTTGTTGTATCTTTTTGATATATTTCACTGATTCTAGTTACTATCCTACAATTATATCGATCCATTTAATTAGATTTAAATTAATCACTTTATTTGTGGGTCAAAATAAGAATACTATCGAAATATAATTTAATAGATAATGGACATTGGTAATCCAAAGGGGTACCTGTCCCGAAACCGACACAACCAAGATCCATGATACGAAAACCAAAATCAGAATGAAGAAGAAAAAGGCAAAGGATCGAACTTGAAATCTTTCCGGCTTAGCGAATCTTATTTTATATTGGTAAAAAGGCAATTTCATTTGATCGTCCATGAAATGGGCTTGAACGTGATTTTGCCCTCCAAAATAAATGGTGAGCAATCAATTGAATTTGTACGTGATTTTCCCCTTAAATTTTTTCTGACGAAGATACGGTAAATGTTGAAACCTTTTTAGTTTATATTTTATTTCGAAAATCAAGATATGGAAACTACCAAATAAATATATATTCGTAATCTAGTAAAACTAATTAACATATATTGATTAGAAAATTAGTTTAAAAATCAAATATCAAAGATAAAATTAAATGAATTGGAGATAAACGTTTTTTTGTTGAACAATACTACGCATAAGATTTTGTTAAGAAAAGGGCAAAAAAAGATTACGTAAGAAAAAATAGGAATTCATGAATGGATAGAAAATTGTGATAATCAATTACTTATTTAAAATTAGGGTGGGTGGTTTAAAAATTCTTAATGACAAAACTGCCCTTAACTGCTTCAGGTTTAGAAGTATATATTGATAAGAAAATATGCTAATTTTGGAAACGATTTTTTTTTACAAAAAAATAACTTAATAATTTAGATATATATTTAAGATTTTTTTTAAATCTAGAATTTTTAATATTTACTATAATACAGTATAAAACAATGTTCAGTACAAAAAGGTACGAGTCAGATCTACGCTCGTTCGAGCTAGATCTAGGGTTGGGTGCTCGTTGGTTTTTTGGATGACCAGTTGATTTTTTAGGATTTGGGGTGATTTTATGGGTTTTGGGATAATTTTATGGGTTTGGGTGATGACAAGTTGTTTTTTATGGGTTTTGGTGATTTTAAGTTTGTTTTACGGATCTGGGTGATGACAAGTTTGTTTTAAGGTTTTTGGGATGATTTTATGGGTTTGGGTGATGACAAGTTCGTTTTTATGGGTTTTGGTGATTTTTAATTTGTTTTACGGATTTGGGTGATGACAAGTTTGTTTTAAGGTTTTTGGATATTTTATGGGTTTGGGTGATGACAAGTTCGTTTTTTATGGGTTTTGGTGATTTTAAGTTTGTTTTACGGATCTGGGTGATGACAAGAAATTTTTTGCATTTTTTGCATATTTAGTTTTGATTGTAAATATTTCAAATTTTGATATTTTACATTATTTCTTTCATGAGAAAGGAAATTTTGTATACTATAAATAATTACAAGTTTTCAATGGTCAATTGGTCATTGTCATTGATGAAAACTTTAAAATAGTTATCAACTCAAATAGATCAATTATATTCCGTATTAATTTTAGTAGATTTATAAATAAGTTTAAACTATAACAATAATTGATAAAATTAAAATATTTATTTAATTATTGTATATAATCTTAAGGTAATAGATAAGGCTATATTATAAAAAACTTATTAAACTTTTAAACTAATATTTATCAACAACCTTTTAAATCTATATTATTAAATTAAATAAATGCATTACATGTTTTCTTGAATTTTTATTGGTCACGCTGACTAGCAAAAAGTTTAAATTATTCACATTACCAAAATTAATTTACCTCATATAGGAAATAAAGTAAAATATCAAAATACCAAAATATTACATTATAAGTTATTTGTACAAAACTTTCCTTAATAAAACAATATGAATTTTGGATTTTAATTACTTATATGATCAAAATTTTCAATGTAAATTTAAATTGTTTGATTATTCTTTATTAAAATAAAGAGATTATATTATTTTGATTAGTATATTCCTATTTTAAATAATAACTCATATAAGGAAATTAAAATTGTACGAGTAGAATCTTAAGAGTTTTTTTTCTATTTTTTAAAATCGTTTTTCACAAGTTTAATATTTAAAATCAATATTGAAAATTTTGGACATGTGATAAATTTTGTACATAACATAGGGTTATTACGTGAATTTTATATAAACTTCAAGGTTACCGTGTGAAATATAACAAACTTTGGTGCACCTTATGAATAACAATAAACCTCAAGGTTACCGTGTGAAATTTCCGTTAAATATAATATATAAATAATATAACTTAATTAATGTCATATTTCTAACTTTAAAATTGCATGTATAAATTAGTATTTAAATATAATAGTGAACTATCTTCACTAATTGGTCAACCTAAATTTGGAAGAAAACCGTAATGACTTGGCCTACCTAGCCTATAAAATTAACAAAGTCAACCTATACTCAATCTCGAACCAAACCGACTGACCCAAACCCAATTAAACGAAACTTGCAATGGCTCCACCAATTGACATGTAAATTTTAACAATTGAATATATACTCAATCTGATTTCAAATGAACATTTATATCCGAACCGACCTTATTGTGAATATGCTCTCTACATATAACATCCCAAACGTTTACTCAATCTGAATTCGGAATGATCAATCTATCAAACTGATCTCATCAAACTCAAACTTATACTCAATCCGAACTTAAAATGACCAACCTGTCGAATTTACCGTGCTAAAAGATTTATTCTCCATACATAATAGCCCAAACTTGTACTCAATCCGAACTCAAGATGACCAACATACGAAATTGACCCATCAGTAGGTTTATTCTCTACATATAACAACCCAAACTAATACACAATCTCAACTCAAAATGACCAACCTATAGAACCAACCCTATTAATTGGTTTATTATCCATGCATAATGGTCCAAACATGTACTCAATTCAAACTCAAAATATCAATCTACCGAATTGACCCCATAAATAGGTTTATTCTCCTTATCCCAACCTTTACCGACTCATCACAAACCGACTTAATTAATAGTTTTATTCTTCATACATAGAGAATGTTTTTTAAAATTGTAAAATCATCTCCATGCATATTCGATATTTCATATTATTATGATAATGTGCATTTGTATAGTAATTTTTTTTTTTATTTTGACATGACTTGAGCAATATAGATATAAAAAATCATAAATTTATTAATCTATACACACTATATTCTTATCTTAACATATGCAATATAAATATGGATGGTTAATTTTTTAACTCATTATAGTGTATATTGAAATTAGAGACCTAATTAGATTGATGGCTAGTCTCAACCAGCACCAGTTTCATTAGAGTCGGATGATAATGCTGCTCCTCAACCGGAAGATGAGCATCCATTCAACACTCAACCAGAAATTAATTTCCTTTCTTCTAATGAAAACCTAGAAATATAATAATTTTTAGATACCTTTATGTAATTTATAACTTTTAGAGTAATCTCTTTTCAAAATAAGAATAGTTAATTATAACTTTTTATTTCCAAATTGAACTTTTTAAGTTGAAGATATATAGATATTTTAATGAAAATTTTAATAATTAATCATAATGTATTTATATATTTTTATAATATAGAGCTATAAAAAGAATATGTTTTAGATATTCTTTGTAATTTATAACTTTTATAGTTATCTCCTTTCAAAAATAAGAATAATTATTTTAAATTTTTTAAATTTCCAAATAGAGCATTTTAAATTCAAGATAATATTTTTTAATGAAAATTTTAAATAACTAATTATAATGGTACTCTTATCAATTCCACGAAGGCAAGTAGTTGAAAAAACTACTTTGTATCAACAAAAGAGCTTGGACTAATTCATATAGATCACTAATCTTAAGAAAAATTAAATTTTTATTATTTTTAAATAAATATTATTAATATGATACATACTATTTCAAAATAACTTATATGTATAATAATATTCTCACCAATTAAATATCTATCTATTACTATATACTAAAGCGGAAGCAAATTCTGCCACCATATTGCGCCACATCACCCTTTTATTAAAAAAGCTATCTTATTAAATCTTAATTTTATCACAATCTAATACAAACTTATTAGTTCTATCTTATAATTTGAGTTGTTTAATTAATAATTCTATCCAAATATATGAATCTCAATCTATCTCTATACAAAAAATCTATCATAAACTTTTTATTTTACAAGGATATTTTTAGATAGTCATAATGTATAGATTATAATCTTAATATTTTACCCATTTAATAAAATAGTGTATTACTTATAAATTACTTTTCGTAATTTTATAATGATATTTTTTAAAAACCATCAATGGCAAATTCTACAACTATATTTAAGAAACATATTCCTTCTATATATTAAATATATTTTTTACTATCATATCATATTAAATCTAAATAAAAATATTTTATAATATAATTGATATAACTTTAATATTACGTACTAAATTACATTTCTTAATTAAGATAATAATTTGTAAATATTTTTATTAGATATTTATATAATTCGTATATTTATTAAATATTAACAACATTATAACATATATACTAAATAAATTGGTTTTTTTAATCTTATTAATTATTATCTATATCTTTTGTATAATGCTATATTAATATAAGTTTTTTAATAGTTGATTTATTATATAATTCAGTTTACACAATTTGATTGAAAGGCCAAAATATTTATCAATTTTCAATAAAATTTGATAATGCATCTTATCTTATGACATTCGTCCTTGATTATTTAAGTATATATTTATGTATGTATAAAAAAATAATATATACAATTTTTCTTTATATAAATATTTGATGTTATACAAGAACTAAGCTATTTTATAATCCAAAAGGTAAACATCCTTTTATACAATATAATAACTAAAGAATACTACCCCGTACATGGTACGGGTCATTCGCTAGTAGTAAGCTATACGTAGAATTACCTCAATGTATATTAGTTTTAGGCAATAGGAAGATAAAATCTTGAATTAAAAAATAATATGCAAAAAGATAATGTGAGATCTTCACATGTATATTTAATTTGAGTTTTGTTATTTATTGTCCCGGGGGCGATAAATAAGACCCTTAAAATAGAATGTTGAATATATTTTAATATTAAATTTTTTGTTGTTTCTAATTTTATATGGCTCAATCTTACTAAATCTCAAACTAAATAAATTAACCGTTGAATATTGTTTTTGAATTTGTTTGAAAAAAACATTATGCTAATAAATAACTTTACTTAACATGTATTATCTATCATCTTTTATATACATTAAATCATTGTATCTTTTTGTTTTTGATTTATGAAAAACAAAATCACTGACACATATGATACATAATTCTAACAAAAGAGTAAGAGAGTAAATAATTTCATTTGATCATACATGAAATGAGTAATGTACTGTATTACTGTACTCATTTGTACGTGATTTTCCCCTCCAAAATAATTCATTTGTTAGTTTATATTTTATATAGAAAATCAAGATGGAAACTACTTGATAAGTATTTACTTCTAATCTATTAAATCTATTAAAATAGAAAATGATAGAAAATTAGTATAAAAACAATTTTTAAAAATATGGTGAGTAGTTTAACAAAAACTAAATGATAAAACTGCCCTTAACTGGTGAGACAAAAAAAAAAACCAAAAAATCAAACTTCTATGAACAACCAAACAGGAATCGTGCAAAAAAAAAACCAATTAAGCAGATTGATAAATCTTTGTAAGAACTATGAGTAATTTCACGAAAAATCTATCTTAAATCAATCGTGCAAAAAAAACCAACTAACCGTAAAATATGGTGGGGTTGAATGGAGGGAGTAATATACTCCGTATTATGTATTTTGATTTTTGTGGGTCATTCAATTCATAATTATGTTTTTTTTTCCTTAATTTTTATATCGTCTATTTTTTTGCTGTGTCACCTCCTTATGAGTAATTTCTCGTGCAATTTGAGCATTTGAACCCAAAAAAAACAATTGAGCAGATTGCTCGCTAGGTTGAAGAAGAGAAAGGAATTGCATTAAATTGAATAAAAAAATAAACGGATAAATTGAAAGGGTTTAGATATGATAATTGTCCAAAAAAAGAAAATCAAAAATAAGTATAAATAGATAGAAAAATAGTATAAAAGTCGGTTATTAAAAATAAGGGAAGTGGTTCATAAAACTGTAATGACAAAAACGCCCTTAACTGCTTCAGGTTTAGAAGTTACTATATACTAAAGCGGAAGCAAATTCCGCCACCATATTGCGCCACATCACCCCCTTTATTAAAATAATATATTTTATTTAAATTCTTTTGTTTTCTATATAATTGGAAAATTTATCTTTCCTTAGGGTAGATATAAAATTTAAATTAATTGGAAAATTTATCTTTCCTTGGGGTAGATATTCAGATAATTGATATATAATTAAATACTATTTACATCTTATAACTTAGAAATGATAAGATAGAGATTTATATATTTGGATAGAATTATTAATTAAACAACACAAATTCTAATGTAGATCTAATATTTTAATTAAGTATCTAGTATATGATTATGATAAAATCAAGATTTAATAAGATAGATTTTTAAAAAGGGGGGTGATGTGGCGCAATATGGTGGCAGAATTTGCTTCCACTTTAGTATATAGTAAAGTAACAAATAAATAAATAACACCCCGTACAAGGTGCGGGTCAATTGCTAGAATGTAAAATAATGACACTTATCATAAATAATTACAAATATTATCATATGTATACTTTATTTTTAAATGACACTTATCTTTTTGATTATAAAATAATATAATTCTCGTATATAATCAACTATTTATAAAATAATTATATACTTTATTTATGTATGAACTATTAACAAATAAATATATGTAATTAAATGATCGAGGTAGAATGCCATGAGATAAGATTTATTATAAATTTTATTAAGCAAATATAGGTAATAAATAATAAAGATAAAAAAATAAAACCAAATTATCTTGTATATGCAATTATTATGTTATGAAAAATGAATAAAATAAGAAGTAAATAAAAAATAGGGATTAAATTATCCAAGCATGAATTTTATCCCCTATAAAAAAACAATGAAATTAACTTTATCCATCAAGTTTGTAAGTTGTTTAGTAAGACTAATATAGGTAGACAAACAATAAGATACGTATTTACTTTTGTACGTAATTAATTTTGTTCAATGAGCTCAAAAAAAAGTTTGTTCAAAATTTTGTTATTAGTGACAATGACCATCATAATTAATATGTAATTACATGTTTGATGAGATACGTAATTGAACTAATAGAGGTAGGCAATGCAATTAATTTTGGTGTTCATAATTTTATTCATGGTAAAAAAAAAAAGATAAGATAAGAAATTCTACCAAAAAAAAGATAAGAAAGAGAAAATTTTGTAGAAATTATAACCTATATGGAGGATAAAAGATAAATTTTCCATGTAATAGAAAGATAAATTTTCCAATTCAATAGATGACAAAATAATTTATATAAAATATATTATTTTAATAAAAGGGGTGATGTGGCGCAATATGGTGGCGGAATTTGCTTCCGCTTTAGTATATAGTAATAGATAGATACTAGCAGATGACCCGTACCTTGTACGGGGGTGTTATTTATTTATTTATTGCTTTGTGTATGAATTTACTATAACAATTACAAATATTATCATATGTATACTTTGTTTTATAAAGACGGTTATTTTTTGGATTATAAAATGACATAATTCTTGTATATCATCATATATATAAATAAATTTTATTTATGTATTTACTTTTTATACATACATAAACATATATTTAAATAATTGAGGAAGAATGAAATAAGATAAGATGCATTATCACATTTTATTAACAATTGATACAAATCTTTTGGCAATTAAATTTGGATTAATATACTATAATATTAACAATATAGATAATATTTAATAAGTTAAACAGAAAACCAAATTATCTAGTATACATGTGTTATTTTTTCTGAAAAAATAATTAAATATATAAATATATAAAAATGTAATGAAAATGTGAGCGAATTATTATCTTAATTAAGAAATCTATCTTTTTTTTCTAAAGTGTAATCAATATGCAATATTAGTGATATATATAACAAAATATAACATATATTTTTTTTATTGATATATTAATATGATATGATAGTAAAAATGTATTTAATATATTATTTTAATAGAATGAATATTTGTCTTAAATATAGTGGTAGAATTTGCTACCATGGATGATTTTAAAAAATACCATAATAAAATTACGAAAATAATTTAAATTTAATATGATATTTATTTAAATGGGTAAAATATTATAATTATGATTTATATGTGACGAAAAAAATACTTTTTTAAATAAAAGGTTTATGATAGATCTATGTATTGATTAAATGTGTATGATGATAAGATAGAGATTTATATAATTGGATAGAATTATTAGTTAAACAACACAAATTCTAATATGGAACTAACATTTTAATTAAGTATCTATAAGATTATGATAAATTCAAGATTTAATAAGATAGATTTTTTAAAAAAGGGGGTGATGTGGCGTAATATGGTGGCAGAATTTGCTTCCGCTTTAGTATATAGTAATAGATATTGATTGATTATGGCCTATTAGCTCAAATGGTAGAGCAATGTGCTTAATGCACATTAATATGGATTCAAATCCCACATAGGTCAACTTCTCAACTTGTCATCGCTTATGACAAGTTTTGTACGTGAATGATGGGTTTTACCTCATCTTGTCATCACTGATGACAAATTGAGTACGTGAATGATGTTTTTTACCTCAACTTCTCAACTTGTCATCACTGATAACAAGTTGAGTACGTGAATGCTGGGTTTCATCTTAACTTGTCATCACTGATGACAAGCTTTACATGTGAATGATGGGTTTTTTGTACGTGGACTAATGACAAGTAACTTGTCATCAGTGATGACATGTTTCTATCTCAGCTTGTGAATGATGGGTCAACGACTGGTCAACGCTTGATGGTGATAACTGATAAGGGTTGTTGAAATCATCAATGGCACATGATGACGTCATCTTGTAAATTTAAAAAAAAAAGATAGGGGCAAAATTGGAAAATAGACTAGGCCACCCAATTATTTTTCCTTGCAGCCTATATCCCCCATTTTCTCCTCCCTATAGCCCACATACCCATTTTCGTCAATATAATATCTTATCTAGTTTTTGATAGGTTAGTTTATTTTCCAAATATAAATGAATAGAAAATCTTGCTAGAATCAATAGAAAAAAAAAAGAATTTTTAATATCTTCCTTATTTTTATATTTCATATACATGTTTTTTATTTAAGGTAAAAGTGATATTTTCAGTTTTATTAAGATTGTACATAACTAATTAAAATAATAGATTTCAAAATTGAAATTAACATAAAATAAAATACACATATAGGTTGATACGTTTGAACTTGGGTATATCGGGCTTGAATTGTAAATTCTCGAATAAAAAACCGGCTCAGATCATAATTCGATCTCAAATCGATGAAGTCGGATTTACATTTACATCACCCGTACATAGTACGGGATTCTAAATAAGCTACATCAAATTCAAAAAAATAGATATAATAAGAGACGTTGTACGGGACAACATCTCTTTAGCAAAGAAGTTGTCTCGTACATCGTCTCTTTCCCGAAGCAAGTAACGTTGTCCCACACTACGTCTCTTACCTAGATAATGCCTACCGTCTGAAATAATTTCCATCTGAGCATAAATTTGGAATTAAAATCGTAAAAATGTATATTTTGGAGAAAAAAATCAATTATCTAGCTATAGTAATTTTTTGGAAAAATGAAAAAAAATTTAAAACTAATTTGTATGTTTAAGAAAACCGAATTATATAAAAAATAAGCTCGAAATGAAAAAAATTGAAATCATAGATCTTGACCTGTCAAAAGTTGACCTTACCCACCTCAAAATTTCAAGGTTTCAACCTGGAAATTTGAACCCGATGCACAGATTGCATTGTAATGACATCTGAATATGTATACTAAACAAAACAAAGTTGTGCATCAGATCTTATCACTGAATTTATCATTCTATTATCTATATGAGTATTAAATGGCATAGAACATGATAATTTGTCAGTGCATGGTAGCACATATTACCAACAAAGAAGCACTCTTATTCGATGTCTAGTTGTCGGGAAGAGAAAAGTTGATAAATGATATGTTGTACGATTACAAAGCTGATCCATTTGCTCTAAAAACTCATTTATTAAAAGAGGACCAAATATTTCTTATAATCTATATTTTTCTCCTAAAATTCTTGCCCCAACCTTCAATTTTTTATATGTTATATAATTATTGAATAAGTTTTGTTGAAATGATGTTATTGACCCGTTGGTCATCCCGTATCCGTCTGGTAGCTCAACATGACCTGATCCAATTTGACCCATGACCCGATTTACTCGAACCTGAACTCAACCGAACCTCGAATGACCAGACCCGAATCCGACCAACCCGACCCGTTTCATAGTTCTACATAGAATATATAAAATATTGAACTATGAGTTCATAGAATATATAAAATAAAATAAAAAGTATAAATAAATTTAGCTTCTAAAGTAAAAAAAATGAATTGATATTAAAGTATTGTAATTTGTAGTAGTGTTTTTCAAAAAAGAAAACTAATATGTAATGCGAAAAAATAAAAATATAAAAGTATCCACTACATGCTATTCCGTAATATGGTAAATCTAATTGATAAGATCTATTCTCGTCGTAAGAATTCTTTTTAACACAATAATTCTCCTCATCGGAAGCAAAATCTTGAGTACTATTTAGGTTGAAAAATATCAAAAAAAATGCTTGTGGTACGGAAATGGCCGGTTATTTCATGTTACTATCAAGGGTAGACCCACTCATTAATGCATGAGATAAGATCGTCTATTGTAGATTTCTTCAGAATATATGCATGTACACCAATTCTTTGCCAATTGACTTTAAATACTAATAGGTCATATACTAAGGGCCCCGAAAATTAATTACAAGTAGCAAGTGGTTTGGATGGGCATCCATGTCCATTGTTAGTTGCATATCCTTCATTAATTTAGTGGTTGTTTGGTTACTCTTCAATTTTCTATGAAATAGAAAATTCCATGATTTAGCATGATTTATATGCGTTTGATTGAAAACTTTTGATTTAAAAATGTACTATTCTCAATTCCTAAGGAGGGGTGAATAAGATTTTCTTCCCCCATTTTTTTCTATAAAATCTCAATTGACTCCCTCACATTATTTAACGAATCTTCTATTTTTACGGCTATAATCGTAATTATATTTAAATACCTACAAATTTCGCACATCTAACCAAACAAAATGCGATTTGAATTCCTATAAATTACACTGTATCCAAACATGGTTTTGTATTTTCCATGAATTATAATTCTAAGGAAGTTATTTCACATAAATTAAATTCATAGGAATTGAACTTCTCATGTCCAACCAAACAAGCACTTATAATTAATCAATGGGTTGTCTAACAAAACACGACATACATCAATCAATAGGGTTGAAGAACAACTAATTTGCTCTACTTTTCACAATACAATTTTTTTTTTGGATAAATATTAAGACATGTTTTAGAAGCAATGTTAAGTAAATGAGTTAAATGATGGTTAAGAAGATTAGCATTAGATGGTTAAGAAGATTAGCTTATACCGTGAAAAGCCTTTTAGATCTAAAAACTACTAGATTGTTACTCGAGAAAACTAAAGTTTGAAGGAATGTAAGGTTTGTATAATTACACTTGGTAAGACTGATTGTAAGACTAATTAATTGAGAGAACGTGAGTTCCTAATACGATCCCTAACAACATAATCGTATCCATGTATCACCTAGAGGTTTAGCACCAATGCCATCACACCTCCGCCACAATACTTTCATAGTCACCTTCACCCCCGCAACCATCACTTTATTTCATTACCACCTCAATTACTACCACCACAACAACGTTTTTCATCAACCATGTTATTGCTACCAACATTTATATCTTCATAACGGCCTTGATTTATGAAAGTTAAACATAATATAAATTATTGAATTTTTAGTAATAGTTAAAAATTTAACTATATGAAGCGGATACGTGAATTTTTAGTAATAGTTAAAAACTGTTGGACAAAATCAGAAATGAAGTGATCAGGAACAGGGTGGGAGTGACCAGCTTAGAGGACAAGCTTCGTGAATCGAGATTACGGTGGTTTGGACATATTCAAAGGCGGAGACCCGAGGAGCCAATTCTTAGGTGTAAAAGTCTGGACTTGGGAGTTTTTCACAAAGGGAGGGGTCGACTCAAGAAGCGTTGGATGGACAGTATAAGAAATGATGTCAGCCACTTGGGGATTTCAACAGAGTTGGCAATATGCAGGGATAGGTGGAAGGAGAAGATCTGCGTGATGGATAGCTAGACCCTGCCATATCTGACAAGCTTTAGTTTTTGGTTTTAGCTGGCCGTGCCTTGTTTTGTTTTGCTGCTTTGTTTTGTTTTGTGCCGTTTTCGCCTTTTGTGCTTAAGTGTGGCTTTTCCTCGAGTTTGTGTGCTTTCTTGTTGGGTTTTTCTGCTTGGGTCTTTTGGACGCTCCCCCTCTACGTTAGCCAGGAGTGCCCCCATTCATATCAAATGAGTTAGTTCGATCGGGTTAGGATTTAGTGCAGGTTTGAGTCAGCCAAATAATATTCGAGTTTGTCGGGTTCGGTTTTTATCGGATTTCCGGTTCACTTTTACAAATCCTAAACCACTAATTATCGGAGGATTTTTTGGATGGGATCAGATTTTGAGAGTTATGAGATGATCTACTATGATACAGTATAAATCAGAACCCGAGTCTTTGTTAAAATTTGTGCTATGTAATCACTCTTGAATAAAATAATGATTTTATGTTTTACATTGATTTTTCTAAAAATAAATCATATTTCTCCTTGATATCTTATCCAATGTCTTTATATCTACGGGTGGACACGGGTGGTTAACCGGATTTCAGGTTAACCGGAAATTCGGTTATTGAATCAGGATAACCGTAACCGTACTGGTTGTCCCCGGTTAGTTGATATCAGTTAATCGAAAAATTCGGTACGGTTTTTTCGGTTAACCAATAACCATATTTTAAAAAAAGCAAACAAATTGAAGTATTAAATTTATCGTTAACACCGTGTATAATACATATTATACATATAGTCTTAATATTATGTGACAATACATAAAGCACAAAAGCAAACATTATTTTTTCATAGCATAGAAATGTCCAAATGCATCTTCAACCTTCAATTAAAATGAACTCGTCTATTTCCATTAAATACTGCTCTAAAATTATTTATTTTTTATTTCAATCCTATAAATTGTAACAAAGGTCGAAGACAAAATAAAATATTATGCTCAAATAAAAAAATAAAAAAATTAGAAAAATTAGAAATTAACCTCGTTTCATAGCTTCTAATTCAAGTATGGTTTTTTCAGTTGTAAAATGTGTACGTGAAGTGTGCATCCAATCCTGACCACAAACTAAAGCTTCTACCATTCAAAGCGTGAATGCAGTACGAAAAGAATCAAGTACACGACCTTCATAAATCACCAATAATTCTAGAAATGAAAAAACCACCAAACTATCCATAAAAAACAATTAAAACAAATAATAAGATCATCCGTTTAATAAATTAACCACCAAATTATTCATGAACAGGCACGTAGGATTTAGTTTGCGTTTGTAATAGAGTGTGTAAAGAATAATAAATATAACTTGAACCTACCACTATATCTATTATCAAAATATGTATAATATCATTAGATTAGCTTAGTTATGATGTTCTCTTTTAAAAAATATGTATATTATATATTCGGTTAACCAAATTTTAAAAAACTAATACCTGTAACCTAACCGTTTGACCGAAAAATGTTTCGGTCGGTTAACCGTAACCGGTTTTTCAGTTTTTTCTGGTACGGTTAACCGAAAAAATTGATCGGTTATCAATTATTCGATTACGGTTTTTTTGCCCAACCCTATTTATATCTACTAAATATCTTACCCAATTTTTGATACTTTAAGATTTTTTCCTAACATGATTTTTCTAAATTATATCCTTATATTAATAAAAATTTCAAGTGATTTTTTTATATCTTAACAAATTTTCCTTATTAATTAGTATACGTTTTTGTCATTATTAAATCTTGAAGAATAGTGAAAAACTTTCGCATATGTCAATAGTATATCAAATAATAATATAAAAAAATTGAATAGAATTATTTTAAAATTAATATTATACTAATAAAAATACATATATAGGTCAATAGATTCGGACTTCGGTATATCAAGTTTGGATTATAAGTATTCGAGTTGAAAACGGATTCGTAACGAAATTCGATCTCGAATCGGTTAATTCTAATTTATATTCGTATTACCAGTACAAAGTAGACAATTTGTACTAGCTAGTTCATTCTTACCGGAGTATTTTACAATATACCTTCATTCCCATCAGACGCATTAACTTTTGTGAAATCAGTCAACTAAAGCGTGCTTAATAATGTCATTTGACAAGAGTACAAGAGATGGGGAGCTTAATGTCAAACAATTAGTATTATTGAAAAGAAAGATAAAGAAGAAGGTAGCGACGTAGAGTCGCCTCGCACACCCGGTAAGACAATCACACTCACACACTTGGAGAGTCGGCAAAGGCCCTTTTGACTCGTGATTTTGTAGCTGTGCATCATGTCATAGCAATCCGACAAATCCCACATTTAATGACGCTTACACTGATGTGGAGTTCAACTTGAACACGTCCTATACCAACCCTACAGGCTACAGCCACTACTACACTAGACAGTAGAGACAAAAAGGGTGCGTTGTTTAAATTCCTGCGTCAGTTGCATAATACTTTTAATTTCATACTCGGTATAATTTAATTAGATAGTACTCCCTCGACCTCTCAATGATAATTGTTCATATACGTTGATGCATCAGTTTATTGGTCGAGTATTTATAAATTTATCATAAGGTTTTGAGTTTGAGACTATAAGGTGGCAGTTTGTCCGTTTTTTCTTGTGAATACTCTAGGTGAGCTCAAGTAGTACTTATGACAACCCTAATCTCTTACCTTAAAAAAAATTAGTTGTACATATGACACATTTTTCTTATTTCATAATACTTGTATATTTCACATTTTTTACACATCTCTTTCCATTTATACACCTTATAATTATCTCTATCATAATCATTCTACTTATTTATGTTTCTTTACACTAATTATTAATATATTCTACATTTATAAGGGTAATATAGGAAAAACCACTCTATATTAATATGTGTGAAATGCTCAAATGGAATACCATTCTTTTCATAAAACATTATTAAGGGTCCATTTGGTATCCAACGGCGAAAGTATAAACGGAGAGGAAACGAACCTAGTCCGATTATGTGTCACTATACATCAACTGAAAAAAAAATTAATTTGAAAGTTTGAAATTTGTGTGTTTAGAGAAAAGATGAAGGAATGACTGAGGTGGTTTGTTAGTCCACCCTTAAATTAGGAAAACAAGTTGAGCGCCGCAAAAGGATTTGCAATAGTTTTTGTATGAAAATTGAGGTTACTCATCATTTATCATGATGTTAATATGAACTAGATCCGTTTCCATTCCGTTTTTGTTTCCGAAATATGAGCAAAAGAGGAAGAAAAAAGTGAAGGCGGGTCATAGGGAAGGCCAATTAGATTGGTACTAAACTCTGATAAGATTTTTGAAAATCTAATTAGTACGAAATTTTCTAAAACTAAACCTATAACGGATCAAAGGAAGCATTAATTTACATTTGATTTATATAAATAAAACCTTTTCTATATTTTTTAGCCTGAAATTTTTAGTGAATAAATAGGAGAAAACTTGTGTGTGTATATATATGCCTATGTACGCATTGGTTCACTAAGTTGTGCATCAAAAGTATACCGTGTCAGGCTTTTCATTCACAATTAGGCCAAGTTTCAATCTGTTTAGTGTTACATCAAGATTTTACCCTCGACGTGTATCATTTCATGATTTAATATTTACAAGCTTATACTAAAATTAGGACCCGGATAATATTTGTCATAAAATATGGCATTTGATGCATCCACTTCTATAAACTTCATTTACAAATGATCAATGCAACATTGCCACTTCAATAAACTTTTCCTCTTGGCTTGGTGTTCCGTTAATGACCAACTATTTTTTGATAGGATAACAAACCTCCTCAATCATTCTCTTTATCTCTTCTCTAGACACACAAATTTCAAAGTTTTAAATTAAAATATTTTTTTTAATTAATGTATATTGAAACATAATTGGACTAAGTTCGTTTTGTTTACGTTTCCGACGAATGATACCAAATGGGCGCTAACTCTATCGTCGACTGAGCTGAGCTGTTGTCGTTGGCTATGGATATTACCCTCTTTGTTCTTGTCGTCGGGATTTATTCCATATACCAAGATAGCCATGATGACAGCATATTTGAAACAAAAGGTGCAATAGAAATTCCACATGAAGCCAGCCACTAAAGGCAACAAATCAACTCCTAAATTAAAGCAGATCAAGAATCCCATACGCACGATTTAACGCTGGAAGAGCAGGAAGTACACGGCCAAACTGAAGGCTAGCACACTTTTTGGAGACCATACTTCATATCTATTGATTAAATTGTTGTTGAAGTACAAGAACGGCAAAGGAAGGAAAGGCCAAATCTATCTTCTGTTGATGATCTGTTGTAACATTAAGGGTCAGGGCTCGGCAACAAGCACTTGTTAGCTCGCTGTCAAACATCGCCTTACAGTATTTATGTATGCTCAAGCTACATTGTATATTTCACCAGCAAACCACAGAGTCGTAAAGATGCCATTAATTTACCAAAACCCTTCTCTTAGTTCAGATTCAATCTTCACTATCAGGCAGTAGAAATTCTTGGATTTTCTCCCTGCAAAAAAGGATTCCAAGTATATATTAATATAGGCATCCAGTAATTTTTTTACGTTATAATTAGCTTGGTCTGACGATCCAACCCATTCATTAAATTCTACAAAAGCAAGAGATGTTACTAAGCAGACTTACATTACCCATTTGGAGTTGGCAGACCTGTCAACTTCTGCTCGGGATTGTATTGGCTCCGGTAAAAGGGAGTAGTAGATTTCAGCAGTTGCTGGATCATTAGGGAGTATCTGGAATGTGCAACTATGGCAGAAGGTGAATGAAAAACTGTTGGAAGATAACTGGCCATTTCCAAAGCTTGGAGGATGAGACTTGCTGAGTGGGCCATTACAAAGCGAGCAAAATGACTCGGAAACAGTAGATTCGCTGTAATTCATATTATACTTTTTCTGACGTCTCTGGGATGCCAAAAGGGCTTCGGGATCATCATTTACATCAGGAATTTTGTTAAAACCAAATGGTGTGAGCTTTCCTGCAGTTCTTACAATAGTACACTCCCGAGAAGGGTTTTCATCCTACAGTTGAGAACATTTAATGAAGAACTCAGCTATGATATTCTTTTAGATTGTGAAAATAATTAGTCTCAGCCCCAAACATAGAACTAGTACCTGTAATAATGCTATAAATGATGATACTAATGCATTGATTCCAGAGGAAGGGAAATTGATTTCGTCCACTGTCTTTAGCCTGTCCCACCAAAATAATTTATCTGAATTGTAGCACAATGATTTCAATGATTTTTAGATATGCTATGATAAAGGATAAACGACGAACCCATCAAGCTGGCAGAGTGTATTGAGCTCTTGCAGCAGGCAATCTCTGAGTGGCAACAAAACAGGGACTTCCCACCTTGCATCAACACACTGTATGTCTGCTGGTAAAGCATAGCCTTGACCCTACAAAAAACCATCCAGCTATGTTGCTATGTTGTCACAGCTGCTAAAAAACTAAAAACATCTATACTCTGTTTGGCGATTGAAAATTGAGTAAAAAGGGACAGGGTTAAATATGAAAAATTAAGAGAAATAAAAGAAAGGGAAAAGGGAAGGGGTGAATGGGGGATTGTAATATACGTCTTTGTTTGGATAGAAAGGGTTTTGAATATTTGTAGTTGCAATTTTACTTGTTTAGTTTTAAATATTTACAGTTCTGTTTTCCAACGAAATTCCACCAATTTGGTGTGATACAATACCACTACCCCATCCTTCTTGTTTCTCAATCACTTTTGTTAAAATCTTCTAAATTTTACTCTTTAAATCTAGCCAAACAATGGATACTCCTTAAATTTCCTCCCCCAAAAAGCCCCCTTAAACCTTCAATATAAACACACTCACAGGGTGCATTTGGACTGTCGAACATAATGCATTATCTTGGATATCCAAACACAACTGGCATAGACAGATTGAGCTAAGATGATAGAAACTCATTGACAGTGTTAAAGACAAACCTTGACAGTTGCTGAAATTACATGACGAGCAATCCTCGAAGTGCATGTTCCAAGCACTAATTTTGTGTATCCATTTTCCACCGCAATCTGCACATCATTCCCATATCCATCTCAGAAAAAGTGAACCGAGACTAAAGCTCGAATGCTCAAAGTGAAAACAAGCTCCAAGCAGACCTTTTGCAAAGATAGCATGCGCAAATACAATATAAGATCTTCTTTTCCAGTGGCGTCCGTGGTAGCATTAAGTAGCTCCTTAAACCTATCTCTTCCATCGGTCAAATCGGAAGAGTATATGCCTTCTATAGGAGCCACATATAACTTCTTCTCTGGTGGGACCAATTCCGATACAACTAGCTTCATCTGCTCAACTACCGCGTCCAAATCATCCCTAGCAACTCCATAAACTGCACTCTCATCGATAAAGGCAACCCCAACACCGAAGACAGGCACTGATTTATCTCTACTGGCTTCAAAGTTCTTTTGGGATTTATGCTGCATCTCATGCACAAATTGCAGAACTACTCTGTAAATAGAAAATAATTCCCTTCTTCAGCATATTGAACAAGCAAACATTTGCCTCATTTCATTTATTAGCATATTGAATAAGCTAATCTTCATATCCAACATTCAAAAATGCACAATCTTCAGTTCAGCAGTCAAACTATGAATTGCAAGTCAATTCAATAGGAAATAAGAAAACAAGAAGAATGTAAAGAAGCTCCAAACCTTAGAATTTGAATACCTGGAAGAAGGGCCACCTGAGAAAGCAACGAGGACCTTATCAGAGGGAAGGATCATGCCATTGGAAGTGACAGACAGTCTGAACTTTCCGAACAACGATCCGCGGAAGCATTCAGCGCAGAAGCGGCCGTCTTCTCCGCCACCAGCACCGCCGGCAACGCCGTCGCGGATCTTGCACTTGACGCAGGTGCTCCGGCGATCGAGGGATTTGGTGCCCTTCGGCTCTTCATTGCGCTTAGTCTGTGCCGGCGAAACGGATTCGTCTTCTTGTTCCTTGTAGCAGCCCGATTGGCATGCCGAGTTATTGCACGCCATCTCTGTAACGCCTCGCCTTGCGATTGAGACCTAGTTGCTCAGGTTCCGACTGATGAGACGAAATCTGGTTCGCATGAATTAAACGGGAGCTAAGAGATATAGGAGGAAGAAGGAAGATACTGAACCAAATCGGGAAGAGATGCGATTTTGCACCGATTGGGACTCAGGAGAACAGAAAAGGGGGTTTAGGGTTTTAGCGACTGGTAGGAACGTGCATAAAAAATGAAACAGAAATAAACCGGTTAATTTTTGGTCAATATTCACTCCGTTACATTAGTTTTTTTTTCGGTTGTCCACTGGTTCACTAAAGCTTCGTCTTATCTACATCTAACTTGATCTGGGTCACGCACTCGGCTTTGGTGGGTGAGTCTCCCAAAGGGAATTTTTTGACATCCATTGGAGTTGAACCCCAGACCTTGTGGATGTGGAGCAGGCCGCTTTCCACCTGAACCAACTTCCTTTGGTCCTCCGTTCTATTAGTTGGTCCGCCTTTCCATTTCCACTTTTTCAAAAGGTTTATCCACCTCTCAAATTTTTTCATTTTTATCTATATATTTTTACCCTTTTACCCTTATTCAATCTCATATATTACCTTAATTATCCAATTTGTTTATCAACTTTATTACTTTTTCTAAAAAATTACAAAATTACCCCAATCTTATATATTACCTTCAGTTATCCACCTTTTTCATCAACTATATCACTATTGAATTTTTACCCCTATAAAATTACAACTTATTAACTTTTTATTAATTACCTTATTAAGTGTACTTTGTAGACAAACTTAATGGGACGGGGAGAAGTACTTTATACACATAAATACTTCTCCGGCACACATGAAAACTCAAATGATATCCTTGGTGCGCATAGAAAAACTCTCGTTTTATTAAGTGATATGCTTCATGGTGAAATGCAATGGATATCTAAGAGCGTCTCTAACAGATGCTCCAAATTCTTAAATTTTGTGTATTTGGGGATTTTGGACCTATTTTATGGTCCAACAAATTCTCCATTACAATCTCCATTTTGGAGAAGATCTCCAAAAATTGAACTTCATTCCCTAAATTTGGGGATATCCCTAAAATTATTTGGAGAATGCCTTAATTACATATTAAACCATGTCTTCTCCCTATTGGTCAATTTTGAATTTATAATAGTAGTTTATATATAAATATAATAAAGATAAAAATATACTCTTTCAAATGGAGAATTTGTTTGAGTTAGAACATAAAAATTTTGGAGAATGTGAGACTTCTTTCCCCATTTTGGAGAAAATTATAGGATGCAAAAGCTCATGGATCGACACCCCCTTAAGCTTTATTGAAGAAATAAGGAAAATACTTACTAAAGTTCAAACTGTGTCCATTTTTCTGCATGTGGTGGTGCATCTGGTGCCATAGAAATAAGAACATTTTCGATTCGGTTAACATGACCCGAGCAAACCCTAGTTCGATTGTATTCGGAAGCAAATTTCAGATTGGAAGGCAGCTATTAATGGCGAGAATGAAACCGAAAATGTAAAGAGAGTAAACCGGAACAATGTAAAGGGGACTGCCTTATGGACAAAACCTCATAGCAATTGGTACAAGCTCAACTTGATGATGTTGTTAACTCTAATAGAATCGTTAGCTTCCTATGAATTTGTTATCAGGGATTCTAGGGGCGTCCCCGTGGCTTTTGATGGCGGGTTTCTTGGGCGGCGCTCTGTGGTGTTTTTTGAAGCTTTTTCTCTTCGGCAAAGGATTGTTGAAGCCATTCGTCATGGTATTCCCCATTTATGCATTAAAGGTTACAACCTGCAAGTAGGGGTGGGCACTAGTGGTTAACCGGATTTCAACCGGTTAACCAGAAATTCGGTTAATGAATCGCGATAACCGTAATTGTATAGTCTTAATATTATGTCACAATACATAAAACAAAAAACAAAAATTGCTTTTTCACAAATTAAAAATGTTCAAATGCATCTTCAACCTTTAATTGAAATGGATTCGTCGATTTCCATCAAAGGTGCTCCAATATTAACTCTTTCATTTCATTTCTATAAAAAGGTTAGAGACACAATAAGACGTTATACTCAAATAAAAAATAAAATAAAAAAATAAATTAACCTTCTTCCTTACCTTCTAATTCAAGTATGTTTTCTTCAGTTGAAAAATGTGTACGTAACGTGCGCATCCAATCCTGACCACAAACTAAAACTTCTACCATTTAAAGTAGGGGTGAGCATTTGGATAATCCGATCCGAAAAGCCGGATATCTGAAAAAAAATTGACAAAATTTTTGATTTGTATCCGATCTGTTTTAGCCGGATCTGTATCCATCTAGCTTAGTTATAGTGTTCTCTTTTTAAAAATATGTATATTATATATTCAGTTAACCAACCATTATAAAACTAGTAACCGTAACCTAACCGTTTAACCGGATTGTGTTTCGGTTGGTTAACCGTATCCGGTTTTTCGGCTTTTCTCGGTACGGTTAATCGGAAAATGTGATCGATTATCGGTTATTCGGTTACGGTTTTTTTTTGTCCAACCCTACCTACAAACTGTTAGAGCACATTGTTTGGTGATTGGAGCTGCCTGTGGGAGGTGAAGCTCATACGTACGGACATTTAGTCTTTGCTTGGTTAGTTTTAGAGCTGGAGCATTAGGCACGTCCCCAAGGAGTCCAACTCGGTTGCGGACTTCACTGCGGGCTCATTTTGTCGTGTGTCGTCTTCTATGTTAGACTCTGATCTGGTCCTTAGCCTAATTTCTTTCGGTTATAAAAAAATTATTTAATCTTATATTATCTTATTATATATTAAATCAGAGATTAAAATAATAATAACTTTAAAACACACGTGTCAACTCCAAATAAATAAATAAATAAATCAATAATACTATATACCAAAAGATATATTGAAACCGCATCACCATGTTTTAAATCAATCTAATCACTTGAAGTACAATTGACTTATTTTTTTATTAATTAGCGTTTTATTGTAGATTTCACATATGCAAAAAATATTTATATACATATAATTTAGATTTGAAATTTTTTCCAAGATAATTATAAAATAAAGAAACTTATTGATAAAATAGTTATCCAATCTTTATACAAAATATATAATCTTATAACTTTTTTTCTGGTAAAAAAACAATGTTATTTCATATAGATATATCATTAAAATAAACTTTATAAGAAATAAAACAATACAAGATTCTATAACTATCACTTTTTGTACAAATCTATTACTATATACTAAAGCTGAAGCAAATTTTGTCACCATATGCGCCACATCACCCCTTTTTTTTTTTTAAAAAATCTATCTTATTAAGTCTTGATTTTATCATAATCTTATAGATACTTAATTAAAATATTAGTTCTAATTAGAAATTTGTGTTGTTTAATTAATAATTCTATCCAAATATATAAATCTCTATCTTATCATTATACACATTTAATTAATACATAGATCTACCATAAACCTTTTATTTAAACAAGTATTTTTTTCGTCACAACCTATAAATCATAATCATAATATTTTACCCATTTAACTAAATATCATATTAAATTTAAAGTTATTTTTTGTTTTATTTACAAATAACTTTTTTACCCAATTATTTAAATAGTATATTATTACTAAGTATTTTTTCGTAACTATTTTCTAATATTTTCTAAAAATTATCAATAGTAAAAAACTCTACCAATGTATTTACGCCATATCTTTTTTTATAAAAATAATATATTATTTTTTTCTATCATATCTTATTGAAATACAATAAAAGTATTAATAAAAAGATTAGATAATATATTTACCCTGAATATATCTGTAACATTATATACAGATTATGTTTTACATAAAAGATAGATTTCTTATTAAAATAATGAGTCATTAATATTTTATTTTATATTTATAAACTTCTTATTTTTTAAAATTTTTGCAAAATAATAGAATATACACAAGATAATTTCGTTTTCTTTTTTTATCATACTAAATATTCTCTATATTTTTCTAATATAATACTATATTAATCCAAATTTTGTTTTTAAATTATTGATTAATTTATATAAGTTAGTTTATGCAATTTAATTTAAATTCCTCAATTTTTATTTATGTATAAAAAAAGTTAATATATAAATGTATGAGAATTATGTCATTTTATAATCCAAAAGTACACGTTGTTTTTAAAAAAATAGACATATGATAATATTTGTAATTATATTGTATTCATACACAAGATAAAAAACAAAAAACGTCCCCGTACAAGGTGCGGGTCATTAACTAGTTTATATAAAATTTACAAATTTGTATGATTAAATTAAAATCATGCCTTGAAAGACTAATACTAGTTTAAATCCTAACGTTCTCGTCCGTCCGAACACTCTAGACCGACCAATAAGAGAACCCAGCTAAAACCTAACGTTCTTATCCATGTGAACCGTAGGACGTTCTAAACCCACCCTTCATGAAGCCCGTCTAATTCGTACCTTGTAAAAGAAATCATTCACCTAATTTGCCTTTCTTTTTTCGCCGTCCATCTAGCGAGCTAATAATCTAATAACAAAGGCTCGTGTCGTTACCACAAACCAATAATTTTCTTATACATAATTAATGTCTTAGCGTTAGCCTTAGCCTTGTTCACGGATCCTATCGCCCAAATGCTTCAATTCAACTTTGATTGTGTTTGTTCGTTTTTAATAGGTAAAATGATTTCTTGTTTTTTGGATTTGAAACAAATTTCAGCTCAACTTGGCACATGCGGGTTGAAGAGTAAAATGTGGGGCCCTACAACGGGACCCACTTTCACCCGCTCAGTCTCTAGCATCGACTCGATCTTCTGCTATATATAGGAAGCTTCTCCATTGCAATTCTTCACATCCCAATCCCAAAACACACAAAAGAGTAAAACATGAAAATGATGCCCTCTTCAAAGGCAGTGTTTCTCCTTTGCCTTCTCTTTGGCCTTTGCTTGGTCTCAGCTCGTGACCTTGCTGAGAAATCCCAGGATCAAACTCGTGAGATTCTCTCTCTATATGTCTACTTCTAATTATACACATCGCGCACTTCCTTTCAACGTAACTCTATTATTATTATTATTATTAGTTTTGCGTACGATTAACTACTTAATATGGCATAATTCCCCCGTTCTAATCTAATCACCCACTTCTCCATCACTTGCATTCATTTTAATTGTAGTTCGGCTCTTTCTTGTATACGATAAAGAGATTAACTTGCATTTACGTACATAGATGTTGTTAATTCCTTCATAATTGTACTAATATCATAATTAGACCATCATTACCATATCAACACTATATTGTATTTGGTTTGCTACTATACGTCACCATTCATCACACTCATGGTCATGGCCGGATACCGAAAGTACTAATAATATATAGTATTATAGTTGAAAATTTAAGAAACAAAATGACTTATGTGGAAACCCAAGAAAATCTAATATTGATGGTGGGTGAACGCAGAATCTGTGGAGAAGGTAGCGTTTAAAGATGACAAGAGCGAAGTGACTGAAGTGAAGCCTGATCACTATGGCGGCCGCGGCTACGGTGGAGGCGGTTACGGCCACGGTGGAGGCGGTTACGGCCACGGTGGCGGAGGATATGGCCATGGCGGTGGCGGTTATGGGCACGGCGGTGGAGGTTACGGTCACGGTGGCTACGGACACGGTGGGGGCCACTACCCACCAGCTGAGGAGTCCACCGACAGAAAGACCCAAGAGACCTCCGTCGAGGAGCCCAACTACTACGGCGGACACAGTCACGGTGGCGGCTACAGCCACGGCGGAGGCGGGTACAGCCACGGTGGAGGCGGGTACAGCCACGGCGGTGGCGGCCACTACCCTCCGGCGACCGAGAGGAAAACCCAAGAGACCGCTGTTGAAGACCCTAACTACTACGGAGGAGGCGGCGGCTACGGACACGGTGGAGGTGGTGGATACGGACACGGTGGCGGCTATGGACACGGTGGAGGTGGTGGCTATGGGCACGGTGGAGGCTACGGACACGGTGGTGGCTACGGGCACGGTGGTGGCTACGGGCACGGTGGTGGCTACGGGCACGGTGGTGGCTATGGGCACGGGGGCGGACACTACCCGCCCACCGGCAAGGAGGCCGAGAGTGGCAACTAAGTAAGCGTACTATGTTGAGGAACATGGAGCTACTTTAGCTTAATTTTGAATATAGTAAAAGTTAAGTTAAGGTGTGCATGTGGTTGTGGGGGACGTATGATATTGTAAAATCCAGCAATGTGTAGTTATGTTTGGAGTTGATCGAGAGAATAAGGTTGTGGGGTTTGGAGGAGGTACTATATATTCAAACTCAGTGCATGTGTGTTGTATTACTGGTGGATATGGTTGCGGATTGTTCCTCCAATCTCTTACAAGTAATAAAGAAAGTCTACTTCCTACTACATCTTCAACACTTTGCTCCCCTTTTACAATTACCCTTTGTAATTTATTGTTAACCCGGCTCCTTCATTAACTACATTTGTATCATCTATTCTATGGGTACTGTTTACATGAGAATGGTGTCCTAACGCAAGATGAGAATCAATGTTAGTCACTTGTCACAGGCGTAGTCGCACGAACCATGTCTATTTTGGAACATGACTGTATAGTCTCATTTAAGATGATCATGTATTTTCATCTATTATAAGTTTGTATGATAATATTAAAACTTGTGTATGTGTATATATTTTTTTTTTATGAAATGTGTATTATATTACATGTAAAAAAAGTCATACAAAATGAGTTAAAGGCCATACATAGTCATATCAAGTGAAAGAACACAATCCTGTGATATGAAAATACAAAATCATTCATCAGATATTGTACACTTATTATACAAGAACATGTAGAACCATGTTATGTCAAAAGACACATTTTCAAAAACATACAGTCGTATGGTAAAACCGTAAAATTCTAGAAAGATAATTGGACAAACATTGAATACCTTATGTCAAAAGCGGGCACATACCATAACATTGATTGGGAGGTATAAGTAAAGAATTACCTCCGAAATGATAATACCCGATAAGCGTCTAAACTTCTCCAAGTATGAGCCCAAAGGATGTAAAATAAATTACGCGAATCATAACGCCGCTCAAAAAAATACCAGATTGATTATAGTGAAAGCCAAGTCAAAACAACTGGTATTCAACACAATCTGATGTGACCATGCCATATCAAGCCTAAGGCAGAACACTTCCGAGGCCAACTCCGATGCAATGAATAAGCGCGGGCCATCACCAATTCCTCACCACTTTATTCGAGCCATATTTTGGGGGAAGACTTGGTGGAATCCAAGAAGCAAGATGGCATCTAGAATGCCGACCAAAAAGCCATGGAAGGGGATGAGTGACGGCCACCCCCTTAATGCGGACGATGCCACCGCCACGACCAAACAAGCGTCAGGCACTTCACCAATTTTGGGTCCAATCACTCGGGCATAGACTTGTGCCTTGCAACAAGAGCTTAAAGCAATCCTTATGACCCAAGGAGTGTCGGGCCGATTATGAAGGCGACCTTGTGTGCATGCTGGTGGCTACCAAGTGCGCCTTATTCGA
Source organism: Polygonum maritimum (assembly GCA_963924305.1). Taxonomy (NCBI): domain Eukaryota; kingdom Viridiplantae; phylum Streptophyta; class Magnoliopsida; order Caryophyllales; family Polygonaceae; genus Polygonum; species Polygonum maritimum. Next base: position 5,296,121 of record OZ002734.1, read on the forward strand.
GCCAAGTGCCTAGGCTAGCTTCAAGATCACCTAGCCTTCAAGTCCAACAATAAATGATAGTTTTCTTAGGTTGATGGGGCTTCCAAAATCAGATATTAATGCAGACTTGAATTGTTTTTAGAAGGCCAAGGGTTTAGGCCTTAGTTTTCTATAGCAAGGGATGAGTTCCTCCTTAGAAACATGATCGACTTTGACTTGTTCTGCATTATGCTTTATTTTATTAGGTTTCTTCCTAATAAAATGTTCTTTAAGCTCTTCAAAACCTGATTCGTTAGTCCATCGAATCAACCATCAAGAACCAATTCAAGGTGAGTCGTCATACCTTTGAATTGGCTTCTTAAGTTTGTGTTTGAGAGATGAGTTGTATCCGAACAAACACATCCATTTACAACCCATTATCCATCTCCACCAAATGATCTCACAACCATATCATCATCAACACCCACCAAACTAAAGCAAACAAGTCACCACTCGTCTCCTAGGTGATTAAATCAAGAGGAGGTCTACCTTGCGCCGCTTGGAATCCAACAATCCATATCACAATCCACTATGTAATGGATACACAAAAACAAGGGGAACCATCAATTAATTTAGGTTCGATCTAGAATCTAAACATCCCACCAAAACCAAAGAACTTTATTTGGAGAACTATTAGCAACAATCTCCCAACCAAAGTAAGGTTGGCATCCAATCACATTACAGTACCACAAGGATGTGTGAATTGCAATAATACCCATGAAGATGCTTACTAGCTCTTCTTGAGATTCACCCTCACGAATCAAGCCCCTCTAACCAAACAGCTCAAATCATCAACCTAATTAACCCTAATAATTGGTTTCCAATCTTGTTCAGTGATGACATTAGATCTAAATTACTAAAGAAGAACTAGAATGGCTTATATGAACATGGTGGTGTATTTGATACTTCCTAATAAGAAAATATTTGAATTAAGTGAAAACCAAAATCAGACAAACTCAAACAGTACTAACTTATATGACCCTACACAAAAAGAATAAATCAAAAAAAAAAAAACAAATGGATCAAACCCCAACAAAATCTAATTAAACTTAATTTTGATGGTTTAGAGTTTTGATGGTTCTGCCTCCTTTGGTTTCATTCTCAGAGATTGCCAAGGCACACCTTTGCATGCACATGGATGGATGCTTTCTTAGATGTCAATCCGTGTTGATGTCTAAGGCTTTAACGCTTCGGTTGGGGATTTTAGAGGTCATTCAACATGGCATTCCCCACATCTGTATTGATGGTGATAATTAACATGAAGCTTGTTAAAGCCATGCAGGGTAACTAGAGTTATCCTTGGGAGTTTGAGTTGGTTCAGACTGATACTTAGTGTCTGCTTCGTCACTTTCTTAATTGGAGTCTTGTGCATGTGTTCCGAGAAGCTAACTCTGTTGTAGATTCCATCACTGTTCATTTCATCGCACCTCTTCACACACTTGCTTATGATCCGGTCTTTAGGGACCTCACCCGTAAGAATGCTGTAAGATAGTTCATCTTCGCTAGAATGGGTCTAACCTAATTCTTTCCTTATAAAAAAAGCACAACCATTTTATTTGAAAAGACACAACCATTCATCAATTTTTTTGCACATTCATAACACACTCACATGAAAAAAATCACACAAAATAAAATAATAGAACATGCATATATAGTCATGTTATTTGGAAAGACACAGTTATGTTATTCGAAAAAAATTCAAAGTCATGTTAAGTGATAAAACACAATCATTCTCATCACATTCTGCACACTCACTACACATTTACATAAACAACATTACACAAATGCAATTAAAGTATACACATTCATTTTAATTGAAAATGAATAGTCATATAATTTGAAAAGTCACAATCAAGTTACGTGAAAAGACGACACAATCATTTATCACGTTTTGCATCCTTGAAAATAATAAAGCAATTTATTTTCACGTACGATCTTAGCTTTTGATATATCTGAATCAAACACATAAGTTCCATTCTCATTTCTCGCTTTAGTTTTCATTCTTATATACCCTTTTTTTGTGTATCTTAAAAAAATTATTCTCATACCTAACACTAAATGGATGATGATTCTCCTTATGGCTAAATAAAAGACAAGTTCATAGAAACCATTTACATGGAGAACGCTTGGGATGGTTCAACTACATAACCAACATTCATTTCAAGTTTTAATGAGGAATGAGAAAGATTAACAGCTATCTTCGTTCACCAATTCAGCCATGGCTACACACCATAATTCACCTCCCTCGACGATGACCCCCTTCTCGACCATCTCCTCAATCACGGGCATTGCATCATCAAGATCATGGACCTTCCGACCCTTCTTTGACATCGAGGAGCCCTCATCGTCATCCATCATTGCAAAAAACTTCTCACTTGCAGTACCCATTACCTCAAGGTGCTTGTTGTACAAAGTTTGTGAAGAAGGTGCCCTCTTCACCTTCCTTTTAGGGGCAACTGTTGGTGTTCTCTTCCCCGTTTGTTGGCTGCCAACACTCGTACCCGAACCACCTACACCACCGTCAGGTAAATCGACATCCGCGTAATCATCCTTGGTAAAACCCGTCATGTTGTCGTTGATGGGAGTACCAAGAGGATCAGCGCCAACATGCTCAAGGTCTTGCTCCCAGTCGAATTCAGTTGCCGCTTGGTCATCTCCAACAGGAATAGCGCTTGGGTCCATAGTCGGTGCGACACATCTCCTCCCGGTTACCACAATTCCTGCAAATACTTCAGTCCAGAGATCTGTTGTGTCATGGTCAATGCCACCGCGAAACCTCCTGTAGTCGGGCTTTTCCTGTACAACGGCATATGCAAACATATTTTATAGTAAGTACAGATGCACTACATCACCAAAGCAGGGAAGGTCCTAAACAAGTGCATATTACTGATATAAAAAAAAGTTAAGAGTGACTAACCAAGATCTTCTTGTCCCACCAGGCATCGTCAGCTTTGACCGTATTTAGTTGTTCATTCCAACCAACACCGGTCTCTTTATTTTTCAGATCGTCCCAAGTCCTCCAAAATCTCTTTATGTGTTCAAACTTGTTTCTTGCAATCTTGTGGGTGGTCTCTAGTCCAGTTTTTTCCTTGAAGTTCTGCACTATCTCGGTCCAATTGAAAGGTACTCCATGCCCATGTTTTTTTTGCATCTCTTGACATATCCTCAGCAACATTGTCGTCAAGTTGTCATCCCATTTGAAAGAAGGTGCACCCTTCTTAGTGGTTTTGCTTTTGTCCTTCTATAGTTCACCCACACACCATTCAACAAACAAAATATTCCAATTCCCTCCAAACACTTACAGATTCATAGCAATCAACAACACGTCAACAAAATCAAGCAACACAAGAGCAACTCATATGTCCATATATCAACCCAACACCAATACATGAAAAAAAGAAGCATAACAACACATCAGCTTTGACATCAGCCAACAACACAACACCAAAACCAAACATTCAAACAACATTCAACTTGTGTTTTGATTCACACATTGCAAATAAACGAAAGCACAACAAAATATTGCAACTACATGAACCATGTACGGCAAGAGGCCGGGCGGGCAACGAGGATTGAACTTACTGGAGGCATCTTGCTTACAGCGGCACTTCGATAGGGCGGGCGACAAGAGGCCGGGCGGCGGGCCGCGTGAGGAAGGGCAGCGAGAACGCTGCCGACGAGGGCGGGAATGGCAGTCAACCTTCTCACACAATCGAGAGTCCACGAACGGCTGCTGATGGCTTTGTGAGATCATATATACGTAACCCTATATTAATTTTAAGGGTAATTTGGTATTTTTTAAATTTGTCCCAAAAATATAAGGAACGTATCATACCGAACAATCAATTTTTTATACCAAATATAAGTTTATCATATCAGTATCAGTATCAGTACGTAAAATCAGTATCAGTATCAGTATCAGTGTCAGTGTCAGTATCAGTGTCAGTATCAGTATCGTTTTACCGAACGGACCCTAAATTGATCATTTTGAATTCCGAAAGAAATGTCTAACGTATTGTTCAAAAATAAATCATGGAAACTATGCAAATAACTAGGAGTATATGAACATCAGTTTCCATAGTATGTCAATACAAATTATTATTTGTTTTTTTAGCACCAACAAATTTATTTTACTACATATCACTCAAACACACAAACATCTGAGGATTAGGAAAATCGTCTACATTAGAACATAAAAAAGGAATGTTATGCCTAATAGCAGCAAAATAATGAGAAGTGATTGCCCGACTACATGACATGGCTCCAAGAACAATCAGTGAAATCTTTTGTGATGGAAATGATTCTTTGCAAAACTACTCCAAGGTCTTTGCGCCAAGGATGCTTGTGGTGCAAATTCGCAACAATTGACAAACAATCAGTTTCAACAATGATATGTGACATCCTATGCGCTTTGCATTGACGTAATGCCCACTCCACTAGGCCTGATCATCAGTTTAAAGCCGAACCGAACCTAAACCAAAATACAATAATTTAGTGAATCGAAAACAAAAACCCAAAATTTGGTTCGGTTTGGTCTTTTTAGTTTTTGATAAACAAAGGAAAAATCGAACACCGCGGTTTGGTCCATTTTTCGATTTTGATTGAATCGTGCTTTGTCCCACACTCCATCTCCTCAACTTGATTCATCTCAAGACCTCTCGTGTCCTTTAAGCACGTCGCACCTAGTAGGTGATGCTATCCAAAAGTCTCATGTAGATCGGGTAGATCGGCCCATGGACGTGAATTCGGGGAAATGGTGCCAAAGTTGTCTTGATCTTGGGCAAAAAAACAACATGAACATCAAATACATAGGTTGCATAAAATCAAATACTCGGTTTTTAAAAGATTGTCTTATAGTCCTTTTGTAGGTGTTTTGAAAAGTTTATTCATCTTCTAAAATTTCCATTACATCATTATTTCTTACAACAATGGTCTCATTCAATCTCATACATTACCCCAATCATCCAACAATCTTATCAACTTTATTATTTTTTAACTTTGTACCTTTATAAAATTATAAAAGTATTCTCATCCAATCTCATTTTTATTCCAGTTATCAAACTTTACATCCAACTTTATTTCTTTTTAATTTTTTTTACCTCTGTAAAATTATAAAATTATCCATATCAAGGAATCTCAATTGTTACCCATGTCAAGGAATCTCAATTGTTACCCGTGTCAAGGAGAGACATACCCAACATAAAGTTAAAAGAGTAGGTACGTGGTGCATAGTATATCGATACTCAAACGAATGGTGTACGTACGTTGCAAATACCAAATACAAGGGTAGACCCATGACCCATCATTCATTGATGTATGAGATAAGATGGGTCCACTGTGTATTGGACCATTATTATACCTACTCCAAAACTTCGCCAACCGACCATAAATGCATGCATATGCTAACAAGTCGGGTACATTTGCAAGTTGGGTACAGGTAGGGCTGGGCAAAAATAACCGGATACTGGTTAACCGACCGTTTAACTGGTATCCGAAAGCTTTTTCCGGTTAACCGTGACGAGAATAACCGGTACCGACCGATTTTTTAAACGGGTTAACGGTTCGGTAATGGTTAGTCATATATATTTTCAACCGGTTAACCGTTAAACCGTTTAATAAAATATTAATATATATTTTTTGAAAAAAATAATATAAATATTTTAATTTGATTTTATTAGGCTTTTTTATTAAAAATATATTCTATACTCTCTTTTCTCTGAATACTTGGTTAGTCATATATTTTTTAATAAAAGAGTCGACGTTTAGTACTGGAGGTCGTGTGCTTGATTCTTTTCGAACTTCTCTGGAGCCTAAAATGGTGGAGGCTCTAGTTTGTGGTCAAGATTGGATGCGTTCTTCGCATACTCATTTTCTAGTCGAGGAGAACCTACTTGAATTAGAGGCTATGGCTTTGGAAGAAGGTTAGTGTATTATATCTTGCTTTCTTTTCTTATTTATATTGTCTAACTCACTATTTTTTTGTGTTCCTGTTTATAACTTTTAGGCATGAGAAAGCTGATGTTAGAGCAACCGTTAATTGAAATCGATGAGGCTATGAAAGAATTAACCGTCGATTGAAAAATCGATGAGGCTATGGAAGAATGAAGTAATATGTATTAGTGTTTTGGGATTGAGTTATGTATTTTGATCTTAGTGATTCCACGGAACAAACTCTATGTAATTCGATCGATGCTTTGATATGTAATCCAATTATGTATTTCAACAATGTATTCGACTACGTGTTTTGATCATATATTTCGATATTTATCGGTTAAAATGCATGTATTTAAAATGAATAACACTTTCAAATAGTGGTTAACCGACTAACCGACCGGTTTTCATGGTTAACCGATATCGGTTAACCGTTTCTTAACGGTTCGGTAATGGTTATCATAATTTAGTAACCGAATATCCGGTTAACCGATATCCGATTAACCGAACTTCCGATTACCCGTCCGTGCCCACCCCTAGGTACAGGTACTACGCCTATCGTAAACTCGTCAATGCAAATTAATGCTTTTATTTTACATAGTTAACAGTACGGAAGTTGAGATTTAAACATTCTCAATGTTTGCAAACATGAGTTTTTTTTTAATTGTCAACTGGTTTATGAGACACGTACTATTTCAAGTTTGTGTAGTGAATTTCCATGTACGTGTGGCTTCTCTGATTCTTGGCTAGTATTATTTGTAATAGTCTATATGTCTAATATAAAGAAAAATAAATAAAGAGTTGAGTAATACTGTTAATTCAAATCATACATATGTGATTTTCAATGATAAAATTTTGGATCAATTTACAAACGAATAAGGAATTTTGTATATATCTTATACCAAGTGCATAAAATACATACACATAAATACATAATGTTACAAATTTAGTCAATTGAGTCCTTGTGTGGTGTTAGATAGGGTTGTCCATAAGTCAATATTGGTTGTAGAATGTAGATACATTACATGCATATATGCTCACATTCCATCTAAGTTAATCCGTGATTGGGCCTTTTTCAACTGCACCTTTATAAATACATATACTTTTGAAACAACATTATTAAACATACTACAAATTCATGTTAATGTATATATCTTTATAAATGAGTTATTAATTTCGTATTCGTTATCTACGATCTAGTGCATAATAGTTGTTTTATAGATTTTCATTTAATCATGTATTGAAACGATTAGGTTTATGGGATATCACTCGAAGTCATTGTTTTCGATCTAACAGACCATGTGTGCCCTTTAAATTTTTTTAAAATAGGTTAGTAATCAATTGTTATCATGAAGGATGTTTTAGACTAGCCATCAAATAATATTTGAGACAAACATAAAAAAATATTATGGGATATTTTTTAAAGCCTCATATTATTTTTTTAGGGCACAAAGTATATAGAAAAACAATAAGAAAACTTTTCAAGAAAAAGTCAAATGAAATTTGGTGGGTGGGTTAAACATTGTTTATTTTGAATTGGAATGAATTACTCTTAAAAGGAATAAAACATTATGAGACCCAAAACGATATATTAATGTATTTTCATACTCGATTAGAGAAAAACCTAAGTTTTTGAATTCGGTCAACCAAAGTGGGCTTAATGTCAAATTATTAGGTAAAAAGAGTAGATAAGAAGAAGATGACATTGTAGGATCGCCACGCACACCTGGTCAGACAACCACTCAATTAATAAGAGTTGGAAAAAAAAGAAGAAGAAGCAGATTTGTCATTTTGGTTTGATTGCACGTTATCATGTGATAATTAAAGAACACCTTGCATGCATTTATTGTCATTTTTATAATATGGATCATTGACGGACGCAAAGCTAAACTAATGGGTTTAGAATGATCAATTAATACATTATACATCGAGTTGTAAGTGACTACTCCGTATTATTTACAGTATAATACGGCCAATTAGACGCGCACCGGCCGGTGCGCTTGGCAAACTTTTGTGCTTTTTGTATTTGACCCTTAATTTTGGCTAAATTACTATATCAGTCTAATACTCTATGAATTATTTCAAATCTATACTTTTTAGAACGGTTTGTTAAATTTAATGACTTAAAATGGTACTTGCTACCATAATCTACTAAATATATCATGAATAATCTGTTTTCTTTGATCACAAGTCCACCATGCTCCGTAATAAAAGATAACAAAATTAGAGAGGTTTGACCGTTACCTGGACGTAGTATCACTCGACCTCCGGCGTTCCTGTAGCTCCCGGATTTCTAGGGGTGGCTAATCCTCAACCAGGACTCCCTTAGTCCAAACACAGCACAGATCTGTTTCGTTTCCTACCTCAGATCGTAGTCTTTAACTTATAATCTTTGAATAGGTGGATGGAAGGTTTGTAATCAAGAAAACGGTTTATTCAAGACATAACTTTCGATTAAGTAGCTTTCCCTTTATTAAAAACAAACTTTTATTGAATTTGAAAGGATTACAAGCACACGAACACACTGAAAAACACACAAATCACTCAAACACTCAAGCTAGAAAGATCCATAGAAGGTTTTGAACTCTTGGAGTGAGGGAAACTCCGCTTCTTTAGCAAGTTCAAAGCTTTCTCTTTCTCTTTCTCTAGATTAAGACTTTGCTCTCTATTTTTCGGTGCCCCTTCTAAGCTTACAAGAGGGTGTATTTATAGAGCAGGAGAGAGCATAGGGTGCTCTCTTAGTGCTCTTTGAATATGACCCGACAAAGTCTCAGAGAATCCACTCGCATGGCAACAGTGCCATCACTCTCTGAAAAGAAAAAGCATTCTGAAAATAAAATACATTAAAGATAAAAGTAAAACGACAAAGATCTTCTATGACCGCTTGAAGTGGAATGGTGACGTGGCCTTGACAAGTTAATCCATGCAATTATTGAGGTTATGCATGCCTTCATCTCCAACATTATCTTCCCAATTCTCAACATCATATTCATCAAGCTCTATTTGCTTGATCAGGTTCTCTGAATACTCTGGATCCCAGTCCATTAGATGATCCCAAAGGAACTCCTGACCCTTTGGTGATAAGTATCTCCCATATTCAATTTGTGACAAGTACTCTTGGATAGAATCAGATGACTCTATGGCTTCTAAGAAATAGGGTTTTAGTTCTTTTGAAATTATGACAGTAGTAAACCCAACCTTGAACATAATTACATATTTCTTCTGATATATCTTGATGATTTTGTAGATGTAGAAGAATCCCCTAGCTCTGGCTTCAACAACTGTTTTGAGCGGTGCTTGATGTACTGGCAGTGGATTGTCTGAAAAACAATCTGTTTTTTGGAGAAACATAAGTAGGTAATGTGGAGCTCTTGAATGCCCTCCTTCTGTTTCCATATTAGCAGGCTTCATGGAACCAATCAAATTGTCTTCTTCTTTTGATTTTATAATCCTATTGAACACGTACTTCCGGAACATAGTGAAATGTTTGTATAATGGACTCCATGGCCTAGGGAATCTTCCATATATCCCGTGGCACATCCCATAATCTCATGCTTTCAGAATTTCTGCATCTTCATCAGGACTACCTGGTAGACAAACTGATTCGGGCTATTTTGTATAGGTTAACTTTTGTATTTTAGGGCTATATTGAGTGTTTTTAGGTTAGAGTTGTGCGTAATTGTAATATCTAGGCCGAAGACACAAGAATTCAAGAATCAAGAGTTTTAAGGTGTTTTGAACTGTCTGCGCGACACCACTTGCTTACGAAGGCTATATCTTGAGCTACAGAGGTCGGATTGAGTTGATTCCGGTGCCATTGGAAAGCTAACTTCAAGGGATTCAATTCATCTTTTTACACCAAAGTCAGATTCCAAGAGGAAGATGGTCAAAACAGCTTCCGAAGTGACGCCAGAGGTTTTGCCCCGATACTGCGACCGCGGATTGTCCACCGCGACCGCGGTGGCCGCCGAGACAAGTTGTTCTTCTTTGTCGTAAAAGCGCGGACGCGGTGGGAGCGACGCGACCGCGGTGATACCGGATCCGAAGCGGGCCGAAATCTTTCTATCTTGTTTCCTTTTCTATCCTTTGCCTCTTTCCTTATCTATCTCGTGGAGCTTATTCCTTGGGCTATATAAGGAGGAGTCAGCCTTAGGTTTTTAGTACATTCTACATTCTACCTTCTTGCACAAGTTAGGTTTTTAGTTTAGTTATGGAGAGCTAGTCTCCTTGGGTTTGTTCAAGGGAGAAGCTCTGATGTATGAACTCGTGAGATTTTGGTAATTGATTTCTATCATTTGGTTAATATTGATTCTCTTGTGCTTCATCTTATGAATGTTTATTGTTTCTTTAGGAGTCATGAACCTATTGAATTGATTTATGTTCTACTGTTGGATTAGGTTTGGACCGTTGACAAAACTAATCTGTGAAAACAACTTAACCTAGACTTGTTGTCTATGCAACTAGGATTAAGAAGAGAATTGATTGTTTTATCTTACAATTGACTCGTAGCTTGATTGTTTGATATTATATCCTGCATATCCTTGTTCTCTATGCTAATTCTAGGTTAAGCGTCCTTGCCTAGGGTTATAGAATTGCTTGGACCGTGGACTTGCGATTGTTAATGATCAGGATAGGAATTAACCATAGGTGTGAATGAAATCAATGGATAAATCTATGATCGAGGAATTATATCATGAGTGGATCTTTTGAATAAACTTGTCTCTTCATCAATTGTTTCCCCATATTAGCATGTTTGTTTATTTGTTTGTTCTTTGTTTCTTAGATTAGTTTAGTTTAGATCTTTCTCTTCAATCCCCCTTTCTTTAGTTGATAATTGTATTAATACTAGAAGCCTTTGTTCTCTTGGGTTCGACCCCTTACTTACTTACTATACTTAGTTTGTAGTTTGGGTTATTTATCTTTGATCTTGGCACGACGACTTTAGCCGAGTCACAAACTCCTCCAATTCCAGAATGGCCATACATAATTTGAGATCCCCATTCTTCCCATATGTCGTAGTAAATACCTGAATTCCTGTTCATCACCTGAGCATACCAATCTGGAAAATCTTTATATTTCCAATAACCCTTCAGTTTTTCCTGGAGCTCCCAAAGAAGCTGAAGCATCTTGTTAGCTATTTCTATCTCTAATATTCTGGTACTGGATATGCAGTTTGCTATTTGATATCCATAACGACATCTTCTCTTACCAACTTCCTCTAAAAAAGATACTACTAAATTACTGGTAGGTGACACCCATCCCTTATGATGCTCGATTTTTTCTGCGAACTTAGCCCTCTCCGCATCCGAAGGACGCACAGAGAGAAGAAACCCGACTGACTCTTTTATCTGTTCTGGAGAAGCATTCTCTAATCCACAATCCTGATACAACCTCATAACTGGTTGTTTCCCGCTTATTATGTATCTGTTTGGCATTTCTATCACTTGCAAGCTCTCTTGTTAGGCTGTCTGCTAATGAGTTCTTTGATCCCTGCACATGTTCAATGTTAAAGGAAAACTGGTTAAGGGCTAATTGCCAACGCAGGAGCCTCCCTTGCGCTTTCATATTATCGAGATTATTTTGAATAAAACCCAATATTCCTTTACAATCAGTCCTTATTGTAAAGGGTTTTGGAGCAAGAAAGATTATAAATTTATTAATTCCTTTTAAGATGGCAAGAATCTCTTTTTCCATAACTGTGTAGTTACATTCAGCCTTGTTGAAACTTCCACTGCTGTACCTGCACAACTTATTATTCTTCTTAATCTTTAAAACAACGCCCCGATGATAATTACTCGCATTAGTTTCAAGAAAAAGTTCATCATCTTCATTAGGTAAAGTTAACACAGGCAAATTCATGCAACATTTTTTAAGCTCTCGGACTATCTTGGTGTCCTGAACACTCCAAGTCCACACTTCTTCTTTTTTCAGCTTACTCTGTAATGGCTTCCTAAGTTTAGCCAAATTTTTTATGAAGTCAGAGGCATAAGTGAGACATCCTAAAAATCTTTCCAATTGCATCCTATTCTCTATAACATCAGGGAATTTTTCAACCTTTTCAAGGATATGGTCTTTTAATACAATTTCTCCCTGCTTTAATCTTCAATCCTAGGAATTCAATTTCTGGTACTGCATAGATACATTTTGTCTGTCCTAGAACGATGCCATGATTTATGCACTCTTGAGTTATTGCTTTAAGATCATGCATATGTTGTTCTAAAGTCTTAGAAAATATTAAGATATCATCAATGTAAACAAGAGAGCAATGTTTAAGATCTTTAAAGATTTTATCCATTCTTCTCTGGAGTATATATGGAGCGTTCTTTAACCCAAATGGCATAACTACCCATTCATAATGACCTTGAGGTGCACTAAATGTTGTTAAGGGTATACTGTCTTTATCCGTTTTAACTTGCCAATGTTCACTTTTACAGTCCATTTTAGAGAACCAAGCGGCTCCTTGTATCCTATTGAACAAGACCGTTTTACTAGGGATATAATATCCATCAAAGACAGTGTTATCATTTAATTTCTTATAATTGATAACCATTCTAGCCTTTCCTCTTTTTTCTTCAACATGATTCCTAACCATAAATGCAGGACTAGAATGAGGATTCTTACTTTCTCTAATTAATCCTTTTTTCAACAGTTCGTCTATTTGTTCTTTAAACTCCTGTTGATCTTTATAGGTATAAACCATTTGCTTAAGCTCTATCTTAGCAAATGACTTATCCTTATCCCAAAACTTTAAAGGATCTTCAGAATATAATTTTCTACATAAATCCTTTTGTTGGGTTATTATCTGTTCTTTTATGCCTACTTCATCTATAAAGAGCGCAAATTCTCTTTGCGTTGGAACTATCTGCTCCTCACCACGCTTATTGCGCGTGAATTCAATTTTTTGATGAGTATAGGCATCTTTCATTTTTCTAACACAAGCTAAATCTCCATTAATAGTAAATACCATACTTTCTAAGCTTTGAGTACAAGGGAGAATATAGTCTTTGAAAGTTATTTCCTATTATCATGTCATGAGATGTTTGTTCAGTAGCCCAAATAATAGGAATTATACAAGGGTAACCCCCAAGCATAATTGGTAAATCCAAAATAACTTCTGAATGAACCATAATAATATTATCAGCTATTCTAACTTGAATAGGTTTAGTAACAAGTTTCCACATAAATTCAGGGAATAATGTTTTCTTTCCAAAACAAACAGAACATCCACTATCTACGAATGCACATAGCTCATAATTATTAAATCCTTCAATGCATATCGCTATAGGAATGTAAATACTGTTTGGATTAGTGACTCTTAGACAAGCTTCAACCCGCATATTTAACTCTTCATCTTCTTCATACACAGGTTCACTAATGGTTTTAGTTTTAAACCCTATTAGCTTTCTATCCGATCCAAAGTTCGAGGACTCTCCTTGTAGCATTGGACGACCTTCTGGGTTTGGGTTAGAACTTGCCATTGATCCTAGATCTATGCTACGTCTAGATGGCTCATTAATAGTTCTAACAACGATGTCCATTTCAAGTTTCTTATTCAAAGCTGCTAATAGACTAGCAATATCCTCATTTATCTTAAAAGGACTTTCTTCTTTAATTGTCCTATTTGGAGGAACTAATTGGTTTCTCTGAGTAAGGTTCAAACTAGGATTGAACCTAGAACTTCTACTTCTTGAAAGGCTCCTATCCATTGTTAGGTTTGCGGCTGATTGAGATGTGGTATGAATTCTACCTTCCTCATCAACTTGCAATATTTGTTCATGCTTAGCGTTTGAAGGGTTCTCAAAGGCATTTATCCATATCGTTTTTAAACTGATTTGTTCGGGCTTAACCTTAACAGGAACTGCTATCTGACCTGGTCTACTAATTTCATATTTATCAGCTTCTACCTTTTGCATCCTTAGTGGAGGATTGATGGAGTTTTCTAGTTTGTATACCACCTTCCACTTCAACTGTATAGGGCAAGTGCCCTTATGCATATTAATTCCTTCAGTTAGCAACTTAAGAGCTAAGAATTTAGGTGCACACTGGCCCTTGACTTAGGTTGCATATGACTCCACTTATGGTCTGATCACTAAATTTCTTATGCCTAGTATCGCAAACAAAGTTAATGCAATGCACATTTTCACCAAAGTCTTGTAGTGGAGTTATGAATATTTGGATACCACACACAAAGATATACTTATATCTCTTATCCTTGTTATGTTTCTGGATATTTTTCCAGTTGATTAGATTGATTTCGGTAGCTTGATTTTCGTTGTTTTTAATTACTATATCTCCAAGCATTTCTTCAAATAGGAGGAACTAATTGGAGGATTGATGGAGTTTTCTTGTTATGCATCCTTAGTGGAGGATTGATGGAGTTTTCTAGTTTGTATACCACCTTCCACTTCAACTGTATAGGGCAAGTGCCCTTATGCATATTAATTCCTTCAGTTAGCAACTTAAGAGCTAAGAATTTAGGTGCACACTGGCCCTTGACTTAGGTTGCATATGACTCCACTTATGGTCTGATCACTAAACTTCTTATGCCTAGTATCGCAAACAAAGTTAATGCAATGCACATTTTCACCAAAGTCTTGTAGTGGAGTTATGAATATTTGGATACCACACACAAAGATATACTTATATCTCTTATCCTTGTTATGTTTCTGGATATTTTTCCAGTTGATTAGATTGATTTCGGTAGCTTGATTTTCGTTGTTTTTAATTACTATATCTCCAAGCATTTCTTCGCACACAAACTTAGAGATTGCTGGGAAGAAATGTCTCTTGAAGAATTGTTCTTTAGCAATAACAGGGAATTCTACTCCTGACTTACGCATGTTTTCAATTTGTTCCTCATCTATGGAGGATTCAGCTTCTTGGAGCTGAGCTAGCGTAGTCATTTCCCCTCCAGATTCGAATGCTTCCGAGAAATCAGCGATGTTAGAGCTCTCTCCTTGTATCATTTCATTAATTTCTTCACAATCCGAATCTTCTACCTCTTCTTCTTTCACTACTTCAACAACTCCTTTGTTGTCGCCTAATGCTAATTCTATAGCTTCATCCTCAGATATTTCAATGTAATCCATACTTCCTAATGCTTCTGCTAATTTATTATTCTTTCTATTCTTGCATTCATTAGCATAATGTCCAGTCTCTCCGTAAGCCTAGCACTTGCAACTCTTTTTCTTTTCTGGACAATAAGAGGCTTTCCTAAAAAACCTTCTTTTCTTAACAAAGGGTTTTTTTATAATACTTCTTATGATATTTTTCACCTCTCTACTTATTGAAACTCTTTCTTCTATAGTCTTTTCTTTAAAAATCTCTCTTATCACAATCCCATTCGTTAGGGAAATCCCAACATGTTAGAAACTGTTGTTTCATTTGCTGTGTTCCCTTAACCTCTCGACATTTTTTCTCAACCCATCTTTTGAGGTATTTCATTCTATTTCCTAGGGTATCTCTAGACATATACCTTTCTTTCCATTCATGGTAACCATCACTAATTTCTTCATTAATTGGTTTGAGAAGTTTATCATAGAGCATTTGAAGATTAATAGGATTTTCACCAATTTTATAGTAGTAATGCTCAAATTCAGATTGATAACTATCTAGATATTTCATGTTACAAATTTAAAGGGTGTTGAGTTTTCTTTGCCATTCGATAAATTTTTTATCATCTTCATCTCTTTCACCAATAAACTCTTCATCTATAGCCTCACAAAGGTCTTTGAACATAGATGAAGCTGAGTTATTAGCTCTTAACCCTTCTTTGAAATCTTTTGGTACTCCTTCATACCAATCAGCAACTATTCCCTCTAGACTATGCTCAATATAGTTCAGGAAGTTTGTTGCTCTCCAATCTGTATTTAGGTTTAACACGCTCATCATACTTTTCTTCCAGAAGTCCATTACTTTTTCGCGCTTTCGGACTCCATCCAAGTTTAGCTTATAACCAGTTTCACTTATGGGTTCCAATTTGAGTTCTTTCTTGTTAGGTCGGTTATTGGGCATAATCCTTACCCCAAATCTGGTTGTTTTCTCTAAAAACTCTTTAGGCTTACAATAAGGTTTTCGATAGCTACAAGATCCTTCTTCATATTTTTTATAATAGGATCTGTTAGTTTCATTAGTTTCTTCCAACTCAGCAGGTGTTATTTCTTCTTCCATTTCGTTGGTGTCTAACACCCTTTTTAACCATAATTTTACTTATCTTGCGTTTTACTTCAGTTATAGGTATGGTTTCCATATGTTTTAAGCTTATCAAACCCATTTGTTGATACATTTCTTCCTCTTCTGTATCATATTCAGATTCTTCACTACTGATAATACCAGGTTCCTCCATGGTATCTTCTCTTAGTTCCAAACTAATTTTCGTTGTCTTTTTCATTTTCTTCAAGTTTGGTTTTTCCTTTTTTGTTAATATTTTTAACTAGTACTGAAAATATTTTTCCTGGGTTTTGATCTTGGAATGGATACTTGTAGGGAAATTTTGTTGATTTTTTAACGTCTAGACCTTTTGCAATTACACCTTGATGCCTAATTTCGTGAATAAGCTCAGTAGATATTTTCTTATTTTCTTCTGATAAAAGGTTATAATAGATTTTTAGTTCTTCTCTAATATATTTGATTTTTTCACTTAATCTAAAGATACTACTTTCAAGTTCAGCGACATCATCAACTATGGTATTTAATATTGCTTCATGATGTTTTTCGCTAGTATTTAAATGCTTAATATGTGGAGCTTCTCTATTAATGCATTTTTCGGAAATCTCCAGCTTGTTAATTGATTAACTAGGCTCTGATACCAAATTACATGAAACGATTATAAAACAAGCTAGCTAAAAACCAACTACTAAAACAGAGTACATATTAAAACTTATAGAAATACTTCGTAATTATATAATAATAACGGGAACTAAACGTAAATATTGCAAATGGCAAGCAAAAACGAAAAGTTGAAAAGCGGTGCGCTATATAATACTGCAGGCGTGCGTTCGACTACCCTATAATACTATTGGGCTAGAGTTGTACAATGACTATTTTTTTTAATAAAAAAGGTTAATTTTATTCACAAGTAACTGTTATAAAATCGTTAGAGAACTAGCTGTTTACATCCTCAAGGATTCCCAACTTTTCAAACAATATTCTAGCCTCTCGATTCTTAATTTTCCATCTTACAATCAGGCAATTCTTAACTAGATTGATACTCATACTAGCACAAACCTCACTCTCCATTCTCTCATTCTTGAAAGTGACTTTATTCCTAGCAAGCCAAGTGTTATATATCACAACACTGTGACACACGTCCCACAAGCAGAATTTTATGGACTTCCTCCCTTTCATGAGCAAAGCCTACTACTTCCAGTAGGCTTTGTTTGAGCACCAACACAACAAGGTAAGCTGATTAACATCTAGCTTACCTTGTTTGAGCACCAACACAACAGGCACAACCTCCTCCTCAAGCGAATTCTTGTAGAAATCTCTTAATCTCATCGCTGCCTTCCACGTAGCGCTAGAGTTCATGTCATCGTCATGTGAAGGTAAGGTCTGAACCAACATCGCTATACCTGAACACTTTTCGACATTGTCCTTATTGACTTAAGCATCGGAGGTGGACTAGGGGGACCCTCACCCCCTTCTTCAGTGTTTTGTAGGTCTTGAAGGTTGAACGACGTTTATAGAAGAAGGAGTAAAGACTTGTACACTATGACTTTTGGTGTACTAACATTTAGCACTGTCTGTGGGGAACTCGCAGACTCTTGTGGATTGTCGATCCAAGAGGTTCTCTACCCAAGAAAGCAATTATGACGCTAGGATCCATCACAGAGGATCAAGAAGCAATTTTCCCGCATGAAGAAGACGGAACGCTAGGAGACCGGAGCAACGAACTGATGAGGACCACCCACCCGGAGCAACAGAACCCTAGGAGGCCGGCCACTAACCCGTAGACGACTACCCACCCGTGGAAGCCAGCCACTAGGCCACGAGCGACGAAACTGATAAGGACCACTTTAGGGAGAATCTCCCAAGAGGAATACCACTCTAGCAATTGAATTGCAAGAGGAAGATTTTGCAGAGAAACACTCTTACGACACTTTTCAATTCATTAATTCAAAGCTGATTACAAATGAACAAGAAAAAGACTTAAATAGAGCAAACTATTGACTAGCGGTAGCACTAGGCCACTACCTCCTTAACCACCCACTAATCTGCCTAATGCTCTAGGATAAAGGAAACTAACTAACTGACTCCACTAACTTGAATATTAGGATATAATCTAATTAATTGAAATAACAAAGTAATCTAAAATCATTTAATCTTAATATCTAGCAAATCTGTTGAATAGTGGGTCATGCTAGGACGGCTCACAGCTAGGTACGTATCAATGCACCCTCCTCAAATTTGCCTTGTCCTCAAGGCAAAAACAAAGGCCACATTAACTCATCTAGGTGACTGCACCCACATAATTGATCGTAGGCTCTTCAGGAAACTTCAGCACTGTGGAAAGGGAGGTTTTGCATCGGAGATGGAGATTGACGCTCCAAGATTTGAGGCAGAATCCTTGCTCACAGGTCAGTTGCCTCGTAGCCTCCCAAGAAATTGTTGTTCTTGGTGGGGAAAGTAGCTGTTGCATGCATCTGTTATTTCGCTTGCTGTTCTGGCTGCTAGTAGTGGAAAGTTAGGTAGGAAGGATGAAAATCGGGTCTTGATTTTCACTATTTTTATCCTCATCCAAGTTTGAACTAACATCCTTCAAAAAGGTTTGGGGTTCATTGGTTTTGTTGGAATTTGATGTTTTGGTGAGGGTTGTCGGTGTGACAGGAGCTATTGTTGTATGGGAGGGGCTGTTGTGTGGTTGTGATGGAGAAGATGGATTTTCTACCATGAATTGGGGATTAGGTGAAGTTGATGGATGAAAGATATCGGATATTTGACAGCCTCGAGACTCCAGGATTCTTGTTAAGACATTGATGCCTTTATCCAAGCGAGAAATAATTGATGCTAGTTGTTAGGATATAGCATCAGGAGTTAAGGTTGTGTTTGGTGGTGCATCGAAAGCGGAAGAACGTACGTGCCATCGCCATTCGAATCGAACGGCTCTGATACCAAATGATAAGGACCACTCTAGGGAGAATCTCCCAAGAGGAATACCACTCTACCAATTGAATTGCAAGAGGAAGATTTTGCAGGAAAATACTCCTACGACACTTTTCAATTCATTAATTCAAAGCTGATTACAAATGAACGGGAAAAAGACTTAAATAGAGCAAACTATTGACCGGCTGTAGCACTAGGCCACTACCTATTTAACCACCCACTAATCTGCCTAATGCTCTAGGAAAAAGGAAACTAACTAACTGATTCCACTAACCTGAATATTAGGAAATAATCTGGTTAATTGAAATAACAAAGTAAACTAAAATCATTTAATCTTAATATCTAGCAAATTTGTTGAATAGTGGGTCATGCTAGGACAACTCACAGCTAGGTACGTATCACGAACACCCACCCGCAAGTGCGGCCGGCGATCACGATGAGCCCCATGATCGGCACGAGCCTCGTAGTCGCGGCCACCCACCCACGCGCGCGGATGGCAATCGCGATGAGCCTCGTGGTCGTGGCTCGGTTCTTCTCGCACCGCGGTTGGACTGTCTTGGTTCGGATGTGGCGAGCCGTTCGAGTCTTCCATCTAACAACCAAGACGATCTCGACTACTTATGGCAACCCGACTTGAGGGTGTTGAGGAGTTCTCATGATCCCGAGCACGTGAGTATGAGTGATGATCGCAATCGCTCAACTCTTCGCATCAACGAGCCCGCGCAAGATCGTTTCGTTTTGCAAAGCAAACCAAGGCAATTCGCAAGAGCCGCGAAGAAGGTATGGGGTCGAAAGCGAGGTCGGCGGTCGACGAGAGAGGGTTGTTGGCCCGGGTGACGAAAGTCGAGCCTCGGCTATGGCCGAGAACGATGATGACGCCGAGATAGTGCATGCCCTAGCCAATACTCTTCACGATAACAGGCGGTACCAAGACGAAAGGTCTCACCTTGAATACCATCTTGATGAGGCTCTAAATTAAAAGAGATCGCACAGCTGAAGTTTAAGGAAAACATGCTTTGGAGGAGTTCCGTCAACCACAACGTTTGGCAAGTGTCATCGAGCACGCTGATGACCACCAAAACTCGAAGCCAAGTAAAGAGAAGAGCGACGACGGATCCGAGAGCGATCGAGGGGCACCAAGTGGATGAAGGAGAGATATAGAAGACGAGCATCGACCCCGCGAAGCCCAGGGCTCGAGGCATGGAAGGAGGGATTGGAGTCGATCCCATCGCGCAAGCTCTCGCTCGTCGCAAAAGATCGATTTGCGCGGCAACCGCGGGAGCGGGAGTAGCGGCTGCGATCGCGGCAAGAGCCATCACGAGCGCGATGATGAGGCCCGTGAGTGCGGGCTGGGCAACAAGAAAGAGGAGTTTGCGAGCACGAATTTCACTGCGAGCGCGTTGATGAGGTCCGCCAGCATGGGATAGGCGACGAGCAAAGAGAAGTTCATGAGCGCGAACATTATCGCCCAAATCAATGGTACGAGTCAAGAAGGGGCATCGAGAAGAGGTTCGATCGGGACGAGAGGCGAGACATTGAGTCCCGAGCCGTAAAGCGGACTAAGAAGAGGTTGCTCGAGCTGTTGACGAACCGTGGCAGAGTCTTTCAGTCAGCGTAGGACCAAGCAGAGCAGAAGTTGGCTATGGTGACATCGGCGCCATTCCATTAGACGATCGAACGGGTTGAACTTCCCAAGAAGTTCTCACCCCCGATGTTCACCCTCTACGACGGCACATTGGACACCTTGAATCATGTCGCTTCCTTTACTCACAAGATGGCGTTGTGGGTTTCTGATGATGCAATCATGTGAAAGATGTTCCCGGGGAGTCTTGGAAATGGCGCAGTAAAGTGGTTCCAGAGTTTGAAGTCGAGTTCCATAAGTTCTTGGAATCAATTGGCTTCCGCCTTCGTCAAGCATTACATCACTAAACAACCAGGATACAGTTTCGCTATAGACTCGCTGTTCAGTTTGAAGAAAGAGAAGGAACAAAGTTTGTGGCGCTTTGCAAACCGTTTCATGGAGTACGTGTTACGCGGAGGTTGATGGATGTGACGAGAGGACCTCCATCACCGCGTTTTGAAGGGCGGTTCCACAAGGGTCCAAGCTCTGGGAAGACCTAACGCTACGTCTCCCTTTTACAGTCGTCGAGATACAAGAGCACATTCATCAGTATGTCAGGCTAGAGGATGAGGCGACAAGGGTGGGCGAAAGGTCACCCACTCCTCCCCGTTGCATTCGGAATTCGCCGAGTTCGACTACGGGAAAGCGCAAGAGGGTGGACCAAATCCAAGCGGTGTTTACCACTTTCAATATCCCCATCTATCGCAACTTGCCCCGAATTAGGAACAGAGACTTCTTCGATTGTCCGCCTAAGGGAGATCATGCAGTGGATGAAGGGCGAGTGCGCTAGTATTGTATGTACCATCGAGTAAGAGGCCACATGACTGAAGATTGCGAGCCTTACAAGATGAATACCTCTGAGAGTTTGTCAAGCATTCAAGAGACGACGCGAAGCCGCGTACAAAACACATTGAGGTCGTCCAAACAATCACTGTTGTCTACAAGGGCTAGGATCAGGCATTCGGAAGCCAGTTCCCAAAAGAGTGCCACGAGTTGGAGGTGATGCGAGTCCACCAAGCCGAGCCCCGGTAGACCACCTGTCCGTCCGTCCACGGTCTCGTCTTCCGCGACGAAGACCTTTCCACCATCCAACATCCGCACAACGACCCTCTCGTCTTGACCGTGGAGCTCGACGACTTCAAGGTCCATTAAGCCCTAATTGATCCTGGCAGCTTAGTCGGCGTGATGTACTACAATATCCTCAAGCTGATGGGCAAGGCCTAAAAAGATCTCTCTAAGGTAAATATGCAGCTCTCGGGACTCGAGGGGTATCCGACCTTCCCAGTTGGAGTCCTTAAAGCCCACGTGCGCCTTGCCGGATAGGACCATCCGACCGACTTCGTAGTAGTCGATGTGCCCGGTCCTTACAACTTGATACTTGGGCGACCTTGGAACCACAGAATGGGGGCAGTCCCGTCATCCCTTCATCAAATGGTGCAATTTATGGATAAGGACGAGATGGTTCGAGTGTGGGCCAATCAACTTCAAGCCCGTTTGTGCGCACGGGGCATCCGACCCGACGAGAAGACCGCACTAGGCGAGACCAAGCTCGGACACACGAGCGATCGAGAGATGAGCAACCGCGAGCGCGGCTGGGCCCCGCGTGAGCGTGGTACTGGCGATCTCGGTCGTACGTGATTTTTGCGAAATCCATTGTAATTAGGAATTCATATAGATATAGGGTACTCTTTTTCCCATGTGGTTTAAATAAGGCCCTTAGTTTTTCATTCTTAGTTTCTCCTTAAAAGCATGCCATTCATATTTGAGATTTTATAAGAGTCAAAGTTTTGCATTAGATTTTGTTTTTCATAAAAAAAATCAACGTTAACTCTTCGCGTTAACGAAATAACTTGGCTCAGGAAATCACCGTTATTGAAGGTCTTATGCGACGTGTGCATGGATCCCACATTCATGGCATGTGGATGTACGAATATACGAAGAAGAGAACATCTCTAATTATGCATAACCACTCACCGTTTTTGTATTTGAGTCTTGTATGTGGCCTAGTAAGTTGAATGCATACAAAGATTCAAATGGGGTAATTGTTAGCGGATAGATTCCAATAGCTCTTAACTAGTAGTATCTTTTATTATCTTATTTATTATTTACATATCGTTTTAATTAAGCATGTTCCTTATTTATCAAGTCAATATCTTTTGTTTATTTATTAGGGTTGTTACTCTAGATTATGATATTTATGGTAAGAGATTCCATCATAATTAAAGGACAGGTTCTGAGATGGATTGGGCAGCAAGTCATCGTCTTGTTTGGGCTCTAAATGACCCGATCGGCCCTAAGGGGTCGACCATGCGCCTCCTTGCCTTCCACTATAAATACACATGTCATCGCCATGTGAAGGTAAGGTTTGAACCAACATCGCTCTATCCGAACGCTTTTCGACATTGCCCTTATTGACTTAACCATCGGAGATGGAGTAGGGGGACCCTCACCCCCTCCTCCATTGTTTTGTAGGTCTTGAAGATTGAACGGTGTTTATTGAAGAACAAGCAAAGACTTGTATGCTACGACTTTGTGTGTATTAACAGTTATAATTGTTTTTTTTAGTCAAAGTTATGTTAAAATTGTTATTTATAATATAAGCTACTTATAATACCAGACACTATAATTTATAAGCGTATAAGTTAAATTATAAAGGAAAATTCCGCCCGGTAACCACGAGGTTTTGCAAATTCCGCGTGGTACCCAAAGGTTTTCGGTATTCCGTGTGGTAACCACGAGGTTTTGCAGATTCCGCATGGTAACCTTGGTCTATTATAAAAAGTTAAAATTATATAAAAACTTACCCATCCTTTCTACTTAATTACACAAATCCCCTATCTTTAGTTTTTTTAACTATCTAATCTATTTTATAAAACACCTAACTTTATAATTTTAGTATTATATATATCTTTTTTTATTTAATCTTTTTCCATGATATTAAATATTATTATTTTACAAAATCTTATTTTTTTTAATTATTAAAAAAAGAACCACATTTTTCAAATTTGTATTAAAAAGTTAAAATAGATTTTTGATAGGTTTGTTGAAAAAATAAAAAATAAAATAATTTATAATACCTAATTTGAAGTATCATTTAAATAGGTTTTTTCACCAAAACTATTAAATCTATTTTATTAAAATACTTAGTGAGAAGTATTACTTAATACATAATTTATTTTTAAATGTTAATTTATTATAAATACAAAAAATTGCCTAAAGTTGAACATGCCGTAAAAAACCTATAATGTTTACACATTTTTAATGTCATGATATATGTACATTATGTTAAAAAAAACAATTTTATTTTATTTTAAAAATAAATTACTTGAACTAGTGCACCAACTTTTAAAGAACACCCTCTTAAAGGATCAACTATTAATAAAGTTCAAGTTTATATTTTGTTAATAAGAAATGGTAGTTTCTTAAATTAGGTATGCTTTTGTTAATTTGAAAAAAGAACTATTTTTTATACAAATTTGAAAAATGTGGTTCTTTTATAATAATAAAAAATATAAGATTTTGTAAAATAAGAATATATAGTTTCATGGAAAAAGAGTAAATAAAAAATATAAAACTAAAATTATGAAGTTAGGTGTTTTATAAAAATAGATTAGATAGTTTAAAAGAAAAACTTAAAAAAGGGTGATTTGTGTAATTAAGTAGAAAGGATGGGTATGTTATTATATAATTTTAACTTTTTTATAATAGACCAAGGTTACCATGCGAAATCCGCAAAATCTCGTGATTACCACACGGAATACTGAAAATCTTTGGGTACCACGCGAAATTTGCAAAACCTCATGATTACCGGGCGAAATTTCCCAATTATAAAAAACAACTTATAAGTTTATAAGTGATTTGTCAAACACACTACCCTTCTAATAAAAAAAAAAAAAGTTATCCAACTGGTAAAAGTAATAGCGAAGAGCACAGAGGAGAGAGACAGACTCACAGACAGAGACGAAACACAGAGTGACAGAGGGGAGAGGAAGAGACAACGGAGCAGAAGAGGAGGGAGAAACTCGCGTTTCAGAGAGTAAAAAAAAAAAAAAGTTTACTGGACAAATGTTGTCGGACCAGCAGATAGCGGAGTCGGTGGAGTCCCTTTTACGAGAACCCCATCCCGGCCCAGGCTTCACCTCCTTGAACGACGTCGTTCAGCTCCTCCAGTCCCGGCTAGGGTTCGACCTCTCTCACAAAATCGACCTCATCCACGCCCATGTCTCCGCCTTCTACACCGCCGCCTACCACCACCCTCCCCCCTCCTCTTTCCCGCCGCTTCCCCATCCCAACCCCATCTTCTCCGTATCCGCTCATCCTCGCTACCACCTCCATTTTCCTCATCCACAAGGCCCTGTCTTCCACAATGCCACCGAGATCGACTTCTCTCAGCCCCCTCTCAACCCCCATGCTTCCAATGTTTCCGCTCCCGACCTTCCGAAGTCCAAAGAGGGGTTCGTTCTCTCTCTCTCTGTTGTTTCAATTTTTGAATTTGTCGAATTGAGCTGGAGATTAGGGCTTCAATTTTTTGTAACGAATTAGGGTTTAGGGTTTTGAAAGTTGGGGTTTTATTGGGGTTTTGCTGTGTCGGGTGATTGTGCTCTCTTACTCTATGATCATCTGAATTAGGGTTTAGGGTTTAGGGTTTAGGGTTTAGACTTGTTCTACTACTATCGTATGACTGTTTGTTTCTATGGAGTTTTGAGGCTTGTCTTGCAATGTAAATCGGTTCTTAGTGGGAATTTATGCATTGAGTTTTGATATTGTCTACCATTTAACTTCACGGACATGCCTTTTTTTCATGCAAGATTGTCTTAAACATGTCTTAGGATCTTGATTGTCTGGGTTTGGGTGTTGCATTTAGAAATTTTATATTGCAGTTCTAAAAGCAGACCCAAGAGAAGAGGAGGTGCAGGGGGGCTCAACAAGCTTTGCGGTGTTTCACCCGAGCTGCAGACCGTTGTTGGTCAGCCATCAATGACAAGGACCGAGGTAGATAAAATCTTTATGACTCTATTTTCCTCCAAGGAAGTTTGTAATAATAGCATATAGGTTCTGGCCATTTTATTTCATTCATATGAGATAAGGGCTCTTTACTAAAGCTGAACGCGTCTCATTGACAGATCGTCAAGCAGCTCTGGGTGTACATCAGAAAGAACAATCTTCAAGATCCAAGCAACAAAAGAATCATAATCTGTAACGATGAGCTGCGGTTGTTGTTTGAGACTGACTCTACTGACATGTTTCAGATGAACAAGTTGCTGGCAAAACACATTTTGCCTCTGGATCCTTCAAGTAGGTGAAAGCAGCAGTAAGATAGTGTTTAACTCCTTAGGTTCTTGAATCTGAAACGTTTGCATTCATTTTCTGTACCTTGCAGAGGAGAAAGGTCCGCTGACTAAGAAAGTGAAGTTAAATGAAAACCCTGAGGGAAAGAACACTGAATCTAATCCCGTTGTATTATCCGAAGCTCTTGCAAGTTTTCTTGGTGAAAATAAGAGTGAGATGCCCCAATCTGAAGTATTTAAGCGCTTTTCAGAGTATGTTAAAGAGCAAGGTCTAGAGGTATATTACTCATTCTAGCTTAAGGTCTCGTGTCATCTGCTACCTCGCACTCTCTTTTTGCTCGGCAATCATTTCTATGATTTTTGCTAGTTTTATACGTATTTTTCCAAAACATGGATTCTAGCTATTATATTGTTTAGTTTTAGACGGAGTATTGCTGATTTTACTGACAGTTGAGTGCGTTGGCAAAGGTATTCAACGGCTAATATTTTGTTCCATATTTCAGGATACTTCAAATTCAGTAATTGTCTGTGATGCAAAACTTCAAGAACTTCTTGGATGTGAAAGTATTCCTGCTGCAGGGATATATGACATACTGCTCCGCGACCATCTTGTTCAGAAATTGTGATACAAGTTTAGTGGTAAGTTATATCTAATTTCCCATTCATAATGTCATATTTGATTGAGATTTATCATCTTTTATGTTGGCGTGAGTATCCTCAAGTGTGACCCTCTTATTTATAAAATGGAGAATGTGGTGTTCTAACACCCAACTGAAGACCCTTCTTAAGTACAGACTTGTCAGCCAATCAAGATATTTGAGATGAAAATGTTGTTTAATACAGTATAGGGGACCCCACTATATAAACTTAATATCATACTCTTACATGAAGGTTTCGGAGCTGTGTTTTTATTTCTGTCCAGCTTCACGAATCTTAGCTGTTTCTCATGCCATTATTTACGGGATGCAGTTGTATGCATGATATGATACGTTGTTCCGAGATTGTAGAACTAGGATAAATCTATATTTTTTAACTGCCTAGTACACACCTTATTTGTTCTGCAATTTTGGGCACCCACCTTATAACTAGTTCTGGAAAACGGACTGACATACTTGTTCTTTGGCTCCAGAACGATGATGTTTTACTTCTATCATAACGAACTCTCATGATTGATTCTATGTTTTTTGCAGGATTTATGTAGTTTCCATCCTCTCTGATCCTATACTGATGCTGTATGTACTGGGATTCTTGAGTTACTCAACATGGGTATGGAAAATAGGTCATTGTAACTATCATAGGGTTGCAAAGTTTGCCGTAGCTGATGACCAAAGCTGTTAGAAGGAGAACTTTTCTGTTTATTTGTTTCTTTTTGATGGGTAGGATGATCTCTTTCCCCCCTTAGCTTGCTAACAACTTGTAGTCACTAATCTCTAAACAGATGAAGATGTACAAGATTGAATCTTTGCTAGTATTTAGACCTCCCAAAAGACTGGTCTGCTATTACTGTATTGTTCTAGTGTGGGCCGTGTGGCTGTATGCTGCCACAGATCTACTATCTGTTTGTAACTTTGTATAGCTTTCAGCTTCTATGTGGAAGTGTTTGAGTTCGTGCTATAAGCCGTTCGTTCTATGTGCACACCAAGTGTTCGAGGAGTGTTCAAACCCGATTTTGTATTTCTAAAGTTTTAGTTAGTTTTTTTTTTAACTTAAGGTTGACACATGTTAAGATGTCTGATGTTAGAAACTAAACCTTAAAACATATCAAATCATATAAAAAATCTTGAATAATAAAATATTAGTGTACACAAATCTTGAATAATCATTGTAAACGCCGTATCACGTGTGCATAATGTATAAGAATTTTTTTTAAGAGATGAAATAGTCTTATCTATATATAACAGTAAAAAATTATATACAATGTGTATTTATTGCACATATTAAATTCATGTATACAGTTTTATAGTATTTTTGTCTGTTTTCCATTTATCAACGAACGTACTCTCTTGGTACAATGGTTAGAATAGATAAAGGTAATTTTGTAAATTTGTGCAAAAAAGTGACAAGGTGATGGAAAATTTAGGTGATGGGGGAAATATATAAGATGGAATAAGGTATTATGATAAGAAAAATGTGATATAAGTGAAAAGTTGGAAAGATGGACAAATTTTTTGAGACAATCGAAATGGAAAGACGGACAAACATTATGGGACAGAGGGAGTATTTATTATTTTTTAAGAATTAACCTCAAAACCTATTTCTAATACATGTGTTTACTATATATATACGTTTGGGTTCAAGTGATACAATAGGTTGGGGTGATACACTGTGGACAAATCTGGTATGTTGGATTAAAGGAAAATCAATGGTCAGGATTAAATCTGAGAATGGGGTGTTAATAACCAAGATTTCTTTCTCCACTTTCCTCATTCTCTCTCATCTCTCAGCTCAGAAAACACGCTCTCCATTTCTCTCAATTCTCGTTCATCTTCTCCAACGGAACCCCTCCCTCTTCCCCAAAATCCGAGAGCGAGAAAACGACGATTGAGGGCGGCGAAGGTGGCCTGGCAACGGTGGTTGTTGCGCAGCGGCGAGGAGGAAACCATCGTGGAGGGAGAGTGAGAACAGCAGATTGAGGGAGAGGAGGAGGCAAGCGATTGCGGCCAAGATTTTCACCAGACACGGGGCTCGGCGTCAGCTT
Organism: Polygonum maritimum; assembly: GCA_963924305.1. Lineage (NCBI taxonomy): Eukaryota > Viridiplantae > Streptophyta > Magnoliopsida > Caryophyllales > Polygonaceae > Polygonum > Polygonum maritimum. The sequence continues at coordinate 5,324,778 of OZ002734.1, forward strand.
CCGGTTCACAGCGAAGTAAAGATCCAACGCTAATAAGGTGTTGCACAATTTCTTCCCCTGCTGATCATCGAATCCAAACCCTAGTTCTATAGTACCCTTCAAATCGTGCATATCTGCGTCCGTGAATTCCTCCCTGTCCGCCTCTCCGACAAGCGCCTGATACGGATCCTCCATGTCTGGCGTGCACTAGGCTCTGGCTAGGTTTTCCGTGCACTAGGCTCTCCAATTTCTCTGCCTCCTCTTTCTCCAATTCAACCGAATCCGGCTTCTTCTGTGACGATCGTGAAATCCTCCTTGTCGGCGCTGGTGGAGGAGGCGGAATTGGACATATATGCATATGATGGAAAGGCGGAGGAAGAGGTGGATGGTGATTTGAGTATGTTGTTGTCGTAGGATGCATCGAATCCCTTATGTCTTGGATCTGCCGGAATAGGAGCATATATGATTGACATATATGCATATAGTTGTCCAGTTTTATGAATGTAAGAGTTGAGTTATGTATACGAGAATTTTTAATATGAATATATAATAATGCTTTATGCATACAAATACCTTAGATCATGCATATAGCGTATTAATATAAGAGTTTAGTATTCATTATATAACTAAAAAAACATCATGCATATAACCTTTTCTAATCGTGCATATAGCGTATTAAAATCATGGATATGATGAGTTATATCAAGCATATAGATAACGTAATTTCAGTTCCTATAATTCCGGGATTTGTTATTCATATATACAACTAATAGAACATCATGCATATAACATTTTTAATAATGCATATAGCGTATTAAACTCATGCATGCGACGTGTTATATCATGCATATAGGTATAATAACTTCAGTTCCTATAACTTTGGGATTTGTGTATTCATGTATACAACTAATAAAACATTATGCATATAACCTTTTACAATCATGCATATAGCGTTTTATAATCATGTATATGACGTGTTATATCATGCATATAGGTAATGGGTAGACCTGGCAATTCGGGTTGTTCGGGTCAATTCGGATCGGTTCGTTCGGGTCGGGTCCGTTCGGGTCAAACAGTCATTCGGGTCTTGTTCGGTTCGGTTCGGGTTCGGGTCGTGTTCGGGTTCGGGTCTAGTTCGGGTTCGGGTCGTTTCGGGTCGTAATATTTCGGGTTAGTTCGGGTTCGGGTCATTTCAGATCGGATGTTGTTCGGTTCGGGTCTAGTTCGGTTCGGGTCTGGTTCGGTTCGGGTCCTTTTCGGATTGCTTCGAATTGGATCATTTCGGGTCGGGTCAATTCGGATTCGGGTGTTATTTGGATTCAACTTTTTTTTTTTTTACGGAATTACGGATATATTTTCACCGTCTAGTCGATGACCCGTACGACCGTACGTACCTTTTACGGAATTACGGATATATGTTCACCGTTTACATATAACGATATAAAGAATAATTATTATATCATAACCTT